>OX578153.1:119946493-120546493 GCA_951213105.1 Amaurobius ferox | reverse complement strand
AAGTGCAAAACAATTCCAGGAATTATTTCCGAAACCCAGGAATTGCGAGTGCCATTTCCAGCCATGCGAAGGTTGGTTCTCTGACTATACACTTTGGAAATATGGATTCGTAAACACATGGCACAGACTGCTTTTTCCTTACTAACTGCTGTTTAAAGGCAAACATGCTAAAAGCGAACTTGTTTGTTACGATGTTTCGTAAAATAGCGGTGTGTAGCAATTCTTCTTGCTGCCAGGGCAGTTATATGCTTTATTGTGATGAAGAGCTCCCCCATGCACAAATCCGTTGTCGTGGTTATTGCACTGAAACGTCATTTTTTCCCCCTGGGCAGCTTTGCTTATTTCACTTCTCAAAGCATGTAACGCTAAATATTTGAGAATTTGAGTGCATCATGATATCAAGATTTAATTATTAGAATCCAATTCCTTGTATATTCCACGATCAACTTAAAACTAAACAATAGACGAAACAGATTATTTTCCTCATACTGGAAGTATACGGAGAAGTTTCACGAAAAGATACATTGTGCAAGATCGATTGATAAAGGAAAAAAATAATAATAATCGAAATTTATCAGTTTTAGGGCTGCTTCATCATACCAAATATCTATTTACCAATTACAAACCGCTATTTTCAGCGACATATTATCTTGTCTATTTGCTCATGC
This sequence comes from Amaurobius ferox, assembly GCA_951213105.1. Taxonomy (NCBI): domain Eukaryota; kingdom Metazoa; phylum Arthropoda; class Arachnida; order Araneae; family Amaurobiidae; genus Amaurobius; species Amaurobius ferox. The sequence continues at coordinate 120,545,825 of OX578153.1, read as the reverse complement.
AATCTAGAGATCACACATTTACAAGTTATAGCAATTTTCAAACATTTAAACTGAAAAGGGTGCTGCAAATATCTACTTCCTGTAGGACGTGGTTTTGTGGGACGTTTAGTTTAGGAAGTTTTCGCTTCCTATCAAACAATGAGAAAAAGGAAAAAAATCATGACATTAAATTAACTCTAATCCTTATATTTCGCAATATGTAAAATTGTATCGATGAAAATAGGGCTGAATATTAAATCAAATGCATAAATTTTTTATCGTGAAACAGTTAAGCTTTCATAAATAAACAACAGTCTGCTTTAAATTAAAATTAAAAATAATAGGCATCATCTAAATTTATATGCGATGTCTTTTGAGTTTAAACACTGAAGCAAAGTGCATAATTATCAGAGTTTGTCCTCTTAAAATGTTATTGCAAAGGATTAGTTATTGCTAAAAGAATTGCTGACATGATGCCCGCTTTAACGTTTTTAAAATTATGCATGTTTACAATTTTCATAGTTTCAAATCAAATATATTTATATAACATAAAGTATATTTACATAACATAAAATATATTACATTAGCAAAGTAAATATATTAAAGTAACATAAATACATATTAAAGTAAAATAACCAATACAAGTCAACTACAGGAAATAGGAATAAAATTAAATAAACTAGATAAAATTAATTTTAACACTAATTAACACCATACGGTAACACATAAAATCACCAAAATTATATAATGCAAACCACTTTTTAAAATACATTAACAATAATTATACATATACTTAACAAAAACTTTATCATGACCTAAACACTCAAAAAATAAATGCATGAAGAATGATACATAAGATTATTATATATTATACAATGCATTGAAAACATTTTCATAGCGCAAAATATTTCTTTAATACAATAGCATAAAAGTATTTTTCTCAACGGACATAAAAGCGTCTCGTTCAAGATAAACAATACAGCACAAAAAATATTGTGACCAACTACAAAATGCATCCATATATATTTGTAGCTGAAAACCACTCAAACAGCAGATCAAATAACTAAAGAAGCAAATTTCTTAGTAAAACGGCGTAAAGGCAAACTTGCAAACCGATTTCGGAGGCACAAATTCTTCTCCTTTAAAATACACAAGACAGCATAAACACCAATAAAATCAAAAGTATACCAAAAGTATACCAATACCAAGAGAAATAAAATCGTGACTCAGGAAGATATCCAAATCATCATTTATGAGCCACGTTGGCATTTTCTATCGACATATTTTTCTGATTTACTGGATTACCTTGTTTCGTTAATCTCAAGAAAGGATGCTCTTGTTCTCAAATTATGCGGCACCTTTACTAATTTGTGTTATACTTTTGAACTTAAAAAACATGTTTCCTTTAGTCATGGTTAGAATAGGTCGAAAAGCTAAAAAGGGATTCCTGCAAAATCAATGTTAACTCAAGTAAAGTAACACAAACTACAAATAAATCAACACTACTTATAATCTTTAATACCAAGGTTGATATTGAATACGTTTTACATGCAAGATTCAATACTGTTTGCCTTCAACAAAGATACAACCAAACGCTTGTCCAGAATTCGCGACATAAAATTACATCGACCTCAAAATTTAATGAACCAATTCCTGTTAAGAATTACTTTGAACGTAATAAATATCGATGCTGTGAATTCGGTGCTGGAAGAATTAGATAATTCTGTAGAAAACAAGCAGTTAATATCTGGGCACCTTCTACTGCTCTGAATAGGAACTTCAATATAGAAATGAAATCATCATCACCACGACAAAACACATACTCCAGTCTTTAATGACACATTTTTTAGCACTTCTGATCTAAGAGGTAGAGATAAACACGCGATTAGACGGAATCGTGATCGTTAAGTCAAAATGACCGCGATTTATTCAGGAGAATTGATGAGACACCATAGGGATATTTAAGAGAGATAATTTCCTTTGAACATCCCCAGAAAAGGCAAAAATTCCAGGTAAGTAAGTGAAATATTGAATAGGGCAATCAAAATAATAATTTACATACTAATCTAGTACTATATTTATGTAAGTTATTAAACCTAATATCTTCTCTATATATTTATCTATATGATATATTTATCGCGATATTTAATGCACTAAACAAATGGTTGTATGGTTTTCTTTGTTGGAGCTAAACAGTGCACATATTTAAAGTTTGTTCATTACAAACAGTCGTGCATACCACAATGTGGTCACTAAACAGACAGTGAGGCATTTGCAACTTGCCCTCCTATAACATGTTCCCGAACAGAATTACTACAGGAAATCTACAAGAACATGTTTGATATGTATCATAGCAAAAGCTTGAACTGGTGAAATATTTTTGACATTTCAACCATCGTTAGTCTTCTTGTCGTCATAGCAATAAGTTCTGTTTAGTGTTGCTGAGTTCTAACAAGTGATTCGCAGACGCTGGTTGCTTCTCGGACATCATGATTCCATAGCACGAGATTCCATTTGAGTGCAGAAGTAGTTCTCCAGAAATGAAACTTCATTTTCGAAATCGATCCATATTTCAAAAACTATCAGTAAAATCTCGTCTTAAGTTTCTCAGCGTTGCATGACCAAGATCCGTAAGCATAAATTTGAACTATTTGACGCCTAGTTAACTATGACCGTATATAAATATTTCATATTTCTATGATGGAAACAGACATACGAAAATAAGGAGACTACAAAAGTGTCAACGATGTAGTCTCCTTCAAAAAGTCAGAAAAGCAACGTATACTAACCGAAATATTACATACAACTGCAGTTACCTACATTGGGTGCATGTTTTCGTGTGTTTGCGTGCTCGTGTGCATGTGTGTGTGTGTGCGACAGTAGTAAGTAATAGGTCGGTCAGAACACGTTGATTTAGCGATCTGCAGAAGCTATTCAATACAATTCCAGTCTTTAAATTTTCAAATATCTGGTATATAAAGGAAGTATGAATAATTTTTATTTTCACCAGCAGCAAATAACCTCACCTTGTCACTGGACGTCTTATTGCTCAACCCCCATGCATTACCTATTAACCAATTCAAGACCCTTTTTTAGAAAATCCAGACTTGAATAGCGGGAATATTCGACAGACTTGATGCCTCTGGATCATGCAACTGAAACAACTGCTAACGCCCAGAACTATAAGGAGGACTTCTGTCCTCGGAAAATTATGAAATTATTCAAAATATGGTCAAAATTATTTCAATCAATTATTTCTATGAATTTACAGCAAACATTCGCACACGAGTTATTTCTCGTGTTAGCTCATTCCTAACACGATGAATACGGATTTTGACAGATGGTTTGAGTCTACTTCGCTGAACATTGAAAGTTCGAAAAAAGGCTGGACTGGTTTAGCGGATACGCAACCTTAAACGTCACATTCAAGTAGCACTAATGATAACAATGTACGTGCAAAAATAATCTATGGTCATATAGGCGATTTAAATATTTTCAATGCTTTTAATTTTCACCTGAAGAATATCAACTGGATGAAATATATTATTACAAGAATACTGAAGAACCAACAGTCCAGCTTCATGAGTTTGTAGCTGAAAGCGAAATTAAATCAGAACCGGACAAAGAACTTTTGGCTCTATTCATAGAAATAATTTAAGGTTTCAATGAAAGTCTTATTCATATGCCAAAAAATACATGACTTTGTTCCGACACGTGTCACTATATTATAAGAAGGTGACTTTTAAATGATAGCAGGAGTTCTGCCACAGCCCTCTGTACTGCTCCGACTTAAGTTGCAGCGCCTGTGTTAGCTTAGTGCTAACAGAATCACCATGGTAACAAATATATCAAAATATTAAAATACTACTAACATTTAATATATTAAATGATAGACAGCCCAATGAAATTCCTTACGGGTATTTGAAACGGCGGAAGGGGCACTTTTAATTATGTAAATTTATCCATTAACTTTATCATCAAGATCCGTTTCATGTAGTGGGTCATTTAATGGTCTTACCTGTATTCTTACACACAAGGTTGTGCTATTTGAAGTGCAAATAATAAGTGCGGATGTGTTTATTTGCTCAATTCTACAGTAATTATTTCATTTCGCAAAAACCAAACTGCAAAGAAGTTTAAAAAATGTCCTGGGGGGTTCTTCTTGGTCTCCAGGCTGAAATAAATGTTTACGTCATACCTATGGCAAGGACTTTGAACTTTAAACGAATGAATCGACATTTAACATTTAAAAGCTAAAGTTTATCATAAGATCTTGCTGCTTTCTACTGATTTAAGTCTAATATTTTAGCACGAGTGACAGTCCTTGACACGGATATGGCGCAAGGTGCATCGCCTATGTTAGCTGATTGCTAACTGAGAAACCAGTGTGGCCTCAAATACGTATTTATTTCATTAAAAAAAGTTACTTATAATCACAAATACATTCAATTATATATTTACAACCGTTTTTCCTATGTATGTAATACCAGGAATGAACGGAAACGCATCAAATCTTACCACCATAGAATTATATAAGAGATCCATAGGCTTATGACCGAACATTTTATCAAGCACATAAAAATTATATAATTATCGAATCAATCAAACATAAAAAACAATTATTTATATTTTACAATACCCTTTCTATTAAATGTTTCCTAATACATTTATGTACATGTGTTGTTTTATTTAGAAAGATTTGGGGGACCTAACGGTGTGAAATTTTACCTGAAAAATTTTACAAAACACATAAAATACAATTTAAACACTTATAAAACAGTTTAAATTTAACTTTCTTAAAACATCCGAATAGCCTCGTAGAGAACTTTATACAGTTTCACATCATAAAATCGCTCCACTGAGAAGCAAGTCGCTATTCGGATTGAACTTACACTTTTCATCAGATTGAGACCAGTTATGAACACGCCTTTGTGTTCTGTTAGTATATGCAATCAAAATACAAATATTAAAAATACAAATGTGATATATAGTCACAATTCAATAGAATCGGCGCAATACTTTGTTCGCAGACAATTGTGCTGAGAAACGATTTATTTCTTGACTGCAAAAAGACCCATTAGGTCAAAGATTGGCATACTAACAAACAATAGAAAAAATATTAGTTAATTAAAATACCTAGATAGACTAGGTAGAATTTTAAATTCTGTATCCCTTCAAACTTGAAAATATAAACTAACATCACTAAGACCCTTCGATTATATCTTCAGAATTTCCAGTATTTGCCGGTACTGAGCAGACACACAGGGTATGATATTAAAAATGCTCACTTCCAATAAAATCTAGCAAATTATGGAGCTTCTACTTAAAAATTGCCCAGCTTCTGCTAACATGGAGCGCAATCCGAGTGAAAGCAATATTAAATAATGATCCTTGTCCATATATCTTATAAAATTAGTTACTGTCTTAAGTTTGCAAATGGATATTTCAACAATAACACTTGTTAAAGCTATATTTTAATACAATTTTATGGCCGTTATTTGAAAACTGCGCCGGCGTTTCAGGGAGAATATACAGCAAGTGCCAATTTTTCCCATTTTTTTTTATACTTTTAAATTATAAATTTATATGAGTACAGTTCATTACACTGAAAACATTTCACATTAAAACACTTAAAAATTTAGAACTCGCCTGGTTATTGCATTTTATATTCTAACAGAAGTCTAATCTTATAAAGAATCATTAGTGTAGACATATTGCAAACACTAACAATTAAGAAACAATCCGTAATAATATTAATTTCTACACTGATCTCAAGTAATGCGAGTACATTAAAATTTACAGAATGCAATAGGCAGAATATTTCTAAAAAATGAATAATAAATAAATCACTGAGAAAATATTTATGCCCACACCGATCAAAAAAAAAGCTTAGAGGATAACGGAAGTCGAGGTGTTTCGATTCTGAGAACAAAGACACGTCAGCGCTAAAGAATGCAAATTGGAGAAGAATTCATCCAGGGGGGACACCTTGGAAAAATCGTTTAAAGAAGACAAAGCTCCACAGGGGGCTGCGAGCCATTGAGTGATGATGATGAAGAATACGAGTGCATATTAAAGTAAGCGAGTTAAGCAATTCAGGCGAATTCTAAATTTTAAACAAACACAATTAAAATTTTAACATATCAGAATGAAAATAATCATAAAATACCAGGACTGACTTCAGTCATAGTAATCCCTGGCTAGCAGCAGTCCTGATTGGATGTCACTGAAGAGGGAACGGCATCCAGATGACGGGACATCCCTCGAGTAGTTAGAAAACTGGAACTTGTTGAAGCGTTGGACCATAAAACGCTGATCAATCACATATAGAGCGCCAATTTATAAGTCTCTTAAGGCACGCTGAATTATAAGTCTGAATGGGACGCCAATTATAAGTCCTGGAAGGCGAGCCCTATGGTTAGTCCAAGAAAATATTTGACCGTGGAGAGGCACAGTCAGGCTGTATATCCAAGATGTCGGTCCTTCGCTCACGGTGAAGGATTGAATGATTGATGCACTGGTTGAATAATGCTGCCAGCCAGGTAATTACAGTCCGGTATTGACTCACCAGGATCCATCATCTTCTTCTCAAGAACCGTTTGCACTTGATACCAAAGTGCTTAATATAAAATGGAAATATAAATATAGAAGTAAAAATATAACCTTCACTAACTTCAAGTAGTTGATTCATATATTGAATCATTTCCATTCACAACCGTAGCAAGGGATTGTTCATTTGTGTTGTGGCTAATTCTAAAACCCTCTATCCTCTAAAGTCCCTCCTTTTATTTTATGCAGTATTTCCCCCTTTCCTCATCTACCATAGCCATACATAATTTACGTGAATGTCCTCGACTACCTTCCATTGCTACGGCACGGGTTCCTATTCTTAAAAGAAAAGAATTATTTGAAATTTTTTAGAAAAGTCCAGGTTGCCTTTTCGACCACGCAAACTCCGTTGTCCAATATGGCAGGGTCCAGTAGCGCCACTTCGGGGTGTGTTGCGCCCATTTCAACGAACTGGATAACGGAGTTCGCTATCCGGACTGACTCACCGACTGCAATCTTCATATCCTCCCAATCTTGAACGTCCTCGTCTGGAGAGACGGGTACTTGAAATCAAATCCTGAAACAGAATACCAACATATGTTTTCAAAATTGAATTATTTTACTTAATTGTGGCTATGATATATTCACAAATTTTTGTACACGCTTGTAATATACTTCTGTGAACCGTTTGTAATGTGGTGAAACTCTATGTAACAAAGGATCTACGGTTTAAATGTGTGGCATACTTTTCTCCGCCATTCCTATCGCGTGAATCATTGCTATTGAGTGTACACTGTAAAACATTTGCAATCATCTTACTGAAAGTTTCAGGGGCCTCAGCTGACGGGTAATGGGTAGAAGAGTTCCTGGTAGTTATTATTATTAAAATAATAATAATAATAACAGTATATATATATATATATATATATATATATATATATATATATATATATATATATATATATATAATGCTTTGGCAGACGATAATTAGTAGAATATTTCTGGAATGAAATTGGAATTTTCATGAACGACTGTAAATGCGACTTTTCTGATGATTCACAGATATTGTCAACAAAGTACCTGAAAAAATGAGCAAAGTTTGCAGAATATTTAATATTGCGATGATCCAATACACATACAAATCCTCAAAGTGTTCGATTCGAGTTCAGGGCTGCTCAAAACGTGTATACCTGTCTAACTCAGAAAAGTGTGCATATCTGTGTGTCAGTGTATACCTGCCTAACTAGGAAATGTCTGAAGTAGAGAAATGAGTGATGTAGTTTTATTAGTAGTTTCAGCTTGATTTTGTACCGTAGTCGGTATAAGTTTAAATGTGAAATATCAACTTACTAAGTCAACGGGAGTTTCTATGAGGTCTGGAAGGACTTTTCGCTTCCTCATACTGTCATTCCCTGGAAAAGAATTTGAAATTTCGGTCTTCTCATTTCCATCCCGTGGCAGTACAAATATTCATCGTTCTAGATCACAAGAGAAGCTTTTGGGGATTCTGAAAAAACAAAAAAAATAATTTTCTCCTCACCGCCTCTGTGGGTGTGGGGAGAGTTAAACTTACGCTTCAGCTTGCTTTTGTACAGTAGATGGTATAAGTTTCAATGCGAAGTATCAACTTACTAGGTCACCGGGAGTTCCTATGAGGGCTGAAAGGACTTCTCGATTCCTCATTCTGTCATTCCCGGGAAAAGAATTTGAAATTTCGGTCTTCTCATTTCCATCCCGTGGCAGTACAAATATTCATCGTTCTAGATCACAAGAAAAGCTTTTGGGGATTCTGAAAAAACAAAAAAAATAATTTTCTCCTCACCGCCTCTGTGGGTGTGGGGAGAGTTAAACTTACGCTTCAGCTTGCTTTTGTACAGTAGATGGTATAAGTTTAAATGCGAAGTATCAACTTACTAGGTCACCGGGAGTTCCTATGGGGGCTGAAAGGACATTTCGATTCCTCATTCTGTCATTCCCGGGAAAAGAATTTGAAATTTCGGTCTTCTCATTTCTATCCCGTGGCAGTACAAATATTCATCCTTCTAGATCACAAGAGAAGCTTTTGGGGATTCTGAAAAAACAAAAAAAATAATTTTCTCCTCCCCGCCTCTGTGGGTGTGGGGAGAGTTAAACTTACGCTTCAGCTTGCTTTTGTACAGTAGATGGTATAAGTTTAAATGCGAAGTATCAACTTACTAGGTCACCGGGAGTTCCTATGGGGGCTGAAAGGACTTTTCGATTCCTCATTCTGTCATTCCCGGGAAAAGAATTTGAAATTTCGGTCTTCTCATTTCTATCCCGTGGCAGTACAAATATTCATCCTTCTAGATCACAAGAGAAGCTTTTGGGGATTCTGAAAAAACAAAAAAAATAATTTTCTCCTCCCCGCCTCTGTGGATGTGGGGAGAGTTAAACTTACGCTTCAGCTTGCTTTTGTACAGTAGATGGTATAAGTTTAAATGCGAAGTATCAACTTACCTGGTCACCGGGAGTTCCTATGGGGGCTGAAAGGACTTTTCGATTCCTCATTCTGTCATTCCCGGGAAAAGAATTTGAAATTTCGGTCTTCTCATTTCTATCATGTGGCAGTACATATATTCATCCTTCTAGATCACAAGAGAAGCTTTTGGGGATTCTGAAAAAACAAAAAAAATAATTTTCTCCTCCCCGCCTCTGTGGGTGTGGGGAGAGTTAAACTTACGCTTCAGCTTGCTTTCGTACAGTAGATGGTATAAGTTTAAATGCGAAGTATCAACTTACTAGGTCACCGGGAGTTCCTATGGGGGCTGAAAGGACTTTTCGATTCCTCATTCTGTCATTCCCCGGAGGAGATATTGAAATTTCGGTCTTCTCACTTCTTTCACGTGGCCATGCAAATATTCCTCCTTCTAACTCACAGGAGAAGCTTTTGGGTATTCTGAATAGACTAAAAATATCATTTTCTCCGCTAGAGGAGGTGGGAGCGAGGTATTGAACATACTCATCCTTTATGTCCTGTACCGTAATCGGTACAGATATAATAGTGTAGAGTTTCAACTTACCAGGTCACCGGGAGCTTCTTTAGGGTCTGGAAAGATTATCCAATCCCTCATCTCATCAGTCCCAGGAGAAGAAATCGAAAGTCCAGTTCCGTCACTTCTACCCCGTAGCCGATACTAAAAGCATCTGACGATTCATCCATCTATGTTATCGGATTATGTACCGTAATCTATGCTGCAAGTATACAAAGATATCTTCCGGCTTCTGGATAGTTTGAAACAAGTTAAACAATTAATATTTGTTAATTATATTAATATTAATATGTTAAACACAAAGCGCAGTTATAAATCTAACAACGACTATTTCTTAGTCTTTGAAGAAAGATAAAGTTAACATTTAAATAATCATTTCATATCACATCCTAACAACTGGATCTGCAATAGTCAATCGACTTTGCGAACCGTATTACTAGGTGCAGGCACAGAACTTTTACACTCAGAATTAACGCTAGGCCTATCTATACTTTATGCATTACATATCAATGTTTACATTCATTCATAAATTATATGAATACGTTAAGTAAAAATAAAGTAACTGAGAAATTCAAATGATATTCAATCCTTTATTTTCCTATGTATCGAATTTTTTGTAGTTCTGTTGAACACGAAAGCTCCACCATCGCAATATATTTTATTGCCTATTAAAGAATGCTAATTTATAAGTGAAAAACACTGCGCATCTTTAGGAAGCAATGATATCTTACAGTTACCGCCTATTTTTATGCCTATTTTCAGTTAGTTCTTTTAAACACTTTTTCGAAAAATGTTTGCTTATGGCTTTTTATATGATTTTTTCAACAAAACTTGTTTTCAGTCAGAAGCGTAGGAATAAAATCTCTAGATAGGGGAATCACAAATGATTATATAGTATTTCATTATTTTTACAAAAATGTACTCACTAAAATGTTTACAAGATTATGCGTTTCAATTTGATTCCTGGCCCGTGGACCATCCATCGACGGTAACTGTTCTACATATAGCTAACAAAACGTTTGAATATATCTTGTTAATATCTTCCTTTGCCTAAAAAAAAAGTTATTTCAAAATAGAACTTGCCACGTAAAATGAAATATCTCTGTTAGTTTTTCTACGAGCAGGAATAGTTAATAGTACTTCGTTAAATTGTTTTCACATGGCACGAGGAAAATCATGCTTAGGAGCAGAATAAAATCATTTAAAATGATGAAATAAACATGTTTTAGAATATTTAATAATGTGAAACAAAATTTTTATCGTAATAGGTTAAGAAATAAACTGAAGTATGACTCAACTAGACTATCTCATACCAGAATCCAATTATAGTCTTTTTTTTTTTTTTCAGATTTTACAACAAAAATTTTGAAAAATCTATATCATTGTCCAATTGATTGCAATTATCGCGGGTAATCCCTCACTTTAAAGAGCTTAAAAAGTATTTCGTTTGATACCATATTTGACAATGACTTCCCGGGGTCAGGGTTACTTGCCCCCTCTGGGAGGTGGGGCTAATGACGTCACGAACTATAGATTTGTATCGCTGCGATTTCAACTACTAGTCAAAACGTGTTCAGGAGGTCTTAAAACAAATATTGGCATCCGAATCCCGAAATTGAAAATTTTTGTGAAAACTATACTTTTCTATACGTAGGAGATGGAAAAGAATAATAATTGCACAATACAATTTGCCACGAAAATAAAATTTCCCTGTGTTATTTATTCTACGAGCACTAGAATCGCTAAAAGAGAATCATTTACTGTCAATCCTCCTATGAAGCGATTAATTCATACCGTGCTATATGGAAACCTCATATGTGTTGTGTGGAAATTCGCGTTAGAAGGAACTCAGAATTAGTACAAAACACAACAATTCGTACCGCGTTATATGGAAACAGAGTTCACTGAAACTCAAAATGTATAAATCAGTCTGATTCGTTCTACGCTATATAAAACTGCATCTTTGGAGAGCAATGTAATGATGAATACGATAATGATACATAAGTTCGGCGGCGCTATTGGATACAGAAAGACACGTGACAACGATACAGCCAGTAATATCGTCGAGCTGCCACGGCAATGCTGTATATTTCTGTATTTACAGTGGAGTTTACTAATAACTGAAATTGGAAAATGGTGATATACGTGGGTGAAAAAACAGGGGAATTCACCATCAATTTCAATCGTAAAAGCGTAATAGAAAAATTCATGAAATAGAAAGACTGCTTAAGCTAATTGACTTGTATTATAGCGAAACAGTTTTATGAGTAACGCGTTAAGGGAGGGCTGTCGCAATTTTTGCCCCGCGTTATATGAAAAACGCGTTATGAGAGTACCGCGTTATAGGAGGGTTGACTGTATACAGATGAGGAAGCATCTATTCGAATATTTAATAATGTAAAACAATAATTCGGTATCCATTTTAATTAAATTTGAATGTCACAGAACTACTTACTCACTTTCTTTAGAAAACAGTCATGAAAGAAATCAATTTTCTCGCGATCGGATGTCCGGTGTCTGAAAAATCTGACAGAGGTATAAAATAAAAGCAATTAAAATATTTCAAGCTAAAACATATATTCTCATTATCTTAATGAATTCCAGCACGGGTACAATAATAGAAGTATTTTCTGGCCCAGCCATTTCGTACATCTTGTTTCAAAGCACTACTTTAATCCTGTATTGCGCTAGACTGTTATGCACTGCAAAATATAAAAGAAATATCAAAAGAATAAGTTATAAGAAATACAGTGGAAATCTTAACACGATAGTTTGACGAACAGAGTAAACATTTGCGTCCTCAAAAGCTTTAAATCAGACGTATTTGAGACCGTTTTCACACATGGCTAGCAAGTAAAGCGTGACATATAACTATGCGATAAAAACAGCATAATAGATGTGACGTCACTCTTGAAGTAGCCACTATTCCATTTGAAAAAGAACATCCCTGCAAAATTCAAATGTGTATTCGTGCTTTCGCCATATCTATGAGATGATACTACAATATGTCTCGAATCTATCTAAATATAGCTGTAAACTATCTTAGAAAACATATCGCAGCTATATGCTTCGGAATTATTCTATTACGATACTTAAAATTGAGTACAAAAATATTCGGTAAGAAAACTGCTGATTCGGTTGAAGTCTACTCATTAGAAATTTTTGCTATGCGCAGATGTACAGCATCTATCACATTTTATAATTATCCCTTCAAATGAAATAACCAACAGGTAACAAATGGTCGATTAATGTTAATACAAAGAATTTAACATAAATTTGTTATCGGAACGATTTTTTTTTCGCGTTAACGAATTGACGTCAAACGTAGATGTTTGTTGAAATATATCAGACATGACTAACTTAATACTTCGTGAAAGCTACGACTACCGATTCCGTTTTGTCATTATGCGTGCATGAACAAGATGGTTTCCATAGTAACGGAATTATTTTTTTAAAACTATTCTATTGGAATAAACTTACTGAAATAATAAACCCACGAATTTTATTCAGGATTTTATTTATGGAAACCGGTTTATTTAAACTCACACCATTGGTTTGATACAGAAAACAATTATCTTCAATTTTAATAGTGTTTAATATATGAACTCTAAATTAGCGGTGGTTTACAGGTTTCAAAATCCCTCTGCATAGCCAAGCAAATATAGCATTGTCGCAAATATTGACAGTGCTAAGGACCTAACTAACGTTTCCCACTAACCGATTTTTCGCGTTCTCCCTTTCGTGTTAAATAATTTCCACTGTAATAAACTGGTTATAAATAAGAAAACATACTTACCTTAAGACATATCTCACTACTCAATTATTCCCATATTTTATTATATAGATACAATCACAGAATCTGTCCATAGGGAGCGTTTCAGATTGACAGATCACGCTCATAATTGCAGTGACTAGTATCGGTGAACCGTTTTTACGTTTTTTCGCGCTCTTTTAGTGCTAAATAAGCGATAAATGAACTGGCAGCAAAGCCAAAATTTCAGTTCACAAATTTTCCTGCTTCCACTGCAGTTATCGACCATTCCACACTGTAAATCACTAAAAAGTGCAAAACAATTCTAGGAATTATTTCCGAAACCCAGGAATTGCGAGTGCCATTTCTAGCCATGCGAAGGTTGGTTCTCTGACTATACACTTTGGAAATATGGATTCGTAAACACATGGCACAGACTGCTTTTTCCTTACTAACTGCTGTTTAAAGGCAAACATGCTAAAAGCGAACTTGTTTGTTACGATGTTTCGTAAAATAGCGGTGTGTAGCAATTCTTCTTGCTGCCAGGGCAGTTATATGCTTTATTGTGATGAAGAGCTCCCCCATGCACAAATCCGTTGTCGTGGTTATTGCACTGAAACTTCATTTTTTCCCCCTGGGCAGCTTTGCTTATTTCACTTCTCAAAGCATGTAACGATAAATATTTGAGAATTTGAGTGCATCATGATATCAAGATTTAATTATTAGAATCCAATTCCTTGTATATTCTACGATCAACTTAAAACTAAACAATAGACGAAACAGATTATTTCCCTCATACTGGAAGTATACGGAGAAGTTTCACGAAAAGATACATTGTGCAAGATCGATTGATAAAGGAAAAAAATAATAATAATCGAAATTTATCAGTTTTAGGGCTACTTCATCATACCAAATATCTATTTACCAATTACAAACCGCTATTTTCAGCGACATATTATCTTGTCTATTTGCTCATGCAATCTAGAGATCACACATTTACAAATTATAGCAATTTTCAAGCATTTAAACTGAAAAGGGTGCTGCAAATGTCTACTTCCTGTAGGACGTGGTTTTGTAGGACGTTTAGTTTAGGAAGTTTTCGCTTCCTATCAAACAATGAGAAAAAGGAAAAAAATCATGACATTAAATTAACTCTATTCCTTATATTTCGCAATATGTAAAATTGTATCGATGAAAATAGGGCTGAATATTAAATCAAATGCATAAATTTTTTATCGTGAAACAGTTAAGCTTTCATAAAATAAACAACAGTCTGCTTTAAATTAAAATTAAAAATAATAAGCATCATCTAAATTTATATGCGATGTCTTGAGTTTAAACACTGAAGCAAAGTGCATAATTATCAGAGTTTGTCCTCTTAAAATGTTATTGCAAAGGATTAGTTATTGCTAAAAGAATTGCTGACATGATGCCCGCTTTAACGTTTTTAAAATTATGCATGTTTACAATTTTCATAGTTACAAATCAAATATATTTATATAGCATAAAGTATATTTACATAACATAAAATATATTACATTAGCAAAGTAAATATATTAAAGTAACATAAATGCATATTAAAGTAAAATAACCAATACAAGTCAACTACAGGAAATAGGAATAAAATTAAATAAACTAGATAAAATTAATTTTAACACTAATTAACACCATACGGTAACACATAAAATCACCAAAATTATATAATGCAAACAACTTTTTAAAATACATTAACAATAATTATACATATACTTAACAAAAACTTTATCATGACCTAAACACTCAAAAAATAAATGCATGAAGAATGATAGTGCAGAAGTAGTTCTCCAGAAATGAAACTTCATTTTCAAAATCGATCCATATTTCAAACACTATCAGTAAAATCTCGTCTTAAGTTTCTCAGCGTTGCATGACCAAGATCCGTAAGCATAAATTTGAACTATTTGACGCCTAGTTAACTATGACCGTATATAAATATTTCATATTTCCATGATGGAAACAGACATACGAAAATAAGGAGACTACAAAAGTGTCAACGATGTAGTCTCCTTCAAAAAGTCAGAAAAGCAACGTATACTAACCGAAATATTACATACAACTGCAGTTACCTACATTGGGTGCATGTTTTCGTGTGTTTGCGTGCTCGTGTGCATGTGTGTGTGTGTGCGCGACAGTAGTAAGTAATAGGTCGGTCAGAACACGTTGATTTAGCGATCTGAAGAAGCCATTCAATACAATTCCAGTCTTCAAATTTTCAAATATCTGGTATATAAAGGAAGTATGAATAATTTTTATTTTCACCAGCAGCAAATAACCTCACCTTGTCACTGGACGTCTTATTGCTCAACCCCCATGCATTACCTATTAACCAATTCAAGACCCTTTTTTAGAAAATCCAGAGTTGAATAGCGGGAATATTCGACAGACTTGATGCCTCTGGATCATGCAACTGAAACAACTGCTAACGCCCAGAACTATAAGGAGGACTTCTGTCCTCGGAAAATTATGAAATTATTCAAAATATGGTCAAAATTATTTCAATCAATTATTTCTATGAATTTACAGCAAACATTCGCACACGAGTTATTTCTCGTGTTAGCTCATTCCTAACACGAGGAATACGGATTTTGACAGATGGTTTGAGTCTACTTCGCTGAACATTGAAAGTTCGAAAAAAGGCTGGACTGGTTTAGCGGATACGCAACCTTAAACGTCACATTCAAGTAGCACTAATGATAACAATGTACGTGCAAAAATAATCTATGGTCATATAGGCGATTTAAATATTTTCAATGCTTTTAATTTTCACCTGAAGAATATCAACTAGATGAAGTATATTATTACAAGAATACTGAAGAACCAACAGTCCAGCTTCATGAGTTTGTAGCTGAAAGCGAAATTAAATCAGAACCGGACAAAGAACTTTTGGCTCTATTCATAGAAATAATTTAAGGTTTTAATGAAAGTCTCATTCATATGCCAAAAAATACATGACTTTGTTCAGACACGTGTCACTATATTATGAGAAGGTGACTTTTAAATGATAGCAGGAGTTCTGCCACAGCCCTCTGTACTGCTCCGACTTAAGTTGCAGCGCCTGTGTTAGCTTAGTGCTAACAGAATCACCATGGTAACAAATATATCAAAATATTAAAATACTACTAACATTTAATATATTAAATGATAGACAGCCCAATGAAATTCCTTACGGGTATTTGAAACGGCGGAAGGGGCACTTTCAATTATGTAAATTTATCCATTGACTTTATCATCAAGATCTGTTTCATGTAGTGGGTCATTTAATGGTCTTACCTGTATTCTTACACACAAGGTTGTGCTATTTGAAGTGCAAATAATAAGTGCGGATGTGTTTATTTGCTCAATTCTACAGTAAGTATTTCATTTCGCAAAAACCAAACTGCAAAGAAGTTTAAAAAATGTCCTGGGGGGTTCTTCTTGGTCTCCAGGCTGAAATAAATGTTTACGTCATACCTATGGCAAGGACTTTGAACTTTAAACGAATGAATCGACATTTAACATTTAAAAGCTAAAGTTTATCATAAGATCTTGCTGCTTTCTACTGATTTAAGTCTAATATTTTAGCACGAGTGACAGTCCTTGACACGGATATGGCGCAAGGTGCATCGCCTATGTTAGCTGATTGCTAACTGAGAAACCAGTGTGGCCTCAAATACGTATTTATTTCATTAAAAAAAGTTACTTATAATCACAAATACATTCAATTATATATTTACAACCGTTTTTCCTATGTATGTAATACCAGGAATGAACGGAAACGCATCAAATCTTACCACCATAGAATTATATAAGAGATCCATAGGCTTATGACCGAACATTTTATCAAGCACATAAAAATTATATAATTATCGAATCAATCAAACATAAAAAACAATTATTTATATTTTACAATACCCTTTCTATTAAATGTTTCCTAATACATTTATGTACATGTGTTGTTTTATTTAGAAAGATTTGGGGGACCTAACGGTGTGAAATTTTACCTGAAAAATTTTACAAAACACATAAAATACAATTTAAACACTTATAAAACAGTTTAAATTTAACTTTCTTAAAACATCCGAATAGCCTCGTAGAGAACTTTATACAGTTTCACATCATAAAATCGCTCCACTGAGAAGCAAGTCGCTATTCGGATTGAACTTACACTTTTCATCAGATTGAGACCAGTTATGAACACGCCTTTGTGTTCTGTTAGTATATGCAATCAAAATACAAATATTAAAAATACAAATATGATATATAGTCACAATTCACGCAATACTTTGTTCGCAGACAATTGTGCTGAGAAACGATTTATTTCTTGGCTGCAAAAAGAGCCATTAGGTCAAAGATTGGCATACTAACAAACAATAGAAAAAATATTAGTTAATTAAAATACCTAGATAGACTAGGTAGAATTTTAAATTCTGTATCCCTTCAAACTTGAAAATATAAACTAACATCACTAAGACCCTTCGATTATATCTTCAGAATTTCCAGTATTTGCCGGTACTGAGCAGACACACAGGGTATGATATTAAAAATGCTCACTTCCAATAAAATCTAGCAAATTATGGAGCTTCTACTTAAAAATTGCCCAGCTTCTGCTAACATGGAGCGCAATCCGAGTGAAAGCAATATTAAATAATGATCCTTGTCCATATATCTTATAAAATTAGTTACTGTCTTAAGTTTGCAAATGGATATTTCAACAATAACACTTGTTAAAGCTATATTTTAATACAATTTTATGGCCGTTATTTGAAAACTGCGCCGGCGTTTCAGGGAGAATATACAGCAAGTGCCAATTTTTCCCATTTTTTTTTATACTTTTAAATTATAAATTTATATGAGTACAGTTCATTACACTGAAAACATTTCACATTAAAACACTTAAAAATTTAGAACTCGCCTGGTTATTGCATTTTATATTCTAACAGAAGTCTAATCTTATAAAGAATCATTAGTGTAGACATATTGCAAACACTAACAATTAAGAAACAATCCGTAATAATATTAATTTCTACACTGATCTCAAGTAATGCGAGTACATTAAAATTTACAGAATGCAATAGGCAGAATATTTCTAAAAAATGAATAATAAATAAATCACCGAGAAAATATTTATGCCCACACCGATCAAAAAAAAAAGCTTAGAGGATAACGGAAGTCGAGGTGTTTCGATTCTGAGAACAAAGACGCGTTAGCGCTAAAGAATGCAAATTGGAGAAGAATTCATCCAGGGGGGACACCTTGGAAAAATCTTTTAAGGAAGACAAAGCTCCACAGGGGGCTGCGAGCCATTGAGTGATGATGATGAAGAATACGAGTACATATTAAAGTAAGCGAGTTAAGCAATTCAGGCGAATTCTAAATTTTAAACAAACACAATTAAAATTTTAACATATCAGAATGAAAATAATCATAAAATACCAGGACTGACTTCAGTCATAGTAATCCCTGGCTAGCAGCAGTCCTGATTGGATGTCACTGAAGAGGGAACGGCATCCAGATGACGGGACATCCCTCGAGTAGTTAGAAAACTGGAACTTGTTGAAGCGTTGGACCATAAAACGCTGATCAATCACATATAGAGCGCCAATTTATAAGTCTCTTAAGGCACGCTGAATTATAAGTCTGAATGGGACGCCAATTACAAGTCCTGGAAGGCGAGCCCTATCGTTAGTCCAAGAAAATGCTTGACCGTGGAGAGGCACAGTCAGGCCAATGGGTCGGCCCCTCGCTCACGGCGATGGATTGAATGATTGATGCACTGGTTGAATAATGCTGCCAGCCAGGTAATTACAGTCCGGTATTGACTCACCAGGATCCATCATCTTCTTCTCAAGAACCGTTTGCACTTGATACCAAAGTGCTAGATATAAAATGGAAATATAAATATAAAAGTAAAAAATATAACCTTCACGAACCTCATGTAGTTGATTCAAATATTGAATCACTCTCATTCACAACCGTAGCAAGGGATTGTTCACTTCTAGCTAATTCTAAAAACCCCCCACCCTCTAACTCCCCTTCCTTTATTTTATCACGTACATCCCCCTTCCCTCAGCAAGCATTGCCATATACCTTTTGCGTGAATGCCCTCTATTACCTTCCCTTGCTACGGCACTGGTTCCTATTCTTAAAAGAAATGAATTATTTGAACATTTTTAGAAAAGCCCGAATTGCCTTCTCGGCCACGCAAACTTCGTTGTCCAGTATGGCAGAACCCAATAGCGACATCTACACTTCGGGATGTGTTGCGCCCATTTCAGCGAACTGGACAACGGAGTTTGCGATCTGGGCTGGCTCACCGACTGCAGTCTTCATATCGTCCCAATCTTGAAAGTCCTCGTCTGGAGAGATGGTTACTTGAAATCAAATCCTGAAACAGAATACCGATTTATATTTTTGAAATTTAATTATTTTACTTTACTATTAATTGTAGCTATAATATATACACAAATTTTTGTACACAACTTGTAATATACTTCAGTGAATTGTTTGTAATGTGACAAAACTCTATATAACGAGCGATCTGCGGTTTAAATGTATGACAAGATCATTAAAAAAAACCTGTATATCTGCATCTTTAAAATCAACAGAATTATGATAAAGGAAAAAATCTGACTTATGCCACTTTTCCGTACCATGTGAAAAGCTGTTTCATCAGTGAAAATAGGAATCACAAAAAAATTGACGATGGAAATTGTTTAGATAAAAAAAAGTACTTTTAGTAACTTAAAGTACTTAATTATTGAAAAATTACTTAGTTATTGCAAAGTACTTAAGAATCCGTGATTGCATCGTGAGCCTACGCGGAATTCGCAAAAATGTCTCCTATGTATTATCATCGAGTTTTATCTTTTTTGTGGTATGTCACACATTTACATTTCTAATTTGATATAGGGTCCCCATTCACAATGTTCAATTTTCAAGTAAATATTACTCGCTCAATTTTAGAGATACAGTTATGTGATTTTTCTTAATGATCTTGTTGCATTAAAAATAAAAATTTTCTGATTGACACAATTTGTCTAAGGGAGTCGTATAAAAATTTAAATAGTGTAACATTTTTAAAATAAATGGGAGGACTATTTTATTAACGTAGTCTTATTTCCTACCTTACTTTCAACATTTTTGCAATTTACATTGCCCACTTATATCCAGCAGGTAAAGAATTAAAGCGCGTTTCAATCTTTTTGGGACACCCTATATATTACCATGTCTTGCAAGGGAAGTAAAAAGAATATAAGATCTTATTGTGTGAATTAATATCTTCAATCCAAATAGTCAATATAAAACTTAAAATTATCTACCAATCCTAAAATGTGTCTTAAGTAAAAAATAATTATCTTAAAGTACACCCGCATCAATAAAGAATTTGATAATTCCATGAACATCAAATGCTTTCACAATTTAGAACTTTGCAATTCTAAATATAATTTTTTTTTTAAACTAACCATAGCAAGATGAATAAACACCACTTTTGAGATTATTATAAATGATTAAATATTAGTTATACAAAAATAAATCACGCTATATCTCCCATGTTTGAGCTTTGGTATTAAAATCACACCAAAGTAATGAAATGTTAAAAAACTCAATAGAGGAATGTTCTGAGATATTAGAATAAATATCATCATTAGGAGAAAAGCTAATACTGAATATTATTAGTACGTTATCAAACAAAAGTTTACATTTTACAAATACTGAAAAAAAGAGTAAATTTAAATTCAAAAATAGATTTTTATTACATGATACCAGTTCTTCATACAGCATATATAATATAAAGAATCTTAAAATTCACATTTATGTGCAATTTTTCTATAGTACTCTAAATAATGTTGTTATTCAATGCATTCTAATAACTTAATTCTCCTGAAAAGAAGTATAAGAATCTCTGTTCCCGCTAATCCAAATTATGTTCACATGCAGATCTGAAGAATAAAGCATACTGTTTCTATTTAAAATCAAATTTACAATAACTATGAAAAAGCATTCTATTAAAATATTTAATTTAATTTAATTCTTCTAAAAAAGAAATAAGAATCTCTGATCTCACTATACTAAATTACCTTCACCTACAGATCTGAAAAATGGAACATCCGTTGTCCCATTTGAATATAAATGTACAAAAATATGGAAAAAACATTCTATTAAAATATTTAATCACAAACATTCTATTAAGCTATTTAATCACGCGCAGGTTTGAAAAATGAAGCATCCCGATCCCGTTTGAAAACAAATTTACAAAAAATATGAAAAAATGTTCTATTAAAATATTTAATTTAATTCTTCTAATACGAAGTATAAGAATATCTGTTCCCGTTACACAAAATCATCTACAAAGGCAAATCATAAAAATGGAATAAATATTCCACTCTCCTTTGTCAACACATTTGCCAAAAACATGAAATTGGATCAATACATGTCAAATTGAAAGCTCTAAAATGGAATTAAAAGATATACCTGTACTATTTTTATTCTGCTGACAAAACTCAACATGCGAGTTATCTGCCCAAATAAAACAGATAAAGTATAAGAAATTGAAAATATCAATAACTTTCCAATAATCTTTTAAACACTAAGACCTTACTTAACTGATATAATCGAGTCAAAAATACTATTCCAATAGAATTTATTCTTGTTGATTTAATCAGGAAAGATTTAATAAAATCGTCAGCTGTATGGGATTTAATCATGGATTTAGTAAAAGAGAAATGGGTGGCTAACGCACGATTCTAGGTGAAAATTGCAGCCAGCAGAAGCAGACGATATATCATCTACTGGACGGAAACAGAATCTGCCTATGAGTTCCTATAGATATTTATTTATTTAATAAACGTACCCTTTCGAACATGAAAAAAAAGAAGCAGTAGGTTGATTACTTTATTTTCTTGCAGAATGATTAAGGAAATTATCAATAAAATAGAGAAAGATCAATATATTTGAATAGCTACATATTCGACTTCCGTCCACTGTTAATCCAATTAACACTAGCGTCGTCTGCTAGGCTATGCTACATTTTTTTAACACTTTACAACAAAGTTGAAAAGTGTTTATGACTTTGTTCATTCTGTCTGTCCGTCAGCACGATAACTGCCGTAAAAATGACTTAATCAAAATGAAATTTTAGTATGTTGTTCAGACGGTCTGTAGAACCTATGGGAATATAAATGAATAATATCACCCAATTAGTTTTGGATTGAACCCGGGTCGAAAAAATGAAATACATTGAGCCCTATGGGATCTAATTTTTCAAACATTTTTTAAGCGGATTTAAAATTCACAAATTGCTTCGAAAATTTTAGGTAATATTCAAATTGTTCCATAAAATATATAAAAAAAATTCAGCGAAATATATTCAGTAGTTTTTTAAATAAAAATTAAAATAATAATTACACCTCTTATATGAAACGATCACGTGACCATGATATGAAACGATCACATAACCCACTTCAAAATGATACATGGCATCCATCTTGTTTCAAAATCGTGATTTTTTTAAGTTCTTTTTAATTCATATTGAGTGTTGTATCCGTCCTAAAACTACTTTATTTTTGCTTAAATTCTGTGCATCTACATACTCAAACAACGCAATGACAATATATTTGAGTTTAAATGCTCATCTAAATTTGATTATTTCTACAACTAAGCCTATTTTTCACCTATGTAAAATGTAAACAGCAAAATATATAGAATGAGTTGTATTAGAATTCCTGTATTTTTTTAACACAAAATAATTTAGTCCATGGAGTCTGCATGGCTGATATGAATGAAATATTAATTGATTTCATAAAGAGAAGGACGATTTTTTTCGATGAAGTTTCAAGCATACAGTTTAATTTTTTGTAGCTCCATGGTCTTAAACAAAATGTTTAAATAAAATAAATTTTTATAGTATTTTGATGAATGAAATGAATGGGAGAAAGTTATTAATGAAATCCTGTTTTTATAGAGAGATCCAGGCGTGTTATTTTTTTTATGACGCCATTTGAATTAATTTCAGTTGTTTTCGATGAAGTTTTCAAATATAATAAATTATCGTAGTATTATGATAATTCTAAAACTATTACCGAGGAATGTATAACATTTTAGAGATGTTTAAACCAGGCAATTTATAGTTCAATGCCGTCATTTGAATGAAGTTCATTTTTTCCGATGAAGATTTAAGTTTTCAAATATAATAAATTAATGTAGTATTGTAATAAGTTTTAAAATATTACTTAGGAATGTATTGCATTTTAGAGATGTTTAAATAAAATTGCATTTCAGTTGGAAAGTGTTTCATAATCAATGCTTTAAGCATGATTGATCTTTCTTGTTTTAATATTGTGATAACATTCTCTTCATCTAAATTCATGGGTTTAATTCGGTTGCTAAGCACCACATGTTTTTCTTCAAATAAGTATGCGATAAATATATAACCTGTATAATACTGGCTATCTCTATAGCCAGTATTCCTTCACACTCTTATGCGGCGATCATTAGCACAGAAAGAAGCTGGATTTATCACTAAAGACAATATGCCTACATTCGGACACTGTACAGACTGACCGGGATAAATGGACGTCAGATGGATAACCCTGAATCAGAGAAGACAAGTGGACTCAGGACGCCCCAGACAGATAACTGATCGAGATGACTGGCAAAAGATGTGATTAGGTGTAGACGTCCATTAGGCGCCTACCATTGAACCCTTGGCATGGGCAGAGCGATCTGGATTGGTACCGAGATCGGTCAGTCTGGACAGTGACTGATTGGAAGTATGTTATCGTTAGTGATGAGTCCCGCTTCTCTCTCAGTGCTGATGACCACCGCATACATGTGTGGAGGTGTACTGGCCAACGTTCCGATCCCGCATGTGTTGTCAAGCTGCACACGGCCATCACACGTGATATGACAGCCTGGGGAGCCATCTCGTGAGACATATGATCTTCTCTATTGTGCTGTAAGCCAATCTGACGGCTCGCTTGTACCTAGACAATACACTGCAGCCGATTGTTCTGCCTATGCTATTAAGCCGCCCAGGTTTCATTTACCAACACGACGACGCTCGACTGCATACTGCACAACTTTCTCAACAATGTCTTCGATGATTTAACATTCTCCCATGGCCATCCAGGTCCCCAGACCTATCACCCATAGAAAACTTTGGAACATGCTCTAACGGCAATTGCAGCCTTCTCAGAATACCACTGAATTAACTGACCCGTTGCAACATTTGTAGCAGAGCCTTTCGAAGAGTGACATAGGCAACTTCATTGACTATGTCGTACCGAATATCTGTATAGCTCCCAAGGGAGGATGTACCACTTACTAAATTGTCATCTTGTTATCATCGTTTCTTAATAAAACGTTATTTTGCTCCCGAATTCTAATCATTTTCGTATCTCCTCAAGGAATATATACATGCCGATTTTCGCGGCTGTAGCTCAATTTCTTATAGGTACAGATATTATTTTGCAAAAGAGTATCTCAAAATCAACATTTTAATTCTTGTCCTCATATTGAATATATTTTTGAATTTTTTTTTCATCTTGGACGTTTTCGTTATTATAGCTATTTTTATTTATTTACTGTTTTCAATGATGTGATCTGAAAAGTGCTGTATCATGTGATCTGAAAAGTGCAATATCTCGTAAACAACGTATATTAACGTCTTATAAAAATAAACGTAAAATAGCTCCCCCCCCCCCTTAATATTTTTAACATAATCATAACGTGTTTTTGATTTTCGAAAAATTCTGAGTCTCACTCTGATCAGTTCACTCCAAATTCAAATCGGTCCTTAACTGTCATGGATTTAAAGAAAGTACCAAATTGGATGCGATTTGTTCAATTGGTTTGAGAGATATCGTGCTGACAGACATACGAACATTGGAAAGACAGGGTCGATTTGTATTCAGGGATGCTGGAAACTTAAAATCTGTCAAAATCAAAGAGTCTCCCCATATTTTTAAGTCAGTCACAAAAATTGTATCTTGACATTTACGGTGCATTAGTGGGAAAGTAAGAATGGGCGGAGTAAAATGACTATTTTTCTGAATAAATAATAAAGCTTTAAAATAAAATCGATAACACATTTTTTGCTTGAAAATTTGCTTGGTTTTAGAAGAGAAACCAAACATAATGAACGTTAAGTCCCATGTATCCTTCCCTTTGCCACCCTATGTGCTTTTCATCTTATGTTGCTATGGAAACCAAATAGAATAAAACTTTATACTGCTCCTGATATGAGGGATTGAACTTTACAGCCTTATTCCTGTTGGCTTTGGCGAATTATTAGGAGCTAAAATACAAAACCATTACATATCCTCTCTCTTGAATAGAACAAACTAGATGAAAATGATGTTAACAAATTTATCGCATAATGTTACATATGAAAATTGAACATATTTCAGAACAGTTAATACTTTTTTAATTTATGCGATTTTTTTTTTTATAAATTTGTTTTAAAAGTTCAATATCTCGAGAACTGTTAAGAGTTCTAAAATGCTAGAGTTCTAAAATGTATGTCAATCGTTTTCTATTGATTCATTAAATGATGTTAACAAATTTATCACAATGTTACATACGAAAAGGGCCAAATTTCACAAAATTCGGTAGATAAATCACTCATTAACCTGGTGCTGATTTGATTTTGGTACGATTCGGAAAAAAAAACCCTGCCTTTTTTTTTTCTGCGAAATGGCCCGCAAAAATCGTTAAAAATAAAAATAAAAGACTGCGCATGCTCAAATACATCAATTAAATACTTATTTTAAACGCAATTTTCGACGATGGAAAGAATAAGACCAACCCCATTACTCTAGGTCTAGCCGTTCTAGAGATATTTTAGTGTTTTAGCATTTTCGACACGCCACCTTTGAAAATAATTCGAGTTACCCAATGGAAACGAAAATTGGATTAAAAGTGTCAATTCAGTGTCATTGAAAATAATTATGGATGTTATTTTGTTCAATTAAACTCAATTTAAAGAATTATTGGAGAAATAAAGAGAACGTGAATATGAAACTGTAGGGAAAGTCACGTATTGCTTACATCAAATTTTTATTTTCCTTGCAATACATGGTAATGTATAGGGAAGTATTGGAATATCGAAAATCGCAACTCGAATTTTCGACAGATCTACACGTTTCGGGACCTCTAGAACACGAAAATTTTTTTTTAGCGAGACGTCTGTGTGTGTATGTCTGTCTGTGCAACGATTGTATCCACTCTAGCTCAAAAACTAATTGACCCAATTTTATGAAATATTATAGGTAAGTCACTTGTGGATTACCCTGGTGCTGATAAGATTTTGGTACGATTCCGAAAAAAACCCTGCCCTTTTATGCGAAATGGCCTGCAAAAATCGTCAAAATCTAAAATGAAAAAATAAATATGCTCAAATGTGAACATTCAATGCTTGTTTTATACGCAATTTTTAACGATAAAAAGCATAGGACAAACCCCATTACTCTATAGGACTAGCCGTTCTAGAGATATTTTAGTTTTTTCGCATATTTGCTATAATACAGTTTTGTCCCAAAGAAAAACGAAAATTGATATCAAAGTTCGAATTCAGTGCCATTTCAAATAATAATGCGTGTTGTTTTGTGAAATTAAACTCGATTTAATAAATTAATAAAGAAATTAAGAAAAAATGAATTGTAGTCTGCAGTAAAAGTCATGTGCTGCCCACATCAGATTCTTTTTTTGCAAAATCCACTCATTTAGTGTCTGTGGATTCAGAATTGGAAAATTCGGGAAACCCGTTATAATATGAAAACGCAGAGTTTACTTAAATAACAGCGGCGTTAAGTTTGTTCCAGATTATTTGATGTTACACTAAACACATTTCGACTTTTCGTGTGCCTCAGAGATTAAAATAGAGTTACCTTTATATTGTTTGGTCTGATCAATATGTCGTTAAAACACCCGATTATAACTCTGGTTTTTTAAACATCTATGTTATGCAGTTTTGATAAATATTATTTCAATATTCTTTTACCGGTACATGAGTTTTTGCAATTACCGTTTGGATATAGGCTACGTGGCAAGATAGAATGGTTTGATCTCCATAGATATTCACAAAAGTGTGCCACATACGAAATTTTACTTGCTGTCAGCATCCATTATTCCGCGATCTAAAAATCTCTATATTTGCCCCAAACGCTAACATCTGCAATAAAAGTATATCTTCCGATGCTTTTGAAATCGTTAAATTCACTTCAAACCGTGGTTGGAAAAACTACTTTTTTATGTAGTGAACTACAACTACTTTATGACAAATGTCGTTAACTAGAACTACTTTTTTTTTAAATGTAGTGACCACAAACTACTTTTAAAATAGTCACTACATAACTACTTTTGTAAGATAAATTTTTTCACAGCTTCAATTTACACAAATAGTTGAGGATATGGATATACAGTCGTAATTTGACATACTTATTCTGAATAAGTAAAATTTACTGATTCCCAAAATTACGGATCAATTTACTCATCTTTACGCTTTTATCCATTTTTGAAAACAGTCTAATGAAATAAAAGTATAAAATAAAACAAAAGTATAAAATAAAATAAAAGTAAACACAATTCATTTAAAAACAGGTTTGTTCATTTTTAGTAGAATTTGCATTCAAAATTGAATTGCAATTTATAAGCAGGATCTTTTGGGGCATAAGACATCTGAATATATCTATATCAAAATCAACTTCATGGGGCAATAGCCTTCCTTACCTTGCAGCATCGTAAATCTTATAGTTTCTCCTCGTTCTTTTCTCAGGAACCGACATAGGTGTTCGACGACAGAATGCATTGAGTTCCATCTCGTTTTATTTGATATTATGAGGCACTTAACTCAGAAGATATCTTGTCCGCTAAGACAACTGACATTTTAAATGTGTTCCAAAACGCTTGGCACTTTGCAAATTATACATCGTTGCACAGAACTCTAAATTTCGTACAAAGGAAGAAAGGGTGACCCCGTGATATGTAGAATAGCACCTTTTTTGTTTACTGAAGTAACGTTAAAAAGAGCGTCAAAACTTGATACAAACGAGTGATTTATTGTATCGCGCTAATCACTACACTACATATTTTTAAAAGTATCGCGTTACGAGAAAAAGTACCACTGTAGTTTCGCTACTTGTAATGCCTCCCTTTCGATCACTACGAAAACTTCAATGCTCCAACCCTTGGCTTGAATAGTACCAAAGCTGACGGTGAATTCCTCAAAGATCAGTAGAATGAATACCTTATGCAAATATTCTATTTACCTTGAGGTTCCTCAGCCAAGGTCACTCACCACGAATGGCAAAGCAGCAACCGTATCGCACGAGAAAGAGCACACTTTTTTATCTTCTATACGCAAATTAAGTTCCCTGTCGAGCCAACTACGAGTATGCAAATGTGTTTCTTCAGTTAGTAACAGAAGATAGGGCATTTTCTCGTCCTGTGTTGTTTAAAGCACAACGTTTGCGAGTTTTTAAAACCTTGATTGCTGACCAAACGAAAAAGATTCTTTTGCTGCTTGATAGACATGCTTACGAAAAGGGAGGTTCAACAAAATATTAACTTAAAATAGGTTGCAAAGTGAATAACGTCTATCCGGCTGACATCGGAAAATGTAAACACTGATAGTAAAAAATATATATAAAGAAAGAACCAAATATATAAAAATATAAATAATTTAAACTTGTTTTGTCGGAAATGGATAACCATTTATGAATATACATAATTAATTTTAATATTTTGAACAATTTTTACTTTCCCTAGTATAAATTATAAGGAAATTATTGTGACTGTGTCGAAAATTCGAATTCCGAGTTTTCGCTGGAAATGCACTCGGGCTTTCTGTTTTCGAAATAAAATAAATTCGTTTTTATTTCATTTTATTATTACTTTCCTTATATACATAATGTATAAAGAAAGTATTGTGACGGGGTCGAAAATTCGAATTCGAGTTTTAGACGGGAGAGCACGTTTCAAGCATCCCTGATCACGAATCAAACATTTTTGAAGTGATGTCTGTGTGTGTGTGTGTGTGTGTGTGAGTCTGTGGAGACGATATGAATGGACCGATTCGAACAAAATTTGGTACAAAAATCACAATCCGTAAACACTGGAAGCCTATTGTTTTTATACGCAATCGAATGTTCAGAACCCGCCTAAATTTTCGAGTGAAATTTTGAAAAAATGGTCAAAAAATCAAAACCGCTAATAAAGTTACGCAAATAGACATTTCTTATGTAATTTTTCATTAGAAAACGATTGACATAAATTTTAGAACGCTAACATGAACCGTTTCTGAGATATTGTACATTTTCCAAAAAAATTATCAAAAATTCATATAAAATTAAAAAATATATATATCCTATTGAGAAACATGTTCACTTTTCATATGTAATACCATGCGATAATTTGGGTGACATCATTCTCGTGGATCTAGCTCGTTCCATTCATGAAAAAAGTTACTTTAAGTAATACTTTTGTATTTGAACGCCAACAGTCATTTATCTGCTGTAAGAATAACTTATTTCTTCGTCCATAACGCTTGGAGAGATTTTTCGACAAATTTGGCGGAATGCCGCCAACTTGGCGACTTTTTGAAATGTTGCCAAATTAACGAAAATCTCGCCAAAGGGATAAAAATGACGCTATATCAATGAAAATGACAACTCATTGTCGAAAATTCAATATCTTGGAAAGAATATTAGTATCTACTATAAGGGAAACCTATTTTTTTTACTGTAAAAGGAGTAAATTCATTACATTATATAAGGAAAGTCATGTGTTGCCCACATCAGATTTTTTTGATATTTTATTATTTTGAACTATTTGAAAATATGATGCTAGTTTCGATATTTTAGTTAGCTAGAAATTTTTTTGCCTTTTGAAGGCTCAACAAGGATATATTGCAAGTTTTATAAGATGTTATTCACGCAAAACCATTTCCGCTCCATAGGACTAAAGCCTATATTTTATTTTTTATTTTGTATTTATTTTTTTTTGACAAACTTTTGTCGTCCTATTGTTTAAGTTTTATTATGATTATGCATTATGCATATTAATAATAAAAAAAAAATCTTGAAAATACTTTCCTGCAATAGATGGTGATGTATAAGGAAAATATTGAAATCGTGACCAAAATCGCAACTCGAATTTTCGACAGATCCACACATTTCGAGTACTCTAGAACACGAAAAAACTATTTTTAGCGTGACGTCTATGTGTGTGTGCATCAACTCTAGCTCAAAAAGTAATTTGTCAAATATCATAAAATTCGGTTGGTACGTCACTTTTGGATGACCCAGGTGCTGATAAGATTTGGATAAAATTCGGGTGAGCGGAAGGGGGGGGGGGGGGGGAGAGCATCCTGCTTTTATTGTAAAATGGTCCATAAAAATCAAAATTTGAAATAAAGGACTACATATGCTTAAATGCATTCATCAAATATTTATTTTATAAATTATTTTTGACACCCCAAAAAATTGGACCAACCCCATTACTCTTCTATAACAAACCGCTCTCGAGATGTTTTGCATGTTTTACATACAACGTCGCCTTTGAAAATATGTCCAGTCGTCCAATGAAAACGAATATTTAGAATTAAAACTTCAAACACAGTGTCATTTCAAACAATTATCCCTGTTTTTTCGTGCAATTAAATTCAATATAATGAATTATGAAGACAAAATGAATTTGAATCTGCAGGGAAAGTAGTCTGCTGCAAAATACATTAAAATACATCAAAAATGTATTTTCGATACAAAATACATAGGTTTGGGTTCATGATACAAGATACTTTTAAAATTTTAAAAATTCCAAATACAAAATACATGTAGTTTCAAAATACATTTAAAATACCAAATACATTAAAAAAAATTTAACATTACTGGATTGGACGGGATTGAATTTTTAATGCAAAGCAACATTTATCTATACATTTTATTGGAATTAAACAAACTTTATATTTGTTAAATATTAACTTTGGTATTTAAAAATGCTTAGAATATACCGTCGTTGACGTTTGTTAAGCCCATTCTGGGTTAAATATATATCTTATAATATCATAAATTCTTCATTATATTAAGAAAGATCTTAAATTACACATTGGGCTGAAAAAAAAAGCTCATCAGAAAAAAATATTCGATTTTAACATCTTTTGCTACAATTTATAAATTGATTCAGCAACACAAAATCATTACCATAGAAATCTAAGCAAAAAAGACATATTTTACAAAATACATAATTAGTAATTAAAAAAATCAGTTCTTTATACATTTTTTATGATACACATTCATCAAATGACATATTTTGCTATTCAGATGTAAATCTTTACATCTGAAGAGCAAAATATGCCACTTAAAGGGTTAAATCAACGATTCCCAACCTTTTTTGGAATTCCCAACCTTTTTCTTAATAAACGATTAATAAACTTTTATTAGAATAATAGTTAATAAAGGTTTATTCCAATAATTCTCTAAAATACTAAATTTGCATGAATCAGACAACTTATCAGAAATGCAAGTTCTATTATACTTGCAGAAGCATAAAAAATGCGGTTTTTTCCGTTTGATAAATTTTTTCAGAAGTTTTAATGTGGAAATCAACTTTCTATCAATGGGCGTACTTATCTAACGCTGTAAATGAGACGTTTGATGCTTTAAAGATATGAAAGTATACTAGAGCAAATAATTTTCAGAATGAGCGTCATACCACGTGAAATCTTCAAACAGACTGAGCAGGGCTTATTGTTTGCAATTTTTACAAATTTGTACAAATTTGATGTAGATTACGATAGACACATTCTGTACGATTTAATTTTTATTTTCCCTGAAATACATGGTAACGTATAGGTAAAGAATTGGAATCATGCCAAAAATCGCAACTCGAGTTTTCAACATGTTTTGAGACCTCTAGAATACGAAAAATCTATTTCTAACGTGACATCTGTGTGTGTGTATGTCTTGTCTGTGAAATATATGTATCCAATCTAACTCAAAAACTAATAAGCCAAATTTCATAAAATTTGGTAGGTATGTCACTTATGTGTAGCCCTGGTGCCGATTAGTTTCTGGTAAGATTTGAGATAAAAGAACCCGCCTTTTTTTGCGAAATGGCCTGTAAAAATGTCTTGTATCCACTCTAGCTAGAAAACTAATTGACCAAATTTCACAAAATTTGGTTGGTAAGTCATCTGTGGGACATTCTGGTACTGATTAGAGTTTGGTACGATTCGGTAATGAAGAACCCGCCTTTTTTACGAAATGGCCTGCAAAAATCGCCAGAATCTAAAATAAAAGACTACATATGCTCAAATGCTTGTTTTATACGTAATTTTTGACGAGGAAATAAATAAGACCAACTCCATAACTAACCATTCTCGAGATATTTAAGATTTTTCGCATTTTTGTTACGCCGCCTTTGGAAAACTGTCCAATTACCAAATAGAGACAAAAATTGAATTAAAAATGTGAATTTAGTGTTATTTTGTGCAATTAAACTCAATTTAATGAATTATTAAATAAATAAAGAAAAAATGAATTTGAGTCTGCAGGGAAAGTCATGTGCTGCCCACATCATTTTTTTAGAACGTGGCAATACCAAAAATAACAGCTATATCAGTGCAGACGATATTTTAAAATGTGTACTTTCACGTGAACATTGGCTGCTAAAGAACGAGAAATTCTATAAAATTCTTCTTACGGCGTCATTTTGAAATTAATAAGGTAGTGACCAAACATGGATTTAAGTGAAAGGGATTTTCGAGCTATAATTTATTATGATTTTCAACAAGGGTTAATGCAGGAGGTAGGACATCCGAGTGGCTAAAACGCGAGAATTGCACTCGGACGACCAGAGTTCGATTCCCGCCTCTTCCTAAACTGTCCCTGTGTTCACGCGGAGTATGGGCACGTTCAATATGTGGGTCAGTAAGTCCTTCCGAGAGGTTGGTTGTAGAGAAAAGAGTGCACAGTCCTTGTATGGATGCCGCGCTCACTGGGTTCCAGTCCTGGGTTCCGAGGTATCATGGACCCGACTTGAATTATCACTGTGCAGAATTTTTATGACTGTGCGCTGCTTAAATTTTTCGCAACGCAACTAACAAACAGACAGACATCTTTTTATTAAGTAAGATATTAAATTACATCATCTAGGCCATGCTTTTAAGAGTTTATCATTCACGTCCACAGAATTAAAACTTATTTATACTATATGATGAAGTAATATTCAAGTAGTAAATATCAAGATTATATAATACAGAAATTTTAAGCTTTCCCCAATAGCGCGCTCTTTTCTTTCATAATTCTTATTCCAATTTCCTTTTTCATGTCACGCACTTATTGCAACTATATTAAATTCTATCCCACGCTAATAATATTAACAAAGTCTGCCAGTAGATGGTTGCAAAAGGAAAGTAGTGGCATCAGAAATCTTGCATTTGAAGCCCCTTTAGGTGTATTGCATTCCACCATTTGCTTCTTTCTCTGAGGTCATGGCGAAAAAGAAATCTGTCTGAAGGTGGTGGTCTCTCTTCTCTCTCTTCACTGTGTTGCCCTCCCTGGTGATAACGATGGTCCTGACATTTGTGATGCTGGAGCGACAGGTTACTTGGAAATTCAAAACTCTATTGAAAATCTTGAATCTGATGGATTAGGTTCTATTTTAGCAGAAGATGAGTAACATTGCAAAGTCTTGGAAGATTCAAAAATATCTTGAGGTCGTAGGAGAGGCTTATTGTCTAGTCCGCTGAAGTTTTTTTCATCGGATTTCGACAGGGCTTGACACCGAGGCTTACTGTTTCGTGAATTTCCCTTTAGGAAGTCTCCTGGTCGCAAAAGTTTATTTGGATCCAGTTTTGATCACTTTTGGATATTTTCCTTCTCATGAGGTAAGCTGCTCCGGTAGTCTCCACAGATGTCGCCACGGTCGCACCCAAAACAAGATGCCATGTCCTTCCCAATTCAGACAATCCACATGTGAGGACTTTCAAATATATGACATTTTCTTCCAAATATATGACATTGTCATTCGGAATTCAATATAATAAACTCAAGGAAATGGTTTTTAATATTTGTTTCAAATATATCTCTTATCTCACAGAACAAATCAAAGCACTAAATAAGTTATAAAAAGGAATCTTAATTTCATTCTTGACTTTGAATATTATATAGCATTGCTTACTTTCAATGCTTTTCTTCATAGTTTTATTTTAACAATGTATCAAATGTCCAATTTCAACAATGTACTGAAATTAAAATCTCGTATATAATTATTGAAGGCTCTTCATATGACAGGATACATAAAATTTTTGCGCATAGCGTTAATTTTCTAGCTGTCTTACAGATGTATCGGCTCTTCTATGCTAAAAAGTACATACAAAACGAGAAATCGGTCAGAAAACACTGTTATCTGCAATGGAAGTGTGATGCTAAATTTCGTAACCCCTTTAGGTGTGTTATCCGAGTATATGATGTATAAAATTGCAGGCATTTCCTCTCATTCACCTGGTTGCAGCACCTACGCTCCTAAAATCCCTTAACACACATAGACCCCGAAGCTCTGCTAGTCAATATTAATAACTACTATACGATCCCTAGCGAAACATTTTCTATACGACGCTCTAATACTATGTTTTGTCAGCTACTATACGACATGCTGACAAAACAAAAAAATCTGATGTGGGCAGCACATGACTTTCAGTAACGTCCGAGGTTCTTTAGTGCGCCATTTCTTTTTGGAATACTAACCTCGCAAACTTTCATTTCATTACAATTGAATAGAAGCACTCGACAAAAGGCCAACTGTAATTAAAACATCTTCACTTCACACAAAACACATTTATTTAGACGAAAGCACATAACGTAACAAACACTTAAACATTTAATTCACTGGTTAACTCTTTAAAATATTCATGACGCAGGATGCGCCTTATTTTCCACCTCCAATCTATATCTTGCTTGTTACTTCTCTCTCTTCTGTGCTCTCGCTCTGTTGCTCTGGCAACCCTTATATGCCTGCCGGTTGAGTTCCTTCATCGCTGATTTGGCGATGTGGAAAAAAATAAATTGTTGGAATCTTACTACTAGTCAATATTAATAACTACTATAGGACCCCTAGCAAAACATTTTCTATACGACGCTCTCATACTATGTTTTGTCAGCTACTATACGACATGCTGACAAAACAAAAAAATCTGATGTGGGCAGCACATGACTTTGCTTATATAATGCAATGAATTTACTACTTTTACAGTAAAAAAAATAGATTATTTTTATAGTAGTTATTTATATTCTTTCGAAGATATTGAATTTTCGTCAATGAGTCGTCATTTTCCATGTCGTCATCGTCAATGAGTTGTCATTGATTTAGCGTCATTTTTATCCATTTGGCAAGTTTTTCGTTAATTTAGCAACATTGAAAAAAAGTCGCCAAGTTGGCGACATTCCACCCAATTCGTCACCAAAATTTCGCCAAGCGTTATGGACGAAGTAATAAGTTATTCTTACAGCAGATAAATGACTATTGGCGTTCAAATACAAAAGTATTACTCAAAGTACAGGGTGGTCATAAAAAAACTTCCCCGATATATGAACCCCTAGCGCCTATCCGCTCAACCAATCGAAAGGAAATTTCAGATATTGTTATTTGAAGGTATGCGCTCGAGATTGCGATGATTTCAAATAATAGAGATCTCACAGTTACGGATACACTGAAAAAATTTCGAAATTTTCGAATGGCAACACCCACTTTTTTCCTGCGCAAATTGATCAGCTCATTGAAAATCCATAAATGGCGTTTAATGATACACGTATGACGAAAATTGCCGGCGTAAAACATTTGCAAAGAAGAACATTGTAAAGGACCAATGACAACACAGAGAGGAGGTGCATTGACGCACTTTGCATAATTCACAGGGATAGACAGTAGAAGCACCAATCACAGAACACCATGTGCACAGCATTGCTTAAGACAAACCTTTAATAAGCAGTGTGGGAAGATTGTTTCGTCAATCAGGTGTTCGAACGTGTTAATAAGATGACACTTACAGGGAAACAACGAGGTGAATTGATAAAGCTGTTTCATCTCAACGGGGAAAATTCTGAAGAAGCAGTGCGAGTTTATCGGCGAAATGATAAGCTAAGACGAGGCCCATGTTCCGTACGAACTTACGTGATTTGGTAAAAAAATTTGAAGAAACTGGATGCACATGTGATAGACCGCGATTCGGACGACCATCTGATCTTGTTGAAGTTGTTGCGGAAGTGCATAATATGATTACTGCAGGTCCATTGCGTACTGCAAGAAGTGTTGCCCGCAATTTAGATGTACCGAAAACAACAGTCTTCAAGCTTCTGCGCTTTGTTCTGCTGATGTTTCCCGATGTCCAGCGCGTCCTGATGTTGCAACCTGGATACGAGCAACAGAGTGTCGACTTTGCGAAGTTATTCCAAAGTTGTTGCGGAAGTGCACCTGCTATCTTCATCATATCTTCATCAGATATGATGAAGATAGCAGGTGGCCGCTGCGGATATTATGGACGGATGAGGCACATTTCTCCTTAACTGGCAACGTAAACTCCAAGAACTGCGTTCACTGGACTGACGAAAATCCTCACGATGTGGCACCAGTGCCTTTACACGAAGTTAAAGTGACTGTGTGGTGCGGCATAACAAGCACATTCGTTCTCGGTCCGTACTTCTTCGAAGAGGTCACTTCCAATGGTATGCAAACGTGCTCCATCACAAGTCCTTAATATAAAACAATGTTGCAGAATTACGCAATTCCAGAATTGCAGCAGCGAAATGTCTTTAATGACATTGTATGAATGCAAGATGGTGCTACTCTACACGTCGCTACATATGTTCGACAAGTGCTGCAACAGAACTTTGGTGATAGAGTCATCTCCCGTAACTTTGCAGTTTCGTGGACACCGCGATCCCCCGACCGCACTCCGATGGATTTCTGGTTCTGGGGTTATCTGAAATCCAAGGTGTACACGTCAAATCCACGAGATTTGTCAGAATTGAAAGATGCCATAAAACGAGAAGTTATACAGATTCCTCCTACGATGTTACGTTCGTCAATCTCCCGCATGCAATGCGTTATCGTCTGCGAAGGTGGGCACGTTGAAAACTTGCAATTCCAATTAAAGTTTTTTCCCTCTCTTCTCTTGTGTTGTCATTGGTCCTTTACAATGAATGCTCCTCTTTGAAAATATTTTACGCCGCCAATTTTCGTCATACGTGTATCGTTCCAACGCCTTTTATGGTTTTTCAATGCGCTGATCAATTTGCGCAGGAAAAAAGTGGGTGTTGCCATTTGAAAATTTCGAAATTTTTTCACTGTAACCGTAACCGTGAGAGCTCTATTATTTGAAATCATCACAATCTCGAGAACATACCTTCAAATAACAATATCTGAAATTTCCTTTCGATTGGTTGAGCGAATAGGTCGCTAGGGGTTCATATGTTGAGGGAGTTTTTTTATGACCACCCTGTATCTTATTTCATGAATGGAACGAGCTAGATCCACGAGAATG
Source organism: Amaurobius ferox (assembly GCA_951213105.1). NCBI lineage: Eukaryota > Metazoa > Arthropoda > Arachnida > Araneae > Amaurobiidae > Amaurobius > Amaurobius ferox. Next base: position 120,507,982 of record OX578153.1, on the reverse strand, counting down.
ATGTCACCAAATTCATCGCATGGTATTACATATGAAAAGTGAACATGTTTCTCAACAGGAAATATATTTTTTTTATTTTATATGACTTTTTGATAATTTTTTGAAAAATGTGCAATATCTCGAGAACGGTTCATGTTAGCGTTCTAAAATTTATGTCAATCGTTTTCTAATGAAAAATTACATAAGAAATGTCTATTTGCGTAACTTTATTAGCGGTTTTGATTTTTTGACGATTTTTTCAAAATTTCACTCGAAAATTTAGGGAGGTTCTGAACATTCGTTTGCGTATAAAAACAATAGACTTCCAGTGCTTACGAATTGTGATTTTTGTATCAAACTTCGTTCGAATCGGTCATTCGTTCGTCAGTTATCGTCTCCACAGAGACATTGACACACACACACAGACATCACTTCAAAAATGTTTGATTCGTGATCAGGGATGCTTGAAACGTGCTCTCCCGTCTAAAACTCGAATTCGAATTTTCGACCCCGTCACAATACTTTCTTTATACATTACGCATATAAAGAAAGTAATTACTATACGGCAAGGTAGTAACTATATGATCTTGATAAAGCAAGAATATATATATATATATTATACATCCCTCTAATAAGATGTAATTACAAAACGGCAAACATAATTACTGTATGATCCTCTAATACGAAGTAATAACCATACGACTGTCTGAGAAAACATAATTACTATACGATTCTTTAATACGATGTAATTATTTTGCAACTTCCCTTACGTATCTGCTCCACCAACAGTTAAACTCATTATATATTGAATCAAATATATTAAATTTGTAATTCTCCCAGAAGACAGAAATTATCAGAAATGAATCAAATTTTCAGAGATATTCTTCTTCGGCCCAGACTGTGCGGCCCGCCAACTAGGCACAAGGCATCTTAATGCACAGACAGGAAAATAAAAAGTCCAAGACGCACCCTCACCCACAGATAATTTAGATACGAGAATAAATTCGAAATCAAATAAATAATAATAAGCATACATCGCCAATTAAATTGAAAGCACTAAGAAATTAACAAACAGGTCGTCATTGAAATTACTAATAGCACTAATTAAACGACTAAAATAATACGAATAAAAATACTGATAAAAATACTATCAAAAGAGGTAATATACAAAAATTACTTCAATCAATATTTATATTATGCCACATAAATAACCACTCAAAAGTATTACCATTTAAAAATTATTAAAACACAGGACATACACAAAATCACAATATACACATTTCAACTAATACATTAAACTTTTATATCTTTTAAAATCACAAACTGACGGATATACGAATTTTGATAAAATGCTATTAAATTAACATTATAAAAAGGAACAATATTACTAAATTATTGCAGCCCATCATTAGCTGCCAGATCAACAATCCGGATGCAAGCTCTAATTCTCGCCGTAGACGAGGATCTGGTCAATAAGCACTGCTGCACCCGATGCTCATCCGGTGGCGTTTTGTAAGTGAAACTCCCGGCTAAACCTGCATTCAAAGACATAATGGTCAGCGTCCCCGAACCCTCCACAAGGCACCCCTTCAGACTGGTTTCAGCATCTGGTTCAACTCATTGCTCAAGGTCAGCTTACATTTTAACGCACTCCCACTTCAAAATTATCTCTACTCGTATTTTTGGAATCCAAGTTCAGATAATTTTAATAAATTCTGTCTCTCTCATAAGACTCGTGAGTGAATAACACTTTATGCTGTTATTAAACTCTATCTTTTCGTAAATTCGCCTTGCCTTCGATCTCTTCCATTTTCGACTGGGGATCAAAGTCTGGATTTGCTCCCAGATAAGGCGCTCCATCGAAATTAGAACGCCTCGAGCCTCCACAAGGCAGTCCGGGGAACTCCTGACCTTAAATCTGCGCACGTAGCCAGGAAAAGGATCATGCCCCGAAAGAAACAGGAATACAAGGCCCGATCAAAAACTTAAAATAAAGGATCAGGCACTGGATGAAACACGCGAGTCAGAGGCCAGAAACGCCTCATAGCTCAGTCAGTTCTCAAGCACTGCCGTCCTAGCAAAGCGGGACAACAGCGAATAAGGGCAGGAGCCACCAATAGATCACCGATCAGGGCAACCTCCTTGGCGCAACCATCTGCAACCTCATTCCCGGGAATTCCAGCATGAGCTTGGACTCACGGGACCCTCACCAGTCCTCGGACAGGATAAATTGACTTTTTAATATCAGAATTAAAAGCCGACTGATTACTAACGAATCCCAGGGCAGCCAATGAAGAGAGGTTATCCGTAAAAATCAAAGACTTCCTATTTTCCTGTAAGACCCAGTCATAAGCCAACTTGGTCTCAAGGATCCCGGCCCGACAAACAGAGTTAAAATATTTCAACTTCTTTTTAATTGTAAAAATTTGCTCCCTCCTCTCAAAAACCCACACAGCAAAGCCTACATCCTTATCGATCTTGCACCCACCGACGCATATGTGTACACTGACAAGCCCAAGATCCCTAGCAAAATTAATTATACGCTCCCACGAAGGTACCGTGAAGAGAGCAATTTTATTATCTAGATAAATTGAAGGATGGAAACCAGGAAAAGAAAAATCACCAGTCCTCTTACGATAAATTAGAAAATGTTTCCTTAAATTGGGAAGGACGAAGTGGATGGTTGGGATACCAAGAAGGATGAATAGAGTCCTGTACGGAGAAGTGAGGTAAGCGCCGGCAACCCTCAGAAGAAATGTTCTCTGCAGCGTTAGGGGATTCCGGACCCGACATTGTATCAGATCCCCGCCCAAACTCCGGAGCAATAAACAATTATCTTCTCCACTACGGTACTACAGTGCCTAGAACTTCCTTCTAGTCACTAACGGTACTATACCAGAGTCTCAATAACATTCTATAAGTATCCCAACCAGCACCCGCGATTTCGATCCAATTTCGACGAGATAATAATACCCAAGTATTTGCATCTTTGACCACTTTAATAACATTTCCATCTAACTTAAAAATAGGATTCCTATTTAATATATCCTTTTTGGCAAAAACCAACGCCTGACATTTTGCAACTGAAACCTCCAGACCGAGGCCCCCGAAAACAGAAGAAACTCTCTAGGTTGCGATTCATAGTCGCCCCCATTAAATTTTATGAACACTTTTATTTTAAATTCATTTAACTTTGCTGTCACGAACATTTTGTGAACTTTGTATTTATTTTTAGTCTAATTTTTTTTTTATGTAATCTTTTCTGAACAAGTCATAACTGCATTTTATAGCATTTTTTTTTATTTGTGTTTCTGTGATTTGTTCTTGTGGGTTGGTTTAGAATTTTTTGAAACTCTACTGGTTGTTTCGTTCAAACATCTGATTGGACAACGACCTATACTGAACCAAGTAATATATACACATAATTGGACTACGACTTCTTTCACGATTTTTTGGCCAGGGGTGAATGAAACTTTAGAGGGGGCACGTTTTCTATTGGCCCTATATAAACATATAATTATACATAAGCAATTTTTAACTACTATATTTACCTATATAGAAGTAATTACTATATAGTAATTACTTTAGCACCTGTTCTGTTCCAAATCTGTAGCATCAAAAGAAAAACTTTTTTTTTTCCTTTATAGCCTGAATTTATTAACATTTAGCTGGGTAACATAAAATGTCTCCAAGAAAAGAGGGCAAAAAATCATCTCCCAGGGGAAAGAAGCAAGTCCCCACCCCCCACCCGGATGTATGCCTGAAAGCAACACTGCCTGCATCTATTCCATTTATATTTCCTTCAACTTACCTTCGACTTTACTAAGTTATGTAATGCAGTTATACAGGGTATATAATGAGGTTATAATTGTAACATTACCGCGCTCCTAGCAGTGACTGATTCTCGCATAGGACCACGACCCTGGGTCCCCAAATTTTAAGGGTCCCATAAATTTTGTATGTGATTAAAAATTTGAGTAGAAATAACTTTAATTAATTTAGAGCCAATAAAACTAGTCTTTATTTCTTAATATTATACATTCTTTAAAGTTTTAATGTATTACTTTGAAGAAAAAGTTTAGAAGTTTTGTACTAAAAGGCATTCAGGACTGTAACCGTGAGCCCTCAAATTTATTATGTGTTGGTGTTTTGCATGCGTAAGAAGTCCAGAATTAACGCCCGGACCTGGGACCCATTTGGCTTGATGCCCTGCCTCCTATAGCGCAACAACTAACATCCGTCGACAGTAAAGCTCCTAAATATACAAAATAGGGTCAAAAAGTTCGGAGACTGTGCTGATATCTCCAATCCTGATTGGAGGAGAGCGGAACTATTTTACCGTGCCGTAGAGGCACGCAGCAGGTGCAATGTTTCTGTCGGCAATTTTCCCAAACGCTAACCGAATTTGATATTCGCACGTTGTTCTTCAAACGCCATTTCCGTTTTCGACGAACGCGAACGACTCCAGTTCACTGACACGCATTGTCTGGAAAAACACCTGCTTCTTCCTTTTCACATCTCGCATCACATGTACCTCTACGCCACGGTAAAATAGTTCCCCTCTCTTCCAATCAGAGTTGGAGATATCAGCACAGTCTCCGAACTTTTGGATCCTACTTTGTATAAGCTGGCGCAGAGACACTCTTGATTCCCAGCTGAAACGATGGTTGTACACATAGAGAAAAGAGGTTTAATTTCTCGTTCTTTTCTTGGGAATATCCAAACATTCTACACTACTTTCTTGAAGGATTGACCCCCAAACCCAAAAGAATCTGAATAATTCTTCATCTGATCAGGGCCTAGTGTTAATTTTGGGGCCCCCATACTGTCACTGCATATAAAACACATGCAAAACATTAACATAACAAATTTGAGGATTCAGCATCATAGCTCTTGAGGTCCTTTCTTACGTGTAGAAAACTTCCATACTTTTAACTTCAAAGCAATATATATGTATAATATTTATAACTATTAAAATATTTCATAATCTAAAATAACAATAATTATTACCTGTTTTAAATTAATTAAAAAATTATTTCTACTTTAATTTTTCATCACATACAAAATTTAGGGGCCCCTTAAAATTTGGGGGATCAGGGCCGTGGTCCCGGAGGCCCGTGCGCTAATCAGACCCTGCATGTGATCAAATAGTCCTAAATGGGATCAGACTTGGTTACGAGTACTTAATTGAAACAATACATTCTGTACTTAATTTATTTATTTTTATTTATTTATTTTTTTTTGGGGGGGGGGGGAGGGGGGGGGGTCATCGTGAATTTCATCGGCCTTTTCGCAGTCGAAATTTAATGAAATCTTGACCCTTTTGAGGCCTGACTAGGCCCAATCGGCCTAAGACCGGTCCAAGGTTGGTAGATGGGACCCGGTCTTGCTTCACAGTATAAATTGTTTGAGGCCAGTGAACTTTTCTGCTATTTCGTGGTGATAAATGCTAAAAAAAAAGTATAGTAGTAGAGGTGAAAATGCACTGAGACACCTGTTCGATTTACAAACCAATGGTGGTGAACCAAGTTTTATAAAGAAAAAAATAAACCCTCTTCTATACCATCTTACACCAAACTCCGATTTCTCAGTGCTCAATTAGTTGCATAGACTTCACGTAAGCAATTAACAAGTAACTTTTGCAAAAAAATTTAATGCGTGTACACTTTAAATCTGTCTATAATAAGGTGATCCTGCCCGATCGAATAAAAGCGCACCTAGCGGGAAAACTACACAGTTAGGATAACGAACTCGGCGACCAAGCGAGATAGACGAGAAAAATACATTGACAAAGTAATAGAGTATTACCTACTGAGTAGGCATCGTTCCTAAAACTTTTAGAGAAGGCATTTATTGGACGCAGTAGGGTTTTAGGTGAATAGCTAGCTGTTCTATTCAGGAATGCTAAATCAAACATTCACATGAACAGAAATCTAGCGTAGAGCCTGTTTAAAAGGCCCTCCTTCAGAGGCAATGTATACAAAAGAGGAGGACCGCATGTTTTGACAACCATTGGGGAGGGGGGGGGGGGGGTCCGTGTTAGAGATCTTGAAGATACAACTTTTTAACAGGAATTTATTGCCGCCCCTATACCAATTTTGTGCGTTCCTGGTATCGATTTCTATTCAAGACTCCGTAACTTTACTCTTCGTAATTTTTTTTCGTCTATTTTTCTTCGTTACCGAGTGTGTTATCTTAATTTCTAAATTCAACAATCTTTATTTTCCGATCGGTCAGGGTCACTTTACTGTAGCTAGACCTAACGTATACACTCAAGAACATTTCTTTAAAGTTATTAAGGACTTTCCCTTCCATTTTCGTTTTCATTTGATAACTGGACTTACTTTCGAAGGGGGAGTAACAAAAATTCAAAAGACTAAAATATCTCTAGAACGGCTAGTCCTAGAGTCATGGGGTGGCCTTATTCTTTTCATCGTTAAAAATTCCGTATGAAACAAGCATTTAATAGATGCATTTGAGCATCCGTAGTCTTTTATTTTAGATTTTGACTATTTTTGCTGGTGATTTCACAAGAAAAGGTAGGTTTTTTTCCCTCCAGAATCATACTAAAATCTAGTCAGCACCAGGGTAACCCACAAGTGTCTTATCTACCAATACTTGTGAAATTGGGTCAATTAGTTGTTTTTTCTCTATCTAAGTGGATACATATGATTTTTGTAGGTCATTTCGTAAAAAAAAAAAAAAAAGTTTTTTTTTTATACCAAATCGTACCAAAATCTAATCCCACAAGTGACTTATAAAATTTTATGAAATTGAGTTTATTAGGTTTTCAGTTAGAGTGCATACATACATTGCACACAGACGTCACGCTAAAAATAGTTTCTTCGTGTTCTAGAAGTCCCAAAACGTATCGATTCGTCAAAAATTCAAATTGAGATTTTCGACACGATTCTAATACTTTCCTTTACATTACCATGTATAGTAGGGGAAGTAAAGAACCTCCCGATGAGTACAAGAAATATTTCATCCAAAAAAGTTATGAAATCTCAAAATGATTTGCAACAAGTTACAGCAGGACGAGTGCTGCTTACCACTTTTTGTAATTTTATACAATTGTTTTTAAAGAATTTATTTGAAATACGTGTAACACCTCGAAAACGTTTCATACTGGCATTCCAAAACTTGTGCAGTTCGTTTTAAAATGAAAAATTACGTTTGAAATTATTTATTTACCATTAATACAGGTAAATCCGTTTTAATGGTTTTAAAAAAAAAATCATTCGAGAATTGTGGAATGTCTCGAGAACGATTCCCATGAGCATTCTAAAAGTTTGTATCATTTTCTAATGAGAAGTTATGTACGAAATAATTGTTTATCGAAGGTTCTGTTTCCTAATAATTTTTTTAATTCATTCGAAAATTCGGGGTGGGGTGGGGGTGGGGTGGGGGGTTTCAAACATTCGATTGCGTCTAAAGTCCCCAGTATTTACCTAATGAAAAAATCGTAAGCAATTATTTTCGAAACGCTTCACTCGTTCCCGAGATATCGTGTCCACACTCACATCATCTCAAAAACATTCGATTGGAGTTCAGGGACGCTTGAAACGTGCTCCTCCGTCGAGAACTCGAATTCGAATGTTTGACCCGCCAAAATGCTTTCCCTGTATATTGCATACATCACATAGTCTTGTATATTATATACATCACATAAACATTTATATACATCACATAAATCCCTATACATTATATCATCTCCATAAAATTTTACAACATCAGTATTCTGTCAAACACCACTTACCTTCAACATGAATCAGATAAAATTCTTTGGTACCTCCCTGAATAACTAGATGCGCACTTTTATTTGGCCTAACTATTTATTGAAAAACTTAACAAGCTAAAATGATTTGAACGTTAATAAAGCTTAACATTTCGAACTCACCCTCTCATAAACTGCATCCGTTTACGCTACGATGGGCGTATCCACACACACATCCGTACATATGAACGTTAAAGCTTTCGAACAAGATTGCCAGATGCACTTACTTAAATGCCATTCGCTATCTGCAAGTCTTTTTATGCAAATTTTGACTTTTCTTTCTCCAGGGAAGACAACGATGCTTTGAAATAAAAAAAGTCTTGAACAAAAGTTGTTCTTTACAACTGCTACGAGCGGGGCCTGACTAACGCAGGGGCATTCGGGGCAGCTACCCCGGGCCTCCGTATCAGAGGGGCCCCAAATTAAAAAATTGCATCATCGAAAAATTAACGACTTGCCCAACGAAAAAATAAATTTTGGGCATATACAGGGTGATTAAAAAAAGTTGGGCCAAACTTTACGAGGTGGTAGTACACACCAAATCCAAGACCAAGACATTACATTAACGGGTACCTGTCTCTAGGAGATTCATCACCACATCGAAAATAGCATGTCAGACCATAAGGTGTGAATTTGATAGCAATATGCGTGGTCAGCAATGGCGCTCCACTATCCAGTGGGCGTGGAGTTTGGATCAGCTTGGAGTTTGGAGTTGGTTTGGTTTTTTGATGTCTTGGCGATGGTAGATGCCTGCTCGGCTGTAAAGAAGGGGTGGGAGGGCAAAAAATTCGCAAGAGCGGGCCACATTAAAACATTTAAGAAGTGCTGAAGTTTATTCCAGCAGGGAAAAATCAAGGTCGAAAAAATACAAGTTAAGCAGCAAGAATTTACAGATTACACCTTAATAAACATTCTAACGTTTAAATTAACAATTTTAGATTAGGCCAAACTTTACGAGGTGGCAGTATTCACCAAACCAAGCATTTTTCGCCATAGTTTACCGGGTCGGAAATGAAACGGAAAGGCGCCAGTGGGCGCTTAAGGATGAAATCGATGAGGTGAGGCGAAACACAAGAATGACTTGAAAGTTATAAAACGACATTTAATAAATGATACTTACAGTAATGGCTTAAAAGAACGACCGCCCACCTGGATGCACGTCTCACAGCGGCTATGGATGGATTGGCGAACACTCTCGAACAGACCACACATATCGCGCACTTCGGCAGCAGCGACCGAATTTCTGGCGACGAGTTCCTCTTCAGATTAAAGGGGAGTGTCATAGACGAGATTCTTGAAATATCCCCACTTAAAGAAGTCAAGACTCGACATCGGGCGATCGTGGGGGACAAGCTATGGGACCACCTCGCCCAATCCATCGCCCTGTAACGCCTTTCCGTTTCATTTCCGACCCGGTAAACTATGACGAAAAATGCTTGGTTTGGTGAATACTGCCACCTCGTAAAGTTTGGCCCATCTTTTTTTTTATCACCCTGCATAGGGATTACTGCACTCATTCAGGAGCATGCTGGCTTCTTGGCTATATTGAAAAATTGTGTAAGAACTTCATTTGTATATATTTTTCTAGAATGCAAATATGTTTTTGAGAAAATATTTTTATATGTCGAGAGGTAAAGGGGACCCCGGAGGAATGTCTGCCCCAGGTCCCACTTAGGCTAAGTCCGGTCCTGGCTACGAGAAATACTGTGCAGTGCAAACCAGTTCAGGGTATGTCCCGGGAAGCTTTAGAATTCTTCAGCAGAAAATACCTGATGTGTACAACACATGATTTTCGCTACAGATTGACAAGAAAGTGAAAGTTGATTGAAAGAAAGTGTGACAGAATTGTAGCAGAGTTCATACGCTTCCAAGAAATCCATTGAAACTTCAAGATTTAAGTGTGTGGTGGTGGTGGTGGTGGTGGTGGGGGGGGGGGGTTCTATAAGGGTCCGTAAAACTCCTTATTTTATTAATTCTAACCTTAGACTCTTGGAAATCGGAATATATTCTTAGAAAATCGCTAGTCATTGATTGCATCACGATCTTTTATTTCTGAATATGATGCGAGAATTTAAAATGTTAGTATTTATTATATTATTCGTAAAAATCGCGATTTTTAGCGTTCTTTCGAGAAAAAAAAGAATTCGAATTGTATCACTCTTTCTTAAGAATCCCAATTGTTAAATTTATTTCTTAAAAATCGCAAATCTGAGCTTTTTCTTTTATAAAAATCGTGAAGTTTAGTGTTCTTTCGTAAAGTTTTGAATTAAAATTTGAATACCGCTATTTCGCAAAAGCGCGAACTTTAAAGGTTTTACATAAAATTACATTTTTTAATGCGTGTTTGTAAAATTCAAACAATTTAACGGTTTTTCGTAAAAACCAAGAAATTTGAACTTGTTTTAATAAATGTCGAGAATTTTAGCGTTCTTTTATTCAAAACGCGAATTTAAGTAATCATTGGTAAATTAAACGCGGTTTTTAACGCATTTGCGTAAAAATCGTGAATTTAAAAAAAAAAAATTTAATAAAAATAGGTAATTTTTCTTAAATAAGTATAGTTTTTTACAAAAACCATCCATTTAAGCATTTTTTCATAAAAATCGCAAATTTTAACTGTTTTTCAGGAAATGTTTATACATCATTGGCATATTAAACAATATATATACTAACTGCTAAGTATCCGTCTGTCACGCTGTTTTTAGGCATTTCCGAACAGATTTACAATCTTGCACATGGGTGGAAAATTCGTATTATCCGAAAATTTTCTGTAAGAGGGGGGGGGGGGGGGGGGGGGGAGGAGTGCTCAACACCAAAATGTTCGGAAAATGAAATGATAAAAAACAACATGTTTTGCGATGAGATAGAGGCTTCAAATTTGGTGTATGAATTGTTCAAAAGGAATAAAGTGTGCAATTTCAGATTTTTAATATTTGCTACTTCAGGGGGTGCCGCACACCAAACTGTTCGATGTGCCGAATAAATAAGAAATGCCTCCTTTATAATTTGAAAGAGGCTTGAAAATTGGTATATGGACTAATCATTTGATGAAAACACCCAAGATGAATAGAGTATTTCAAAAATGCTTGTTTAAGAAGGTGGGCCAGAGAAACACGTCAGAAAAGTGAAATGATTACTTTGGGATGAGATAGAGACTTCACATTTGGTGTACGGGTAGATAGTTCGAAAGGAATAAATTGTGCAATTTTAGTTTTCCAATATTATCTACTTCAAGAGGTGCCGCATACCAAAATGTTCGATTTTCCGAATAAAGGAGAAACGCATCCTTTAAAATGTGATAGTTGCTTGATATTTGGTATATGTGCCAATCATCTGATAAAAAATCCAAGAATAGAATTTTTCAAAAATGTTCATATTAGGGGGTGGGTACTACACACAAAAACGTTCGTGCCAACGACCGTACCGTGCTGAAAACACCGGTTCTCGTTAGATCACCGAAGTCAAGCAGCATCGGGCGCGGTTAGTACTTGGGTGGGTGACCACCTGGGAATACTGCGTGCTGTTGGCACATTTCGGGCGCGGTAGCTCGGTGGTTTGTGCGCTGGATTTGCACGCTGCCACAACTGCCGCCGTGTTCATGCGGAGTACGATCACGTTAAACATGTGGATCCGTAAGTCCTTCCGAGAGGTTGGTGATAGAGGAAGGAGGGTACGGTCCTTGTGGATGCCTCCCCCACTGGGTTCTGGTCTAAATTGGGTGGCACTTCCCTGCCGTCCAAACTGTTACCTTACACTTTTTGGTAGGTCGGACGGTCTGGATCTCAACAACAACACAAAAACGTTCGAAAGGCGAAATGATAGAAAAATAAAGTTCACGCTCAGATATAGATTATACTTTGGGTACGGTGGTACATAGTTTGAAAAGACGAAAGTGTACAATTTCGGTTTTCTAATATTTATTCCTTTAGGGGTGCCGCACACCAAACTGTTCTATTTGCGGAATAAATGGAAAACTTTTAATAAGACATAGACCTGAAATTTGATACACGGGTCAATCGTAAGATTAAGAAAAATCGAGTTCCTCAAAAATGTTCTGCAGAAGGAGGGGGAGGGGGTGCTTTACACCAAAACATTCGAAAATGTGAAATGAGCGGTAAAAATTTGAAATTTAAAGTAAGGGTCAATCAATAAAACCTCAGGGAAAAACCATATTTTTCAAAAATGTTCATTTAATGGAAGTTCCACACCAAAATGTTCGAAATGTGATATGATAGCAAAACAGACTTTGCAACGAGGTAGAGTCTTTAAAATGGGTGCAAGGATAGATTGTTAGATAGAAATGTATAATTTCAGCGTCCTAATATTTACTAATTTAGGGATGCCGCCCACTTAAATGTTTGATTGGCTGAATAAATGAGAAATGCCCAGTCTGAAGTGAGGCATATACTTGAAATATGGTGCACGTGTAAACAGTTTGAAAAAGATTACTGGAAAAGTTGAATCATTCAAAAATTCACGTTATTCGGAGGTTGCTTATTGTGAGACCGTTGATTTTCAACGGGTATTCGGATAGTAATTATATAATTCATTAAAAATTATGGAGTGGAAATTGATATATATATATATATATATATATATATATATATATACGTATAATAAAATTATTATATGAAATTCCAATGATAGAATAGAGAGAAGTTGTAACTTATAAAACCTTAACTTAAAAAATGTTAACAACATGAAAAAATGTAAAAAATAGAGATTCACCAATCAAGAGGTGAATAAAATGCATATATCTAGTCATCAAGCTAAATATAATCAACATATATCAATGATGAGAATTCGAAAACAGAAAAACAAAAAATAGCCAAGCATTAAAGCCATACACGCATTAGGTTTAAAAAGTTTTCATTTTAAACAAATTCTTCTTCAGGTCCAAGTATCTATTCAAAATGAACAAAAAAAGCTTGTTTCTGAAGACGAAGATAGATAATATCTATAAACTCTTTACTTAGACAACAATCTAAAAGATTGAAAAATAAAATAGGAATATAAAAATACTTGAGAAAATACTGCACATGTCTTATCAAAACGAGCAAAGAGCAATAAATGACGAGATTACTGTTACTATTCGCAGGAGATAATAGTGATCAATTGTTAGATCAACAATAGATCAACTGTTGCCAAACGTGAGATATAAATTACAATATTGCAAAAAAGTCATAAAATGTGATAAATTCACCAGTAAAAGCTACATAATAAAGGGGCGTGTAAAATAAAAGAAAGCAAAGAGGCAAATGTCTAAGAGGATGTAAATACATTGTAATGCTAATTCAAGAGATTGTTAACAATTAACGAATATAAGATAGTAAGGAGGTAATTTTAAGAATATTCAGCTAATTTAAACTTATTAACTATACCATTTACTAAATATACTGGATATTTATATAATAAACTGGTACTTTTAAGGTTATTAATATGCAAAGCATGAAATTTTTTTAACTGATCTATAATTCTGAATAGTTGGTTAAGTATAATATTTCCAAACAATTAAATCGAGTTACAGGAATTAAATGGTAATATTTTATTAATATTAAAACGAAAATAGTCTTTTTTATCATATAAATTTGTAATTGTCCTATTAGTAGGTTCAATAATTAGATTTAAACCCAAAAAATGAACACTATTACAATAGAGGCTTCATTAAAAATTAATTCCAAATTATCCGGATAGAAATCTATATCTATGGCATATTGTCAGTACATACTGTTGGGTTGCTTTTGGCTATTTAATAATTTTAGGAATTTTATTTTTAATCTAAACGGGATTCATATTTAAAGATTAGAGAGGATATGACGTAATAATATCATCCTGTGACCAGGGTTTCTTTGGAACCATCAGTTTTACGCCTTTTTCTTTATTACTTGCCCTATATACATAGTATAAAGAAAGTATTGTGACGGGGTCGAAAATTCGAATTTCAGTTTTTTGACGGAAAAGCACGTTTCAGGCATCCCTAAACATGAATCAAACGTTTTTGGGGGTGATTCTGTGTGTGTGTCAGTGAGTCCGTGGAGACGATATCTCACGAACGAATGGAGCGATTTGAACGAAATTTGGTACAAAAATTACAATATGTGAATACTGGAAGCCTATTGTTTTTAAACGCAATTAAATGTTCAAAACCTCACTAAATTTTCGAGTGAAATTTTGAAAAAATCATCAAAAAATCAAAACCTTTCATAAAGTTACGTAAATAGAGATTTCTTATTTAATTTTTCATTAAAAACCAATTGACATAAACTTTAGAACGCTAGCATGAACTGTTCTCGAGATATTGCAAATTTTTCAAATAAATTTATCAAAATATCAAGTAAAATAAAAAATATATTAATTATCGTGAAATATGTTCACTTTTCATATGTAATATCATGCGATAAATGATATCATTCTCGTGGATCTAGCTCGTTCTATTATTCATGGGAAATTATACTTTGGGTAATACTTTTGTAGTTGGACGCCAATAGTCATTTAGCTGCTATAAGAATAACTTATTTCTTCGTCCATAACGCTTGTCAAGATTTTGGCGACGAATCTGGCGAATGTCGCCAGCTTGGCAACTTTTTGAAATATTGCCAAATTGACGAAAATGTCTCCAAATTGGTAAAACTGACGCTAAATCAATAAAAATGACAACTAATTGACGAAAATTCAATATCTTGGAAAGAATATAAGAATCCACGCGTATTATAAGAATAACCTATTTTTCCGTCCGCAACGTTTGGATAAAATTTTGGTGACGAATTTTTCGGAATATCTCCAACTTGGTGACTTTTTAAATGTTGCCAAATTAATGAAAATGTCACCCAATTGATAAAAATTAGCCAACTTGATGAAACTGACGCTGAATTAATAAAATGACGACTCATTGATGATAGTTCAATGTCTTGGAAAGAACATAAGAATAGATTATAAGAATAACCCATTTCTCGGTCCGTAACTCTTGACGAGAAATTCAGCGGGATTCCGCCAACTTGGCGACTATTTTAAATGTTGCTAAAGTGACAAAAATGTCGCGAAATTGATAAAAAATGACGTCAAATAAGAAGTAATGTTTCGCAAATTCTGATTTCCGTCATATGACGAGCATACATTTTAGTATATAAGAAATGCTCTTCTCTCCATTTGTCTGTAACACTTGGTGATGTATTTGGAAACTTGGCGAATAATCTAGCAAAGTATAGTCAACTTGGCGATATTTCGCCCCAGATTGACGAAAATTTCGTTAAAATTCCAAAAATGACGCTCTCTATCACTTATTGAGGATGCTATCAATATTGTTAATTGTTAATTTAGAGTTCTGTGAAATAGAAGTTAATTGGGTATTTTGATTACATGTTGTCATCCGAAAATTCGCCCAATGTACAATTCAACGATAAAAATACAGTACGGTCGATCTTATACGTTACTACTTTCCCAGCAATACATGGTAATGTATAGAGAAAGTATTGGAATGAATATCATGCCGAAAATCGCAACTCCAGTTTTCGACAGATCTACACGTTATGAGATCTCTAGAATACGGAAAAACTATTTTTAGCGTGACATCTGTCTGTCTGTGCAATGTATGTATCCAGTCTAACTCAAAAACTACTGGACCGAGTTTCATAAAATCTGGTAGGTAAGTCACTTGGGTGAGACCCTGGTGCAGATTAGTGTTTGGTAGGATTCATAAAAACAAAACCGGACTTTTTTTGCGGAATGGCTCGCAAACATTTCATGTATCCACTCTAGCTAAAATACTAATTGACCAAATTTCACAAAATTTGGTAAATAAGTTACTTGTAGGATACTCTGCTGCTGATTAGATTTTGGTATGATTCGGAAAAGAACAACCTGCCTTTTTTTATGAAATGGCCGGCAAAAATTTGATGTATCCACCCTAGCTAAAATACTAATTGACTAAATTTCACAAAATTTGGTAAATAAGTTACTCGTAGGATACTCTAGTGTTTATTAGATTTTGGTACGATTCGGAAAAGAAGAACCTGACTTTTTTTACGAAATAGTCCGCAAAAATCTAAAAAAAAAAAGGTCTACGTATGCTCAAACGTATCAATTAAATTCTTGTTTTATACGCAATTTTTGACGAGGAAAAGAATATAACACACTCCATTATGCTTTAGGACTAACCGTTCTCAAGATATTTGAGATTTCTTGCATTTTTGTTACGTCGATTTCGGAAAAATGTCCAATTACCAAAACAAAAATTGAATTAAAAATGCAAATTTAGTGTTATTTGGTGCAATTAAACTCAATTTAACGAATTATTAAGGAAATAAAGAAAATATGAATTTGAGTCTGCAAGGAAAGTCATGTGCTGCCCACATCATATTTTTCTTATTGGCAAAGGGCGATATATTTTGGGATAGTGAACTGGTCACTTCCAGGGCCCTCGCTAAGGGGGGGGGGGACAGGGGGGGAGTCTCCCCCCCGAATGTTGAGAAATCCCTGTACAGTTGGCAAAATCAAGATCCAAGTTGGCAGACTTGGTACATTTTAGATAAAATGATGGATGATATTTTATCATGATATACACTCCAAAGATCCATATAAATGGAATATGGATAAAAAAAAGGCTTTATTGTGTTTAACTTATTTTACATAGACACGTATTCGTCTTTGCTTCAGGCAAGACCACCTTTCTACAGCATCTTCCAAGTTGATTTCGTTTCCAAAGTCCTTCGCACTTCAAAAGCATGAAGCTGTTAAGCTTCATGTTTGTCATTGTTGTTCTCAAGGAACATTTCACAATATTTAGCTAAATGAAGGCTCTTTCATTTGTGCTGACTCCATAACCGGCTGTTAAAGTCAATTGGCACATTTTGAAAGCCAGCTTTAAAGCATTTTTGCATTGAACCACTACGTTCTTCAATGTTTCCATTGATAGTATATGTATGTTCCTCCTTGCATATGTTAACGAAGACTTCTAACTCACTTTATAGAGCCTGCATATGAGACCTAGTAGCTGGAGGGAACATCGTAACAGCCTCTTCAATTGCTTCGATTGTCAGATTATCCTTGTTCAAGGGAAAGTTGAAAATTGAATATAGTGGAGAAATAGTTGTCTTCATAGCAACCACGTTGTCTTTAAGGTCTCTTCATAGTGTATCAAGGACAGCCTTGAACTCTTTTCTATAGCATTGTTTTAGGTCTATGTTTACTTCATTTTCAGCATACTCTTCAATCCTTCTCGGCCTCATTCGTCTTCTATGGTGCAGTTGAAAGTCATGTACAGGATCAACTTTAATGTTTCCAACACATGTTTCCGCACTTGTGATCAAGTTGTCCATTTCTGTGGTGTTAATATTAATCTTCTCCAAAATTATTACGGTGTTTTCGACTGTTCAACTGTAATACAATCAATCAAATTCAGATCAGGGCTTTTCAAAGTTTCTGTCAAATTCTTCATTTTATACATAATGTTTTTCATAAAAAACAAGATAACAATGAAATCAAATGATTTCATCTTTTTGTATAACCCATGCGCTTTTGCTTTTGTAGCACAATCTAATTCCTGTTGTGTGGAAATTTATTCTAATACAGATAGGATAGGTGCAAATGATGTGTTTACAGCTTTTCTAGTCTCTGCTCTGGCTGTCCACCTAGTACTAGACATATTTCTCAAAAGAAGGGCATACTTCACTTCTTTGATCTTATTCCTCAACTGTCGGAAACGGTTAGTACTTGAATTGAAGAAAACATACAATACTTCAAGTGCGTCGAATAAGTCTCTAATAATAATGCTGATACTGCAGCTGTGTTCTACGTCTGTGATCTTGGCATGGAATGTATGGTATATTATGCCCTATGATTTCTGAGAGTTTCTTTTGTGCTCCATTAAACTGTCCTGACATTGAACTTGCAAAATCATACGACTGAAAAGCCAATGAGGGTGTAGAAGACCCAGACCGTCCGACTCGTCCAGGGGACTAAGAGCACCTATTTGGACGGCCGGGAAGAGCCAATGAGGGTGTGTCAATTTCTTTCTTTCTTAAAGTCTCATAAATTTACTTTGTCATTCCAATACCTGTTTTTCAGCACATTCAGAAACGTCTAGCAAGCGTTCTCTTGGTTTGCAGTTTTCATCGACAGTACGGACAACAATCGAAAGCATATCCTTTTGTGAACTGTCAGGTGTGGTATCAGCCATCCCTGAGAAAAAATCACAGCTCTTAATCTCCTTAACAATTTGTTTTTCTATTTCTTCAGCAACGAGCTCATTTTGTAACTCAGGACTCATGTAACTCACGTGGTACCGCCATAATTCTCTTTCATCAAATCACGTTTTCAAGATGTGGTTATATCTTGAGATCAGCGATATTATTTGTACAAAATTACCATCATTTGATCCTGATCCTTGAAATGCTATCCCTTGACGTCCTAGGATCCTGCATGTGTCGAGCAAGATTCTCACTACTTCTCTGTTTTGAAACTGTACTCTTTCATTTTCTATCAGAGCTAATCTCTTGGTTTGATCAAGAAGTACATCAATGTGCCGCTCCTTTATTAAAAAGTTACAATAGTTGTGGAGTGCTGATCTTTGTGCAATAGATGAAAAGTGAGTTTGTAACTTTCCCAGCTTTTGCTTCTCATTTGCCCCCAATTTCTCACTCCAATCTTCGACCATGCATCTTCACTCTTCTCTTGACCTACTCCATGAGGAAACAGAAAGCACACAAAGCAGTATGCACAATCTTTAATTGTACTGTATTCTAAGTACTGAAATTCTTTATACCAATGGGGATTGAATCTGTCTTTACCATCACTTGGAAAGGATGCCAAAATTGGTTGATAAGGCCCTAATTTGATCAAATAGTTTTTCTGATTATCTGTCAAATCTGAGGATCAAATTAGGGTTACAGTAATTTTTTTTTCTCTTTTGGCAATTTCATGATACAGAATCATGCAAAAAAAAACCCTTTAAGATATTTGAGTATTGAGAGACATTATGGATACATTAATCATACTGATATATCGATGAATGAAATATCGATATAAAATGTGTTATCGGTGCAAAAAACAAAAAACCTCCCTAGACTTTACTTAAGTTGGTAAAAATCATTACTTGACTTGGCAATTTTAACGGCTCTCCCCCCCCCCCCCCCAATGATAAGTCTTAGCGAGGGCCCTGGTCACTTCTCTGCTAATAAATGATTTTCATCTACATCACAATCGTCAGTCATATTTGTAAGTCATATAATAGACAGAAAGCATCGTCACACAATTTGCCTTTGTAGGTATATTCCTATTTATTAGTATCGCCACTACGCCAGACGTTACGGTCCGTGAAAGTCGTCTCCTGGTATGGTGTTGATATTGCTTGAATTGTGTTTTTTTTTTGTTTTTTTTACATAATTCTTATTATTGCATTTCAAATATATATATATATATATATATATATATATATATATACACACACAGGGTGTCCCAAAAAAATTGAAACGAGCTTTAATTCTTTACCTGTTGGAGATAAGTGAGCAACGTAAATTGCAAAAGTGTTGAAAGTAAGGTAGGAAATAAGACTACATTAATGAAATAGTCCTCCCATTCATTTTCAAAAGTTACACTTTTCAAATTTTTATACGACACCCTTAGACAAATTGGGTCAATCAGAAATTTTTTATTTTTAATGCAACAAGATCATTAAAAAAAAAAACGCATATCTGTATCTTTAAAATTGAGCGAGTTATATTTAATTGAACATTGTGAATGGGGACCCTATATCAAATTAGAAATGTAAATGTGTGACATATCACAAAAACGATAAAACTGGATAATACATAGGATACCCGACCGCGTAGTGAGTACCACTGTTTTATATGATCTCTCCGTGTAATGCTTTATTTAGAAGCATTTGTGATAAAAAAAATTTGACACATATTAACGTATTTTTGATCTAAACAATTTCTATCGTCAATTTGTTTATGATCCCTATTTTCACTGCTGAAACAGCCTTTCACATGGTAAAGTCGCATAAGTCAGATTTTTTTCCTTTATCATAATTAAGTTGATTTTAAAGATACAGATATGCGGTTTTTTTTAATGATCTTGCTGCATTAAAAATAAAAATTTTCTGACTAACCCAACTTGTCAAAGGGGGTCGTATAAAAAGTTAAAAAGTGTAACTTTTTGAAAATGAATGGGAAGACTATTTCATTAACGTAGTCTTATTTCGTACCTTACTTTCAATATTTTTGCAATTTACATTGCCCACTTATCTCCAACAGGTAAAAGAACGTTAAAAAAATTAAAGAACGTTTCAATCTTTTTGGGACACCCTGTGTATATATATATATATAGTTTGAAAGTCCAATGCTAGGAAAGTGAGAAGCCGCAACTCGAAAAACCTAACTTTCTAACAAACCTACAGAATAAAAGTATAGAGACAACCGCTATTTTGACTCTGTCCGAACCAATTAGTTATCGCCTGCCTGTGCTATTTCAATAGCGTGCCCATGTTACATGGCTCATATTTGATATGCAATGTGTCTGCAAAATAGGTGCTTTTGCTTTCAAAAAACGGTACCAATCATTCAAGAAAGCAGTCTAGAAAAATAACCCTCTTTTCTCCATGTACAACCATTCAAGGTCGTAGCCAGAAACAAAATTGAAGAGGGGCTGGAGGGAAAGTCAAGGGAGGGCTCAACAGTCTTAAAGGAGGGGCTCACCAAAAACACAATCATTAGCATTTATTAACCATAATAGTTACTATTATATATTTGAATTCAGATAAATTATTAATAAATAATTGCATATTTATATTTGCAAGCTAAGAGTTGGCTATTGATATCCATATAACTATAATATATAATAATTACCACTGATTTTAATGTAAGCATTAACTAGTAAT
Organism: Amaurobius ferox; assembly: GCA_951213105.1. NCBI lineage: Eukaryota > Metazoa > Arthropoda > Arachnida > Araneae > Amaurobiidae > Amaurobius > Amaurobius ferox. Next base: position 120,487,352 of record OX578153.1, on the reverse strand, counting down.
AAAGCTGTTAATAATTTGTAAAAACATTCTGAAAGTTAATACAAGTTAATGCTTAATATTAACTCTTACCTACTTATCAGTTGATTGAGTCTATAATGCATAACAGTAATACAAAAGTATCCTAAATACTATTGTCATAATTTTTAAATATGACAATAGTATTTAGGATAATTAGTATAAATTGATATTAGTAGTCACAAATTCAGCTAAATTAAAGCATCTTTAAAAAGAATTAATTTATATAAAAAAAAATTCAAGAAATTTTTTATGCAAAATTTGAATGCCATTTTATATGAAATTTCATATTACTACTAAAAATTTAATATTTTTATCAGGGGGATGCGTATACCTCTTGAGGGGGTGGCTTGGCCCCCTCTGGTCACGGCTCTGAAACCATTGCTTGTACTGAGAATCAAAATGGACGCTGTTGCATCAGCCTGTATCATTAAGAGTCTTGGGTCAGGCCAAGTCCGATCCTGTGCAGATCTCTACCAGCGGCAAAAAATGATAAAAATAATTTGGAGAGATATAAATCCAGGGAGCAAAATTAGCAAAATAAAAAAAATCCATGTGTATTTTAACAAGGTTACAAATAAAATAAAATAAAATATAATAACTAAACTACAATGAAAATAAATAACATTTTGCCATTTAGTTTGCCCAGTGAAACTATATAGTTTTATGTTTCTCTGTGGAACTGATTAAAAAAACACTATACATGGGAAGCTCTATTTTGACTAGTATATAAAAATTAAGAGAAACAAACAAGAAAATAAATATACCACTCACAAAGCTACTTTCCCACTTGTTAGTTAAAAGTTAAAGTTATGATTCACATAGAAACATTCCAAAAATGTCAAAACCTCAAATAATTTAGCGAATCTCTAAATGAAATGTGCCATTCATTTTTAAAATGACTCTCTAGACAATAAACACTATGTTTCCAGAAACAAAATGATTCAGCACCCCCCCCCCCTCACTTCAAAAAAATTAAAAAAGGGAATTGTCACGTCTTCAAGGAAACCAACAGCTTAGACACGTCTACCCAGGCTCCATTCCCAATGCGTGTGACAGTGTAGATATTTTAAAATATGCCTCTCCTGAACAATACACCAGCACACAAGGATCTGAAACTAGTCAGAACCCAAATCTGCCAGCACCTTCATTTATTTACTATAAAAAAAACATGTTATATGCTTTTATTGAATATATAATTAAAATAAAAGTCATTTGGTCATAAATTATTTGGATAAATGCTGTCTGTATTGTCGCTTTGTTATGAATCTCTACCCTATTCAGCCCTTGATAGTTTCAGCAATGTCCACGCAACAGTGACTTTATAATATTTAGTTGCATCGCATTACTTCACCATGGTGTCACACAAGGGCATCATTTAAGGGAGGCAAAGGGGGGCATTTGTCCCCAAGATCTGACAAACGTTTTTGAACTGTGACTGCAGAAAAAATAATCTCCAACATTTATTGTTATTTATCAAATTGTTGCCCAAACCTGTTTCCTGCTAAAGAAAAGAAACATCACCTCAGTACTTTAATGTAATGCACCTTTTCAGTGAAAATGAATAACTTTACCCTTTAACTACCAAAAAGGCTTTCAGCTTGCTACTTCAGAATGACATAGTCGGCAAAACTTCCTATGCATATTTCTCAACCCACATGGAAGGTAATCATTTTGTCAAACAATGTTGCTGTTGTTGCCTCTCGTCTTTGTGCAAAATAGTTGCATGGTATAAAGTTTGCTTTGTTTAGACAACAGTCTCTGGGTGAAAGAAATGTGACAATCGGTCCTTTTGTGGATGTCTTTTCCTCACACTAATCCCCTCATTTGAGGAGGCTGTCCAATGCCATTTAAATAGGTTTTGAGTGTTAAAATAGTCATATCTGCAAGTCACAACAAAACATATGATTGAGTTTTGCCCCCTCCCCCCTTCCTTAGAATATGGGGAAATAATGCCCCTGGTTACATTCATATTACTGCAAAGTAAATATATACGTTTCTAAGACTTTGAGGTAACATTATACAACAATTCATTGGACAAAATGAGTAAATTATGCCTAAAAGGGGTTATGTATAGCTCAATAATCATGAAACTTAAGTTTCAATTAGTGTAGTAAAACATTGCAAAGATACCGTAGCTCTCCCCGAGGGGACAAGTTACCCCCCATCCCACCCCCGAGGGTGTACATTATCAAATCAAGAGTTTTTCAAGCCCTTTAAAATGAAGGGTAACATGCTATAATTGTGATCATTTGGATCAATGATATAGATTTTTAAAAAATGTTCTTCATAATTTACAAAATTAGATTAAACAAAAAATCACAAGCAATTTAAAAATGGATTTTGGTATGAGAAAGTCCAATTTAGCCACACTCTAGTTATTTCAATGATTTCTTTTCTAAACAAGCTATAACTACTTTTTATGGCATTTCTTTATCTGTGCTTCTATGATTTGTATCTGGGTTGGTTTAGAATGTTTTGAAAATCTGAGGTTGTTTCGTTCAAACATCTAATTGGATCATAATCTACACTTTAAGATACATTTCACCACATTCATGAAGTGAAAATCTGGGGATATACATTTGTAAACTTAGAATTTTTTAAAGTTATTTCATACTCAAAAACCACCTAAAGAGGGTTGTTTTCAATTTTTTTCCCATGAAAGTTTAAACATTCGAGATTCATGTTTATTTCAGAGGGTATTGTTGCGAAAGTGTAATATTCTCTCACTGGTGTCTCCCTTCTTGTCTTTCGTCTTTATCACAGAACCAAACGGTATCGCCGGAGTGTTTTCTTCTTCATGAAGCCAGCAGTATGGGCATTCTTTCACAGACGTCACTCTATGGTTGCTAGAATTTCGAGTCAGAAGAAGGGTTTCCAGATGTGGTGATTTATCGCCAATTTGGAGACTTCCAGAATGTTCCAGAAACTTCATGAAAAAATGTCTAGGAAATTAGATAATTCTGGAAATTTCTACAGAGAGATTTCCAAAAGTTTTTATAGAGAGACTATGAAAAGGACTCATCACTCTGTTGTAGTTCATTTGGGGAGTTGACGAATGGATGTGACACAAGGTACATTGGACTGTGATTTTTGACGATGTTTTGAGAATAGTAGCAGCTGTTTTGTAAAATTACTTTCGTCAACATTTTGAGAATAATATCACTTATTCTGTGAAAGTGGAGCATTTAATGTTGTTTTTCTGAGTACTGTTCCTGTTTATTTTGTGCTTGGGAATAAACGTCCATGATTCTAGAGGATACATTTTCGTAACAGTATTAGATTTAATATTACACCTGCATTAGATCTAGTTAATTCAGCAATTCAACTTCAGAATAAACCTTCTTCTTCAAACCGGACATTGTTCAAGATGGAGAACACCCTTTTAATAGGAGTGGAAATGTCTGGTAGACAGAAAAATAGACTTGAAAACTCAACTGAAATTCAGTATTAGCATTTTTTGATCCATGAAATTCTTTAAAATCTAAATCTTTACAGTTTCTTTTCTTCACAGTTCATTTTCATTATTTTCTATATGTCACAGTTTAAAGACTAGAATTTCTTAACAGTTACCACTTCATCAAATAATTCATTTACACTTATAACAGCATTTCAAGTGCTTAGTTAATTTTTTTCTGCAGCTCTTTTAATCGAAATCAATGTAATATCACGATGCTTTAGCCATAAGAATTATTTTTCCCCCAAAAAAACTGTATTCCAAAAGATAAATTTTAAACCGGGACAAAATGACAAACCTTTTGGAACTTCAGGACATACCTTTAACCGGGACAATCCCAGTCAAAACGGTACATATTTTAAGTCTAAGTAGCAATGACAAATCGAATTAAATATAATATATTTTGTGTTTGGTGTTATGTATTAAGTTTTACATATCATGCCATAGATTCTATGTGAGTTAGAATTGGATTGACATACATCCTGACACACACAGGATTGGATGCATTTTAATAGTGAAAATGATGGCATTAGCTTTCAAGTGGAAAAAAATTGCATATAAAATTATTATTTGCGCAACAATTTTTAACATAATTGTTCTTTCTTTTTCGACTTTTGAATAAAATATTTGAAAAATTTAAAGTCTCCTAGTCTGATTTATCCAAAAATTAATAGGCATACCATTGAAATAGTCATATCAAATATCTTTATCAATTGAAATAACTGGACTAAATTTTATTTGAATTGCTAAATTTGCTCAAGAGAATCGCTGAATTGGTCTACAGGTATCATTCAAAATGGTTGATTCATATCTTTTACTGCACATATGTAGCTAAGTTGAATAAAGTTTAGCATGATAAAGTAAATATCTAGGATGGATAATATTGTCACATTACTAGAGTTAATTATTTTGTTATTTTGTTTTATGATTGATCTGATGTGTTTTCTCCCTATTTGATCTAGGCTGGCTGCTCCCACAAACATTCAAAATCTAGAACAAATATATTCAAAATATCAGCCTTCAATTACATCACATTTTGCATTTTGTTATGATTTGACTCAACAGAAGGCATCATTTTCGTGTTCTTGTCAGATGAATGCATTGCACACAGGAGAAAGAAACTCTTGCTTAGCAGTGGCAATAAACAGGTGTAAAGCAGCTAGGGTTCTTGGAAATCATTTTTTGTGCAAAGGCAACACTGGGAACAGGGGGGGGGGGGGGGGGCATCCCAGGCATGATTGAATTCATTTTTTTTTATTTCGGTTCTGAGCATATGGTGTCATGGGAATAGTAAACATGCATATTTTGTTCTCGAGCTCTCTGAAGAAACCATGAATCTGTTCGGATGTCACTGAGGAGGGTATGTACATCATGATTAAACCTCTCTGTGCAGGTTGTTTACATCTGGATATTGACATTTCAAAATAACCAGACAATTTTTAATTATAATAATGGGAAAACTTGTTGTGTTTTAGCAACAACTTTCCTGGTCCATGATGTCATGAAAGACGAAATACTACTATCGTTGATGTCGGGCTGACAACTTTTTAATTGATTATCGAGCTCATAGCCCAACTTTGTATTAAAGAACCTTGACTTGGATGTCAGAGCTAAGACATGCTTGGTTCATGACTTTATTTATTACCCAGGTCATCTAGCTCACCTGAAGGGTGTAAAGCAGTTACAAGGGAGAGCCAGTTTGTTACTTTGAAGTTTCTACTCATTTCTGAGTAATGCTGCAATACATAAATGATTTTTTTTTCTTGAATATATATGCTTGTAATTGAAAGAAGGGCCGAAGCTTTTCCCAGTCCACTTTATTTTTCCACTTTATTATTATTTTCACCTTTAGAGATCTACCGATTTTCAAGTACATGAGTTGCAGTTACCCCCCTTCTTCCTTTTTTGAAAAACATCTTGATTATATATTAAAGTGCAGTTTTTTATTCTAACATACCAGCTAGTCCTATAAAGGTATTATCACCATTTTCATTTTTGTTGAAATACTGTTCTAATGATTAAGATCCAAACCTACCACGTGCTTAATACTTTTACTTTGTTAAAATGAACGCAATTATTTCATGAAATTTTATAATTGCCCTTCTCGCCACCACTATCTTCTTCTAGGTCTGTGTTTCCTTGGTAGGTACTTTTTTTTTCAAAAGCTAGGGAATTACTATTTATTTGGAATGGATTTTAATTTTTTTTAATACAACAGACATTTTACTTTTAGTTAGTTTAGTTTTGCTTAAAATTACATTTTTCAATCATACCGTCATGTGCCTGGCCACCCACATATCGTGACTATTTGAACCTACTATAATTACACTGATATTTTTTGATCAGGCGTGTACAATGGGAGATTTCCCAACAAAGCAATAGGATGGTTCTAAAAATCTACAGTGAAACAATAACAAATATTTATTTAAATATTTTATAAAATAAACATTATATAAAAAATACAATATGGCACATGGTTGTCAACTTTGATGTCAATGAGATTTCATAAAAAAAAATATTAAAGCAATAATACAGTTGTAATGGTTCAGTATCATACTATGTATACTTGAATCATACGTGTCGATCTAAGTTATAAAGATAATATACATAAATCAACAATTTTAGGAAATTTAAGTTTTATTATTGGAAAAAGGATTATGGATTTGGTTAGGGGGTTAGTATAGAATACTTGGTTAAGTTCGATTCACCAATAAAACATTTGCATAGCAATAATACAAATAATTGGCCATGGTTCATCAACAAACTTCTACTTAAATAGATACTGAGTCAAGTAAAAAATACAAATTTTTAGAACCATAATATATCAGTATTATATAAAACATAACATTTGCTCAGTTTTCCCTACCAAATTTAATATACATTTGAGATTCCAATAAAGATAAATGCATTTTTCCGAGACACATGATGTATATAAGACTATTCAGAATCAAATTTAATAAAAAAGTTCATAATATTAAGATGGTACATGAGATATTAGGAGTATATCTTTGTAAATCTTTATTAATTTTGAGATAATAACAGAATTATGACCAAGTGGTTGTTAATGCCAGAAATGAACAGAGAAATGGATCAAATTCATGCCATGGCAAGATATAACTGTGACTCAAATACTTAGCAACTTCTTAAGAGAAATTATTAATTAAACATTTAAATGAATATCCCCATAAAATGTAAGGCATCTAAGCTGTGTGCCCACAGATTGAAATAAAATTATGATGAAAAACATTTTGTTTAGCGAATAAAAAACAAATAAACAAAACTATTTCAACGAAAAATTTTAAATGTACTATAAATAAAATTGTGTCCACACAGCAAAACATGTGTCCACAAATCAAAATGGTGTCCACAAAGAAATTTGCTCATCATACATAAAATATTTGCCTGACAAAGATCTTGCGTAATGAAAGTGTTTTGAAGAACAAATAAATCTGTGCATCTTGACAATTAAAGGTTGTTTTTCCAATTTCTATTTTTTTCACAAAATGTTTGTTTGTCTGTTGGTCATTTCCACAGTATCAAACACTTGCTCAAGAAACAGTTTGCTTGGACCTGTGCTGCATACATGCGACCTTTTACTATACATTAAAAACTGTAAACATCATAAACTTAACATTTTAGAAAACAAATGTTTAAATTGTAAATAATCTACGAACATTATAAAGAAGAATATTTACAATTTGGCAATTCTTTTAATTTTTTTAAATGCTTAATTTAAGAAGAATCCTGAAATTAATTATCACAACTTATGAACTTCAATCTATCAAATATATAATAATATCAAAGGTTTCAAAGATGTATTATTTCATTTTCTGATGTAACACCTATATTAAATAACTCTTGCAGAACTACATGCATCTTTTGTAAAATATACTTATGAGTTCTTTCAGTTTTTAGTTTTCTTTAAAATTACATTTTTCAATCCATCCACATAGCATGATTAGTTGAACCCACTAATTACACAGATTTTTTGATTAGGCACATAAATACAAGATTTTTCAACAAAAGCAATATGATGTTTCTAAAATTCAATGGTGAAACAATAACAAATATTTATTTAAATATTTTATAAAATAAACATTACATAAAAAATACAATATAAATATGGCACATGGTTGCCAACCATGTGGTCAACCTTGATGTCAATGAGATTTCATAAAAAAAAATATTAAAGCAATAATACAGTTGCCAATGGTTCAATATCATGCTGTGTATACTTGAATCATACGTGTTGATCTAAGTTATAAAGATGATATACATAAATCAGCAATTTTAGGAACTTTAAATTTTAATATTGGAAAATGGATTATGGGCTTGGTTAGGGAGTTAGTATAGAATACTAGGTTAAGTTTGATATATCAATAAAACATTTGCACAGCAATAATACAAATAATTGACCATGGTTCAATAAGAAACTTCTACTTAAATCGATGCTGAGTCAAGTAAAAAGTGCAAATTTTTAGAACCATAGTATTTCAGTATTATATAGAACAAAACATTTGCTCAGTTTTTCCTACTAAATTTAATATACATTTGAGATTCCAATAAAGATAAATACTTTTTTCCCTGAGACATATAAGACTAGTCAGTATATAAGTTTCCTGAGATAAGACCATGCAGTATATAAGACTTCAGAATCAAATTTAATAAAAAAAGTTCATAATAGAGATGAAACATGAGATATTAGGAGTATATCTTTGTAAATCTTTATTAATTTTGACATAACATAATTATGACCAAGTGATTGTTAATGCCAGGAATGAACAGAGAAATAGATTAAATTTATGCCATGGCAAGATATAACAGTGACTCAAATATTTAGCAACTTCTTAAGAGACATTTTTAGTTAAACCTTTAAATAAATATAGATATCCCCACAAAATGTAAGGTAAGGCATTTAAGCTGTGTGCCCACAGATTGAAACAAAACTATGAAAAACTTTTTGTTCAGTGAATAAAAAACAAACCAAACTGTTCCAATGAATAAATGAAATTGTGTCCACAGAGCAAAACATGTGCCCACAAAGCAATTTTTTCATTGAATATAAAATACTTCTCTGACAAAGATCTATCTCCTTGCAAATGTTTGATGAAAGTGTTTTGAAGAACAAATCAATCTGTGCATCTTCACAATTAAAGGTTGTTTTCATTTCCTATTTTGTTTCATAAAATTTTTGTTTGTCTGTTGGTCATTTCCACATCATCGAACACTTGTTCAAGAAACAGTTTGTTTCGAGCTGTGCATACATGCAACCTCACTATACATTAAAACTGTAAACATCATTCAAAATATTTTGAGAAAACTTAACATTTTAGAAACAGAAAATATTTAAATTGTAAATTATCTACCAACATTATAAAGAATAATATTTACAATTTAGCAATTCCTTAATTTTTTTTTTTTTTAATTCTTAGTTTAAGAAGAATTCTGAAATTAATTATCACAACTTATGAACTTTAATATATCAAATATATAATATCATCAAAGTTTTTATAGATGTATTATTTCATTTTCTGGCATAACACCTGTATTAAATAACTCTTTCAAAACTACATGCTTCTTTCGTAAAATACACTTCAATTCTTTCAAAGTTTGCTCTGATCCTCGAGCACTGATGCATACCTTTTTGGTTTGATGAATTTCGCGCAAACTCAGTTCATCCACTTTGGAGTATTTCATTAAGGCATCTTTGGCTTTCTTAAGAGAGACATCGTCTATTGGAATTTTCATAAATATCTTGCTCTCAATTTGAACAGGTTTCATTTGTATAAGTTCCTTTTCGATTTCCTTATCAAAATACAAGTTTTGTAACACACCTGAAAGAGCAAATCTATGATAGGAAACAACAGCTCGTTTTGCTAACTTGTTGTACTTGGATATATAGAAAGGTAGGAGTTGGGAAATTTCATGTTTATTGTAAAACCGCAATGAACTGCAATATTTAAGAAATTTCAAACAAAGGTCACCGGATGAGAATTTTACCCTACTTTTAACAACTTGTTTCAGTTGATGAGTCACATAACCAACAATGTCTGCGACATGAAAAAAAAGTCTTATGAAAGTTTCAACATGCAAAAACCCTTGATAGTTACATCTGTCTACTTCAATGATTTCCTCATCATGAGCCCAAAGCATTAACGCTCGAAGAGCACGTTTTACTACAAATGGATCACATGAGAATTTATATTTATTCCAAATTCTTGGTTCTACATAACAAATTGGAAGAACATTTTTAGAATCACATTCTAGTATTTTTTCATCTAAACACATAATAGCAGGGGAAAATGGTAAAGAATTTGCTAGAGCATGCAGAAGTTTAATGTTGACCAAGTATCTAGAAACAGTCCAAGGAAAACTTAGGAATTTGGCATTAGAATCGGAATATGTCACTATATACCATGCTGAAGCTTTTTGCATAATCATCTTCTCAGTTGCAGCTATGTCTCCAGATAGAGGTCCAATGAATTCATCAAGGAATTCCTCAAGCATGCTTTTGTACAACTTTTTTATACATTCAATTAAGACTTTTTCAATTTCATTGCGGTCTTTTCGTTCCTGGAATCTACAATGAAGATTAGTAAATGCACCAGATAGTGCTTCAGCTTCGTGTTCGATTCCATAATTCCTTAGAACAGACCTAAACAAGGCATTGTATTTATTTCTGGACTTCACAGCACTATCTTTATATTTTTCCCAGCCGTCAAAAATCAAATCAGGATCAACCTAGAATAAGATAATAATTGAAAATACAGAGTTTTGATAATAATTTGTTATCAGTATTTAAAGTGTCTATGGATTTAAGAAATCAAGGAAAACTAAATTTAAGGCACTTTTGATACGAAAAACAGCATAGATCACTGAAGTTAAGTCACTGTATTTTGATAAGGGTTGTGACAAGTGTCACGAATACATAGTATTTATAAACAGTAGGGTGGCCCTTATTTTTGAAGTTTCAAATTTTGTTTGTCTCACCCCCTTATTGTGCTTCAATATGCCTAAAATGTAAGTTAGGCTAAATATGAACAAAATTGGACAATATTTAGATGTAGTTCAATGATGGTTACGATTCTTAGTATGGCAAAAACAAAAAGAAAAAATATATATTTAATAATACATATTCTTTTTTAAGACAAAAAAGCTATGGTTAATTATAATTACATTTTTTTATTCCTTTAACTTTAACTTTACTTTAACTGTAACTATAATATTCCTCACAACTAATTGTGAGAGTCAGTTTTTGTTGTTTCAATTTTACTTCATACAAAGCTTCATTTTAAAGTAGTTTGTATATTTTAAAGAAAATTTAAGGCATAAGGTCAAGTTATAAGAAATAAAGTAGAAGAAACCAAAAAATAATAAATATAAATAATTTTTCAATTTATAACTGTTAAATTTTACTTTCCCTATAATACATAGTAATGTATAGGGAAAGTATTGGAATCATTGTCGAAAATCGCAACTCGAGTTTTTGATGGATCTGCACATTTTGGAACCTCTAGAGCACAAAAAAATTATTTTTGAACTTTGAAAATTTTAGAAAATATTCAAACTATCATAAAATGTGTAAAAAATATTTCAAAATATGTTAAGTAGTTTTATAAATAAAAATTGAAATAATAATAACACTCATATTATATAAAGAAATCACATGACACATTTCAAAATAAAATATGGCATCCATTTTTTTTTCGCTTGGTGAAAATCGTGATTTTTAAGGAACATTAATATTTAGTGTTGTATCTGTCCTAAAACCACTTTATTTTTTCATATTATCTATGTTGTTGTTGTTGAGACCCAGACCGTCCGACCTACCAGAAAGGTGTAAGGTAACTGTATGGACGGCCGGGAAGTGCACCCAATTTAGACCGGAACCCAGTGGGGGAGGCATCCACAGGGACCGTACCCTCCTTCCCCTACCACCAACCTCTCGGAAGGACTTACGGACCCACATGTTTAACGTGATCGTACTCCGCATGAACACGGCGGCATTTGTGGCAGCGTGCAAATCTAGCGCGCAAACCACGGGGATACCGCACCCGAGATGGCCAACAGCACGCGGTGTTCCGAGGTGGTCACCCACCAAGTACTAACCGCGCCCGATGCTGCTTGACTTCGGTGATCTAACGAGAACCGGTGTTTTCAGCACGGTACGGCCGTTGGCCTCATATTATCTATGTATCTAAATTCTGTGTCCATGCAATTACAATATTTTTTATTTTAAATTATCACTGAACTTTGATTATTTCTACAATGAAACCTAATTTTAATGTATGCAGAATGTAAACAAATCAGAATGTAAAAAATAAGATGAATCGCATAATTGCTAAATTTTTTTAATGCAAAATTATTTAGCTCTAGAGTCTAGAATATAAGTGATATGAATGAAATATTCATTGATTTTACATAGAGAAGCAGGCAATTTTATAGCATTGCCTTTTTTAATGAAGTTTTAAATTTCTAAGTAAAATAAATTATTTTAGTACTGTGATAATTTTCAAAATATCACCGTTGAATGCATCATATTTCAGAAATGTTTAAATAAAATTACATTTCAATTGGAAAGTGTTTCATAATCAATGCTTTATGCATGATTAATTTTTTTTTTGTTACATTTGACATCCATCTTAACTCTTCCATCCAACAGTGATAATGTGAGATAACTTTTCAAACTATGTGTAGCATAAATAACTGGTTGCGATGTACTGTGGGACAAGACAGACTTTCAAATTTGATGGTGCTGTTTTCAGAATCAGACATCATAAGAAAATTGGACAGTGATGTTAGAATCAATAAATTTATGACACAAGGAAAATGGAAAATTGCTTTGATTTAAAAGAAAAAAATTATGTACGTAAAGTATTAAATCTTTAAATTTGAAATATTCATAGTTTCTGTCCTTAGTTCTAAAAATAATAAAAATACTTACAGTTAATATTTACTTTTAAGTAGGTCTGCACAGTGGTGTACACTTATGGGAAGGGGCACACATTCGAGAATTGAATATTTTGTAAATAATATTATTAATAATTTCAAGTATTTATCACAGTAATATTGCAATTGAATGCATTATCATTAGTTGGTGATAAACTTAACATCACAGTTTTTTTTTTTCCATGTATCTGCTAATATCCTGAATCCTATACTGAATCTTATATTCAAATGATTTTAGTACAAATCTATTCTGTGCACTCTATCTTTATTCTAATACGCGTATTGCCATTTAGAATAATACCTTTTATTTCAGCTTCCCAGTCCCTGGTTTTTAGTATATAACATGTGGAGTTGTATAAAGTTAAATATCCATTTCTGATTTTTATTTCATTTTAATTTCTTTCATTCAAGCATATTTTTTCAGCCTGTAGACAGTGCCAATGGAGTTTATAGTGATATACTATTGCCATTGTTAAAAACAAGCTTTTATTTATTTTAATTTAGAATGAATGCCTGTCCTAATGAAGAGTTCATTTCTAAATTGACCTTCATTTTTTTAAGCCATGTGCTTTCCTAAGCTTTTAAACAGAGTTGACGGATTTTAGCCAGGCCAAAAAAAAAGCCGGTCAGCTTTTTTTGGTTTTAACCGCTTAAAAAAAGCCGGCTTTTATTAAGAAACGGTGGTTTACAGCCAATTGACATTAAATTTCATTACTTTATCTTTGATGCACTCCTAAATGTTTATAAACTTCTATTAAATATTACCAAGTACACAAAATTTTATGACCACTAGAAAAATACTATGAACGTAATATGTCTAAAAGGAAAAATATATATACATTGCGGAGAATGCATTAACTTAGACACCAAGATGGTGTTTTGAAAGCCTCTGTTACATAATGCATAGCTCTACATATACTACACATTTTAAAGACTAATTAATTAAACAGACAAATCACCACACATCAAAAAGGAAAAAAATCAATTTTACTTCAAAAAGGAAAAACATTTTTTTTACACACTACTATTTACACACTGCTAACAAGAGAGAGCAATAAAAAAAGGTTAAAAATTGTTCTCAAATTAAAACTTGTTAAAATGAATTTTTGAAAAGCTTGATGTTATTCAAAAGAGTTCATGCATATGTTATTTATTCCCAATGCTGTTTTCAATAGTGATAAATAGTGTTTTTTATTAAATGACTTTATGCATGATTTTAAATATTTATAAGTGAAAAAAAGACTCTTACATATCAATAAAATCCTTAAAATTAGTTAACTAATAAGATATATCACTAAGCAACTGTTGTCCTAAAATAAAATATTTCATTATTTAAAGCAATAACATTTTAAAAAAATGTGTTCAAGGCCAATGCAAACCAAGTAAAGCAGTTGGTATACACTTTTTAAAATTTAGCTGGCTTATTTGCACTAGCAGGTATTCCAATATTAATGTTTTCATTATTGAGAAATAAAGTTATTTATTAAATTCTAACCCAATAAAATACCTTTAAAATTAGTTAAAGAATACTTAAAAATGTGTAATTCAAAATTAAAATCCTTCACGCTTTAAAAAAAAAAAAAAAAAAAAGCCAATTTTGGCCAAAAAAAGCCGGTTAAAACCAATAAAAGCCACCGGCGAGGCTTTTATTAATTTTAGCCGTTTTTTTGCAACCCTGCTTTTAAATAAAATGTTTTTCACCTTCTTTTGGTTTCACCTGTTTGTCACTCTGTAATTTAATAAATTTTATCATGTGCTTATTGTTATTCCTTTTCATTTTTCTATTGTACTTATCACTGATCAGATTAGGTGATGCCAAGCCTAGCTCGGTTCACTTTGTAAGTAATTTTTTATTTGTTTTTAAATTTCCTTCGCCACATTTATTGGCCAATTTTCATACTCACCTTTACATATCATGTTTAGAAATACTTTTTGATAATATTTTAATGTGCTTTTGACATGTGTTTTTGAATTAATCTCTTTAATGCTAGAATATCCTTATTCAATTGTTAACTAATAAATTACATGCTTTATCCCTCGTATAGATAAGTTACTAGCTAATATTGTCCATGTTTATATATTATATATATATCTATAGTTACCTTGGTTAAAACATTATCTTACTATGTATGCTAGAGTTGGGTTACTAATCATTTTGGTAGTAGTTACATACATTTCATTATTAAATATACAATTTTATATATTTATTTATATAATATATATATATATATATATATATATATATATATATATATACTACCCGACACAGGAAATGCAACACCATAAAAGAGCGAATAGAGTGTGAAGATAAAGGACACAGAGACAGAGATGGCATATATAAATAAGTGATGTTCATTCCAGAAGGATAATGCAATGCAGTAATGGCATAGACAGGGTGATCAGTAGGCAGTAGGATCACCTCTTGGGTGATATAAGCAGAAACCCTACAAGGAACAGATGCAATGAGCATGTGGATAGTTTTCTCAGAGATGAATGACCATATGCCTTCAACCAACCTCCACAGGTTTGTTGAAGGTGGGGGCAGGGCAGTCAAACGACGGCCAATTACATCCCATACATGTTCAATGGGGGAGAGATCTGGAGACAGTAGAAGCCAAGAAAGCACCTGGATACTTTGCAAGGCTTGTTTGCTGATGGTTGCCGTGTGCGGTCACACGATATCTTGCTGAAAAACAGCATTTTGCAACAGCTAAAGGTAGGGCAGTGCAACCGGCCACACCACCTTATCCACATATTACCATGCCATCATTGTGCCTCTGATACGAACCAGAAGTGACCAGTTATAGAAGACGGTGGCATCCCAAACCATAATGCAGGGTTGTCGAGTAGTATGGTATTCAACAATCACAGAAGGATTGGATCTGTTTCCACCTTACCTCAGGACTTCCACAACACATGTCTTCTTGAAATGAAAAACAGCTAGAAAAAAGGGTTTCTGTAGGCGACAGATAGTAACAACTGTTGGCTCATTGGCCGTTTTTCATCCCTTTTAACCTACACTCTAATCATGTGACCTACTTGCATTTCAAATCATTTGCATATATCGGCCAGCTGTGTTTGTCTCACGATGTGCATAATTATATGGTCAAAGCTTCAAAGTATTATATTTTCTATGTCGTGTAGTGTATATTTATTCCCAACTAAGACATTTTGCACCCCCCCCCCTCTATGGCATAGTTTTCTATCTCTGCCTATGGTGCTGAGGGCAAAAGGCATACTTAGGGTGTAATGCACAGTCATGTTAGGGCGTAGCATTCAATGTGCCCAGTGCCAGGACCAAGGCGTATTACACATCTAAGTAGCAGTTTAAAGTGTGATTATGTGTTTATATAGGGTAAGTATGTGCTCGTGTGTTTAGTAATTTAAGTGTAAGCTCAAGAAGTGGATAATAAATGAATTATGTGAATGAATTCAATTAATCCTTGCTTTAAATCTTGGGCAACACAGGGGAAACAGTTTTTAGTAGTTTATAAATATAAATACTATTTAGAAATAATTTGAAATAATTATTTGAACATTCAAGATCTGGCTAATATTCAAATTCAATACTCGAGAAAACAGTTATTTGCCTATCTCTAAAAATAAAACTTTAGTTACATTTTTAAATGAACAAACACCTATTATGTAAATAACAAAATAAATAAATTTGAAAATATTACCTTTATATTTTGATAAGTGATGCTTGTTTCTTGATTTTCTGATTCAAAATCTTTGCAAACTCTGTACATTTTCCCCAAAGCTTTGTGAGACTTATATACTTCACGGTGAAACTTTTCCATGAAATCAGGAAATTTCTCAGGTCTTTCTTTTTTCAGCAGTTGCTGTGTTTGTCCATTTTTAGCAAAATCAACTGCAATGGAAAACTTCTTCGCAACAGTCATACAAGTGTCAGAAAAAACATTTTTATTATCAGCATGTGCAAGATGGGCATTGGCAATGACACCAACCTGATCATTCTTTATATACATTTGTAGAAAATCTATCATATGTGTAACCTAAAAAAAATTTTAAATAATTTAACCATATAAGTTTAAACACTTATAAACTTTTAAAAATATCAATAAGCACAAAGCTTGGATATTTTTCTTCTATTAATCTCATTCGGAATGCAAATTGTATTCATCAAGTGATGTTTTCAGTTGCAAAATTTTGATTTTCCTTTCCTATTGAAAATTAACTTTGTTTTGTACATTTTCAAATGCAAAACTCCATTTCTTAACAACTTAAATTTCAAAAGTATGATGCATAATACACATAACATATTTATCATAGTATGGTATCGACTTTTAATGCTGCCATTAAAGTCCTGCTTTTCGAATGCATTTTCGTGAAAAATTTCTGTTTTTTAGTTTATTCCCATAGAAAATACATTAAAATTACAGTTTAGTCTGAGACTCTGTTTCGCTTGCGTTTTTCGATTGGTGCCCAGAATTGTTTGGAAGATGATGAAGTTGTTCATATTAGTTTTGTACATCATGATGGCATCGTATGGTCAATAAGGTTTTGAGTGATGAGTGTTGTTTGCCTGTTACGATGACGCTCAAGGCTTTTGACCATGAAAAATGGATAGAGTGTGGATGCGAAGTAGAGCCTGCATGAAATTGTTCAAAATTAATAACAATTAGTCTCAGCATGTAGGATTTTCGTGTTTTGGCTGTACTTGTTCAGCAATAGTTCTGGTCAGCATCTACTATGTCAGAGGGCTCTTGCAATCAAAAGTGGGCTTCAAGAAATATTAATTGCACTTGGAGAGTGGGTGTGATGGTCTGAATTCTGGAATCTTAATTTCGTGTCATGTGTTTGGAAATCTACTGTTTCGACGAAAGGAGTTGGAAATAGTGCTAAGGACGTAGGTGCTGAGAATGGAAGTGCCTGGGATCAACGAAGAGAATTAGATATTAATCTCCTGGCTGTCTATCTTCACTTGCGGAGTAACTAAACAATGATGAAGGTGTTTGGGTCCAACATAATAGTTCCAGTTTATCATCTTTGATGATTGGGCCTAACGAATTTATGCTATAAACCTATAGGGCTAAGAATTGAACTGAAAGTTAGCCCGAGGATCTTCTGGGTACAGTGCTATATGACGAATATGTCAGTGTTCGATCTGGATTAATCATTGTGCATTTCCCAAGAACTATAGTGTTAAGTGATTCAGAGTTCTGGATGAATTTATAATGGCAAGAGGTTCTCCTCAACATATGTAAAGATTATAAGTACCTGTTTATTTTTATTATTGGATTGGATTAATTAGAAATTGGTTAGGCTTTCTTCCATTGGGGAAATTAATTTCTTATTAAGAAAGTTCATGAAACAAGTATTGCTATTACATATCTATTTGAATCAGTTTATTTGCCAGTACCTTTTCATAAATATTTAATATCAAAATAAATATCTTATTTAATCAAATTGGATGTTATGCTTTGCCCATATTAGTTTATTTAATGTATTTGCTCATTTTCCATTATTTTCATAAGTGGCTGTAGAAAGCTGAAAAGCATGCAATCTTCATTCAGCAAAGAATTAGCAGATTGCAGCTGAACAGCAGGGAATCTTTTCAGCTAAAAAAGATTGCATGTAATCAGCTACAAAGATTGTATGCAATTCACCTGCAAAGATTGCATGCTTTTCAGATTGCAGCTAAAAAGCATGCAATCTTCGCAGAGCATAGCAGACCAGCTTCAGCCATCTGCTCTTGTTGAACAAAACTGAGTGCTCTATTTAAGATTTTTATTTTACCTCTTAACTGTGTTTTGCATTTCATGCGTAGGTTAAAAAATATGTTTCAAAAAACGAAATTTCAATATGAAAATAACTTGTGATGCCTGTGTGTGTGGGATACTGATCTTGAAGGGGGCTGAACTGCTATGTCTCACGTATAGCTTACTTTTAATCATATTGAATATTTTAAGAGAAAATTAGTGATTGTGGCTCCCTGCATGGTCTCCCATGGGGGAACACCACTCGAGTGGAAGGTGGTCACAACCGTTCATGTGTTTTTAAGGAGGGGTAGACATGAAAGATTCATAAGGGGAAAATAAAATGTGAAGAGGGGGCCCATGATAAATGTTTGTATAGAGAGCCCACAATTTATATGAGTGTCCCTGCTCCCTGGAGGAGCTCCTATCCTCAGCGTATGTCACAGCTATACATTAAAGTGTTGTTTAAATAGTTTTCAGCTTTTATTAATTATTGTTGGAAATAATATTTGAAAAGAACTGAAATGAAAGAAATACTTTTGCGTATGGACTAATTGACTTTTTACCGATGTCTTACATACGTTTTAAGAGTTTATTTTTATATGGCAACACTGATAAAACTGTTAATGGAACTCTGATTTGACGTTCAGTTTGCTGCGGCGATTTGAGCATTGTATCTTTCGTTTTATGTATTAAAAGAAGTTGATTATTTTGGAAAGACATTTTTCTGAGTGATTATTTTTTGCTTCATGTATTCTATTATCGACAACCGCTAAAGCATCTGGTAGATGCACAAGAGCCCCAAATTTATTTCAATAATTGTGTTACGGTTTCTAACATAATTTATTTGGCGCCCAACGTGGGGCGAAAGTTTAGCAGTTGATTTTTCGGAAGATGCCTGTGTTTTCGAAGTAATTGGCATAGATTTAGCTGGACTCCTATACATTAAGCATGGAGATAAAACATGGATAGTTTTATTTACATGTGCGATTTACAGAGCTGTGCACTTAGAGTTTGTGACATCTTTAAACACCGATACTTTTCTTCTCGCCTTTCGCCGTTTTGTTGCTAGAAGAGACCGACCAAGGATTACCTACTCGGACAATGGAACAAACTTTAAAGGAGCATACAATAGCTTACGTGAAATTGATTGGCACAAAGTTCTGAACGAAGCTGACTTGTATCGAATCTCCTGGATATTCAATCCACCTATCACTGCCTGGTGGGGTGGATGGTGGGAGAGGTTAATTAGAACCTTAAAAGAACTTTTTAAAAGAACTTTAGGAAAAGCTGCTTTATCTTATGAAGAGTTGGACACAATCTTGTGCGATTGCGAATGGACCATAAACTCCCGTCCGCTGACCTATCTGTCTGAAGACACCGAAGATTTATGTCCGCTTACACCGGCTATATTTTTGCTTGAAAACTCTGAATCCAAAGTAACTGATGTTGATCGTGTCTATGCGAAGCACTGTTGCAAAAGAATATGATATCGAATGAAACTCTGAAGAATTGAGAAGACGTTGTCGACAAGAATATCTTAGCTGATTCAGAGAGAGATTCAAAAAGTTCATCATCCAAGAGTAAAGTTAGGGGAAATAGTGTTGATTGGCGATGACTGTAAAAAACGTTTAAATTGGCCACTTTCCAAAGTAATACAGTTGATACCTGGCAAGGATGGTAAAGTACGAACTGTTAAACTAAAAACTCTAAATGGTGTTTTGATGAGACCTATCCAAAGAATTTATCCCCTTGAGTTACATTCTAACGATTCTTTAGATTGTTTTTTGCAGGTTACGAAGGAGGTTGCACCTGCATCAGATACTTTGAAGGAGGAGAGTCCCCAATCTGAACAGCCTGTAACTTCTTCACTCTTGCCTCGTGTGTCTCGAACCGGTCGTGTCATCAAGATCCCCCAGAGACTGGGCCTTCACAATGCTATTGAGGTTTTGAGTCCTCCAAGGTCGACTCAAAAGGGGAGAGGATGTTGGAAATAATATTTGAAAAGAACTGAAATGAAAGAAATACTTTTGCGTATAGACTAATTGACTTTTTACCGATGTCTTACATACGTTTTAAGAGTTTATTTTTGTATGGCAACACTGATAAAACTGTTAATGGAACTCTGATTTGACGTTCGGTTTGCTGCGGTGATTTGAGCATTGTATCTTTCGTTTTATGTATTAAAAGAGGTTGATTATTTTGGAAAGACATTTTCCTGAGTGATTATTTTTTGCTTCATGTATTCTATTATCGACAACCGCTAGGCTAAAGCATCTGGTAGATGCACAAGAGCCCCAAATTTATTTCAATAATTGTGTTACGGTTTCTAACAATTATCAAAGCAAAAGTTTATATATTAAGTTGACAAAAATCTTAAATTTTAAATTATCTATAGTTTTGTTTAAGAATAACTTCTTCTACAGAAAAATCTTATAGTAAGAAAATAAAATAGATGATATAGGAAAATGAAAACACGTTCGAACACTTAAGTATTAAGATATGATAAAAATAAGAAAATTTTCTGAGCTCAATAATTTAAATTTTCATAAGTAACATAATGATCATCATCAATTCATTTATATATTTTATTTTAAATACTTGAAAAACATATAATTTAAAAATAAAGTTAATTAAGTAAAGTTTAAAAAATATAAAATCTATATCATTTTAAATAATGGTTCATTCTGAGTGAGTATTTTTTTCTTAGTCTCCTGCAGAACCTCTCCCACATTTAACATTCAACTAGACTCCCTCAAAAGAAAGATCCAACAAAAGATAAATCAGGGACTGTCAGGTGTAAGCCAAAACTTATCATACATCTGAGTATGCGCCTTGCTCAAAATGAGCATATTGGTACATTCTCCTGTTCATAAAAAAGTAAACAGGAAGGCTGTTCACCCTCGGGATATCTGTGTTTCTGCAGTCTAAGCTGTTTTCTTTGGAAAGATTCTTCAAGAAAAAAATTTGTGCACTGTACAATGAGAAACTCAGTAATGAGTAATTGCTACAGAATAAGATTGGATTAAGATTTTTTTGGCCATTGGAATATTGGGTAGGCTCAGCCTACCTTGGAAAATTATTGGGAAGGATAGGGGGGGGGGGGGGGGGGATCGAGCCCCATGAGCCCATATGACTCTATGTAAGTGTGTTGTCAGTAGTGAAAAGTGGAAAATATAGGCTTTGTATAGCCACAAAATTTGGTACTGAGTTAGTTGAACTCAGGGTATGACAGGATAGACCTTATTGAGTTTTTATTTTAAATTTGATTTAGTGTTTTAGTTACTTTGACTTCATTTTTTAGGCATTTTATGTTGAAGCACAATGCTAAGCAATTTTCACGCAAATCAGTTCCTTAGCTATCAAAAATATTATTGCAGCATTTCCATCCTAACATCATCGGAAAAATCGAAGAACATTCTTTCTGGCTATTTTTAAGATGAATCCATATTGCAATTCCCTTATATTTACTGTTAAAGACATCGAAATATGCATGATTTAGGTTGCCTGATTCTTATTAACTCAAAATGCACAATCCTATAATTTGGCAAAAATATGGGTGTAAATCTTTGCATTGCAATAAATTTTTTTTCTTTCAATTATTCTTTTTTAATTTTCTGTGAATTTTGAAACAAAAGCATAAAAATTGAGAATTTCAATTTTGTCGGCAATCTGCTTCATTCTCCAGTTGCTATACACTGGGAATTGCAACTGACGTCAATCTGTATCCATTGCTATAGGAAGCAGTGACACATTAATAGAGTGAGTAATAAATAAGACTTTTTTATTGCTGTTTTAAATTAAATTTTATTTTAAGCAATTTAAATAAGTCGTATCAGTATTCAAGAATTCACTGCACGTTCTAGTGTCATTTTAATTAGAGGCTTGCTTCTTAAATTCTGGGCAACGGCAGGTACATTTCTTAGTTTTATTTCTACATAGGTACGACACATTTTCTTTCTTACCAAGAAGCTCCTCGTATAAAACAACCATCTCCTCAAAACAATTTTTTGTTAGAATGCCGGCTAGTCGTTTTTGGGAGATTTTACAGTCCTCTGAACATAGATATTTTTCAAGAAACACATAAATCCTGCATCAGCTATGGTCAAGAGCTACTTACATTTATATTGGGAGCACCTCGAGAGAGTACCTCTGGAAAGTCTGCAGCAACATGATTTGGTTGATGAAAAATCAAATCTGGAAACCACAAGACTGAATATTCATCACCATCCATATCTGAGCCTATAAGAAAAGTAATCTTTTAAAAAAGAAAAATGATTTAGCAACCATTATTTGTTAAAAAGACATTAGTCAAGTGTACTGATTATTAAAAATGACATTAACATATAAAAAACTTCTTTGTTCACAGCAAATTTTTAAAAGTGTGCCAAGTTAGTTATGATCTGACAACTCATGCAAAAACAATTATTATAATCATGACGATTAAAGCGATTTCTTTTTGGAAGATGAATGCTGAAACAAGAAATTAATAAATAATAAACCTGTGGTCAAATCAATATTTCATACATGACAAAATGATGTTTATAATGATGCTACAAAATTTCTAATAGTTACTTAATAAATCTAATTTATGATTAAATCTAATAAAGTTTGGGAGGTATGGCACACTTAGAACATTTTATAATCTAAGAAAAGATATTTTTATATATATAGATAATGCTTGATCCCCAAGAAAACATTTTAAAAATAATGTATAAGTTTTTATTCACAAGGAAATATGTCTACAAAGAGTTGTTCAAATATGGCCAAAAAGTTGTATTTAGAGAAATTTTTGCAAAACCTTCTTACAAAAATAACCAACAAACATATTAAAGTAGTCATAAAAGTCTAAAAGTACATTGTAGCATTTTCATGTCTATGTAGTTGTACTATAGCATGCTAAGTTTGCTCGAAATTTGGCAAATATTTATAAATTTGTCAAGTGACCATGTACAATTTTGCAAAATGTGATCATGTGACACAGATAAAAATGTAGATTTTCAGGAAAACTTTGAAATTGAAAATTTTCCAGAAAACTTTTAATTATTCTCAATATTACATTTCAGCAGCTATAATATGTTTGACTTTAAAAAGTATGTGTTCTTATATTACAACTACAAACATATATAACCAGGCTAAAAAAATTTTATATTTAGAAATATATAAAAAATTCTATGCATGAAATTTTCTTATACCTGTATACTGCCAGCTACAATTTAATACTTTCTTTAAAGTAGTATTACTTATAGTATACATATGCTTTTGAAAAGTTATACAAAATTTTCTATTTTATAAATAATAAGATTTTTTCTTTTCAATTTTACAAATTAAATTTAAAACAAAACACAAAAGGAATAACAAGAAAAATAATTTAAAATTGTTAAACCTAATCAGAATCATAAGTAATTTACTGTTTATTATAGGTATAAAAAATAAATTATTAAATTGTACTTGTATTATAAGAAAAAAAATTAAAAACTGATTATAATTGAAAAAAAAAAAATCTGATGTGGGCAACATATGACTTTCACTATATAATACAATGAATTTACATTTTTTACAGTGAAAAAATGATGTACAAGATATATGGCACAATGTTTTAATGTTGAATTGCATATTTGGTGCTTTTACGAATGACAACATTTAAAACTATTTCAAAGTACCCAATTAACTTATATTTCATGCAACTTTATGGACAACTATCAATATAATAATAGCACCCATAACAAGCAATATAGTCTATATATTAAAATTTTTTAAATAACTATTGTAATTCATCAATTTGGCATCATTTTCATTAGCTTAGCATCATTTTTGTAATTTTAATGATAATTTTGTCAATCTGGGGTAAAATATTGCTAAGTCGGTGCTAATTTAGTCACCAACTTCACCAAATTTATCATTATTATAGACAAAATGAAAGAAGATTTCTTGCATATAAATGACTGTTGGCAAATTGTTAGGTGTCAAAATACAAAATCGTTACAGGTCATTCCATATCAAATCTACATAGTCTCAGTGGCTATTTTGTTTTCCACTCATATATAATACTATGCAAAATCTTAATCCTCAATTTGCATTATTTTTATATTTATAAAAATTTGAAGTTTGAAAATCCGGTAATTTTTTCACAATCCTAGGCATATTCAAAAATCCAATATACTGATTGTGATAAAAAAAAATAAGACTTATTTTGTAGTTTAATATACAACCTTTCTTATGATGTGTTACATGACCCGGTCAATGATGTTTTTCATTTCAAAGCCATCCAATTTGACCTCTGACCTTGAACTGAAAAAAAAAGTAATTTTCAAAATAAAAATATTTTTTTGCAGACTTAATTGCTGTATATGTCCTATAAATTTCATAATGGGATCATAAAAATGTTTGTTATCAAAACAACTCAGAAAAATACACATTTTCAACTTGACTTTTCTGTAATAGACAATTCCAATATTTTCTAAAAGATCTTAAAACCAATTGATATTTATAGAGAATTTTTTTCTGATTTCAAATATTCAAGCAAAAATCTCTTAAAATAATTATTTATTTAAATATCAAGAAATGAAAAAGAGCAAAATCTACTCAAACACAAAACGGCCCGTGATTGGCTGTGATATCACACGGCCAGTTCGACCTGTGATGCAACATTCTACTATGTGCTGTTTCTACTGAGATATTTGCAAGTAGTTGGCGTTTAATTTTGTTTACCATTTGGTTATAATTATTTTACCCATTTGTTCTTGATCTGCTTGAGTTTAAATTATGTGTTCCTTATTTTATTTTATTGTAAACATGGATTCTGGTTTTGTTAAAGGGCAATCAGACAATTTGCCTAAGATCGATTTTACTGTGATGGCGCTCTCTTTCAGAAATAATAAATATTTTGTGACAGCTGAAACGTGAGATGTAAACTTGATACCCTTTTCTTGAAGGTTTATAATAATAATAACAATAATAATTATTATTATTATTATTATTATTATTATTATGTGAATTACATTTACATTTAAGGTATCTGTAGTGGAAATCGAAGCATTACGAAAAATGCAAACACTTTGGACGCCAATTTCTCCGAGCATGATAGATAAAAATGTACATATTTTTTTGTTGTTTCGTTGGTCCAGATTATGAATATATGAATATATGAATTCGTTGGTCCAGATTATGAATATATGAATTTTAATACTTTAGAACTTCTTTAGAAAACACTTAAAGAGTCTATCCGAGCAAGTGTTTCTTTAATTTTTCCTACTTTCACTCAAACTTCAAAAGATAGATATAAATAGTAAGTGACAAAAATATGTATTAGTAAATTTAGTTTCTGAATCTACTTTTTGAGAAAAAAAAAGCTAATATATTGATCCTTACAGACTTAGTTTTTGAGTAATCGTCTTAACAAGTTAAAGAAGATTGAAAATTTTTCGTTTTACAAGTTTGTAATGCTTGTATCTCAAAAACTAAAAGTGCTAGCTATGAACAATAAGCAAGAATTTGTAGCTTTTTTAAAGTCTTGCAAGTGTATATAATTGGGTTTTGGATCGAGTGATTCTAATTTCAATAGCTTAGTTTTTAACCTGGATTTTCCAATAGCTGGGAAAGTTGCAGTATTTAAAATATCATGATTGCTGCAGATCAGTGTCTTTACTTACTCCTTAGTGAAATATAGCGGCACAAGGACGATATATTTTATTTTGTTTAAAAAAAATTGTAAGGTTAAATAAACTTGGGGATTCTAAAGATGTTTAATAATTGGTGAGGTTTGAACATAATACATGGAAATATACATAATCAAGTAAGTAATTATGTGCCGCCAGACAAGTTTATAAATTAATTTGAATGTAAAATCTCGTCAGATATATTATTAAGTTTAATATATATACCGCAAAGCAAGTTAGAAAAATTTCATTTTTTGAGAAAATTGCGTATCTAGAGTCAGAGTATCCAGATGAAATCGGGATGAAAACTAAAGGTGCTAGTTAGCTATAAGCAGTTAGCAAGTAATTTGTAGCACATTGAAAGCCTGTAAATGAAACAAATGAGTGAAAAAAACGAACAAATTGAATCTTTATTTTACAAAATGTTATTTACGCAAAACCATTTTGGCTCGATCAGACTGGACGACCCACCGCTAAATTTTTTGAGTGCAAATAGCCTTTTATAGTTAAGTATGTTATATAGTAAATTTAAACTGAAAGTTTAGATTGAGCGGTGTATTTTTTCTGGGAATTAAAAATAA
Organism: Amaurobius ferox; assembly: GCA_951213105.1. NCBI lineage: Eukaryota > Metazoa > Arthropoda > Arachnida > Araneae > Amaurobiidae > Amaurobius > Amaurobius ferox. The sequence continues at coordinate 120,460,972 of OX578153.1, read as the reverse complement.
TATTTATGTATTTATGTTTATATGTATACATATTTTTATGCATATATATATTTTATTATATTTATATGATTTGTGCGGATTCTAAATATAATATCTAATAATTTATTTTTAAACTAAAAGCAGTTTTAAATTGTTTCTTATAATATTATATTTTAAAACCTATAATAAACAGCAAATCATTTATGAATCTGAATAGGTGAAGGAATTTTAAATTATTTTCCATTTAATTTCTATTCCCTTTGTGCAATGTTTCAAATTTGTGATTCATTTTTTAAGATAAAATCTATTTTACAACTTTTCAAAGGCACATGTACTTAATGAAAATACTAAATTGCAACTGCTCACTGCAGTATATACAGATATAAAAAAAATTATGCAAGGAATTTTTTATATTCACTATACTAACTGCGAACATCACACACTAAACCGGGTACAAAGTCAATAATCCACTTTGAATCTTGCTTTAAATTCATTCATAATAGCAAAACTAAAAATAGAGTGCTGAACCAGTAGTGGACACCAGTAGTGGATTTTCAAAGTTTATTAAATCATAAAGAAATAACTTCTCATAAAATGGCTTTGAAAAGTGTATTATACAGGCACTGATATATTATCATAACATACATAATGAGCACTCTTTAATGACAGTCTGGGGGTCTTGAAAATTGATTTGTAAAGTGAATTTATTCTAATGTTTGTGAACTGTGAGATTCTGAGGATTTTTGTACCTGTAACCCTAGGAAAGGGATCCCTTTGATGTGTACTCACAGCTGGGATCAGCTGCTCCTATGTTCTTTATAGAGGTTTGCTCCTCTATTTTTTGTTTTATATAAAAGGAGTATCCATTTGTCTGCATTTTTATTGCATCGCAAATGAAATGAAAGTATTTTTGAGACTGATGATGTTGAATGTGAATTTAAAATTTAAGAAATAACGATGCTGCTCAGTGAAAAAAAGTTTTTTTTTTAAAGATTGTCGCCACCACCATCCGATGCATAAATGCACCGTGACAATCTTCATAACTTTCTTTTTATTTATTTTTTTATTTCTTTAGTGTTTAAGTTTTTTCATTGTGGTCCCAACCACCCCCCGATGTAAACAATACACCACTACAATTCAAACCAGCATGAGCTAAAAACATTATAAAAAGCAAACACTTATTCGGTTTTTAATTGTCCCTAGGCCAAAAACCGTATAAAAAGCAATCAGTGCTGACATTTGCAAATATAATAAATATAATAATTTCAGTCTGTATACTGTTACCACCACCCGATGTACAGAATACATCACCACAATTCAATCCACCATAATTCAATCATTTAAATTTTCATTAGAACTTCATTAGCACCATGATGTCATAATTTGCCCTCCTCCCCTCCACCACTGTTGGCATGCACAAAAATTTAAAAAATTAAAATCAGTTTAAAAGATTCTATACTGCACGTCGCCATGAAGATTTAGCAGAAGTGGCAGTGGTTTATCTAGAAATATCATTGAAGAGACCGTACGTGAAAAATAACTAAATTTATTTTCACGAAAGCAATATGAAGGATAACATAAACACTATGTGTATCATTTACTTTGATATGGCATTTGCAAAAGTTGTAACAACATTGTCTTAAAATTTTATGGCAGACAGAAAATTAGGCCTAACAGAACCGGCCACATACTTTGCCAATTTACCGGCAATCACGTTTAAAAACTTATACAACATCGTTCATAACATAAGAACATTCCAGAAACAGGAAAAGTTTGAACAGTAACATCACGATATCAGACAACAGATATCAACGAAGATCAGACAATACGATGAATGAATGAATAACATGAAGATGAGTGGCTCCAGAAGAGCCCCGAACATCGACCAGAGATCTATTGTACTACCCCAACAGGCGAAGGGCCTTAAGAAAAGAGACCAGTAGTCGAAGCAAAAATAAGCAGGCACTTGGCAGGAATGCCATACAACTCCCAGGGTTCAATCACATGTCGACCCATATGTCCAAACCTGTGGGCGGATAAAGACAATATGATCATTCTAGATAAGACACAACTTCTACTGACACATCCACAACTTTAAATAGTGTTGCGTCATCGAAGTAGAAATTAATGTTTTTGAAGTAGAAGTTAATGTTTTTCCGGAGTATGCTAATCTCTAATCGGTTGAAGTAGAAATTAGCATATTCCGGATGTTGACGTCTCAATTTGCAGGAATACGGAACATGGGGTTAAAACTTAGTGATAAACTGTCCTAATGCAATTAGCCAATCAACACACAGTAACTTTTGAATTTTGACCGTCCTTTTACTGATGTACATGTTGCTTGTTTACACCGAAGTTTTTTAACAATTGGCCCATTCCTGCAGATTGAGTTGCTTAACCACAAAAATACAAGTTATAATCAAATTTCAAATTTATGTTGAATACATACTGATTTATAGAGTTTCAAAATATCATGTATAAAATTTAGTGCATAATTACATTTCAATACAATGTTTCAAAAAGTAGAAACACACCATGACACAATTTACATGAGAACACAAAATTAAAATATATCTGTGTTAAAAACAGGTGATACAATTTTAAATTCAAACACTCATATCCTTCCCCATGCAGTATAAACTCAACAGGTCAAAAAGTTTGTATATCACGTTGAAAAATTTTAAACTTTTAAACCTTCACCACACAGTTTAAACTCATTAGTATCTAAACTACTACATGAGAGATTGAAAAAAAATGTATAAGTTATTGTTAGTATATATATCAAAAACCTTAAAAATCTTCGCCACACAGTATAAACACATTGGTAACTAAACTACACAATGTGAGTTTTGAAAAAAGTGTTGAAGTTAATTTGAAAATACAACTATACAATTTAAAAAAAAAATTGATTTCAAATTACAATTTAAACATTTTTAAGAAGTTTTAAAGATTTCACAGAATTTAAAGATTGCTTCTTTGGTAATAGGTTTTGTAAAACCATCAGCTTTGTTATTTTTGCTGTTTACAAATTTAATTTCAAAGAGTTTCTTTTCAACTAGATTTCTCAAAAAGTGATACTTAACATCAATGTGTTTTGTTTTATCATTCTCAATGGGTGAATTGGAAAAATTTATGGCTGCTTGGTTGTCACAGAATATTACACTGTTTCCTAACTGAATGCCAAGCTTATTACACTCAAGTAATATATTTTGTACCCACACCATTTCTTTTGCAGATTCAGTCAATGAGATATATTCTGCTTCCATTGTAGATAAACTCACACATTTATGCTTAAATGTCCTGCACGAAATAGGTACCCTATCTACAAAAAATATCATGCCTCCCATTGATCATCTCTATTTGCTGCAAAGTCAGAATCAGTATAACAATTTAAATTTACAGATTGAATATTAGATAAGTTTAATTTAAAATCCCTTGTTTTATTTACATACCCTAGAAGTTTAAGTAGAACATCCCAGTGCTTAATGCCTGGGTTTTCCTGAAATTGGGACAAAATATTTACGGCATAGCTTATATCGGGCCTAATTCTGCTGGCAAGAAATGACAAACAACCTAATAAGTTTCTGTAAGGTATATTTTTCATTTGTTCAATTTCAGAATGACTTGCTGGGCAATCTGCTTTGCTTAAAACTACACTTTTTGCTATGGGTAAACTTGAAACAGGATATTTAAATTTTGAGAATTTATCATAAATTTTAGTAATGTATTTATTTTGATGTATGAAACGTTTATCATGTTTTTCCTCAAATTCAATACCTAGTAACATTTTTGTTTACTTAACACTTTAATATCAAATTTAGACTTTAGAAGAGAAGTTATAGAATTTAGATCATTTTGATTTTTAGCAAATAATATTATGTCATCTACATAAACAATTAATAAAGCTTTATTGTTGAAATTTTATGCACAATTGCACACTTAAACTTTATGAAATTAAGTTTTCTGAGAACCTGGTCTAACTCAAGATACAATTCTCTGCCACTTTGGTGCAGACCTTAGATTGCTTTATTTAACTGACATACATATTTACTTTTGTTTTTGTCAAAAAATCCTGGGGTTGTCTCATGGATATTTTTTCAGAAATTGGCATATAAATATGCACATTTGATAGCAAGTTGTACATGGAACCATCCTAATAAACATACAAAAATAGTAAAAAACATTCTAACAATTGTAAAGTTAATCACTGGGCTAAACACCTCTTCATAAGTTTGCCCCTTTTCCTGGTTAAATCCCTGTGCTACAAGTCTAGCTTTATACTTGTTAATTTCACACCTTTCGTCTCTTTTGACTGTATATACACAACGGCAACCGATTACTTTGTCGGAAACAGGTGCAGGCACTAAGTTCCAGGCACCTCTTTCCTTCATGACACCTAATTCGTCTGCCATGGCTATATTCCTCTCTTTGGATTGGGGTGAATTAACCGCTTCCTTGTAGTTCCTAGGGATTTGGATCTCTACAATGTTTGCTTCTGGCTGATTCCCTGATCTCTCTTGAAATTGAAAATTTTTTCATTAAATTTTATTTTCTTTTTCTCACAAAAAGTTTTTACGTCTTTTAATGACCTTAACCTTGGTCCCTTTCCTTTATAATAATAATAAACATACTTTCTAGACCCTGTCATTCTTGGAATAACTTTTCTGATCCAAGTAGTATCTGGATTGGGAATTGGACAATTATCACAAGAGGACTCTGTTTCCTCCCTGCTTTCTGCAATGTCTTGATTTTCCTCTGATGAATTGTCTTTTTCCCTCTCCATACACTCCTCGTCAGACGAATCTAGATAGGTAGGCTGAGATGAAAAAGTAAAATTTTCTACTATTTTAGGTTTCTCATTAACATTGGGTCCCAGACAGCCTTCCTCTGTGCTACACTCTTCATTAAATTTTACATTGCTAGTCTCGACTATCTTCCCTTCAATCAAGAGCCATATCCTATATCCCCGAGTTTTCAAAGCATACCCTACCACAATGCCCTCTTGTGCCCTCATGTCAAATTCTCCCCTAAGTTGTTTAGGCTTACCTACAAAAGCTTGACATCCAAATGCTCTGAGGTGGGCAACTGATGGTTTCCAGCCACTGTTTAACTTGATCGGCGTTAGATTCTTCAATGCTTCTTCTCTGCATTCAATGCTTCTTCTCATGCATTCTTCTCTGCCCAAAAATCATCCTTTAAATTACTGTCATTTAACATTGCCCAAACACAATCCAAAGCTGTTAGATTGAACCTCTTGGAAACTCTGTTTTGTTTGGGTGTGTATGTGTTTGTTCTTTCTGCTTTAATGCCTTGTGTTTCTAAAAACTTTTCGAATTCAATGTGGCAAAATTCCATACCATTGTCAATCCTGATGCTTAGAATTTTGGTATTTAAAAATCTTTCCGCTCTATGCTGAAATTGTTTAAATCTATCAAAAACTCCTAATTTTCTTTTCATAGGATACACTGTTACTTTACGCGAAAAGTCATCAGTTATGCTAAAGAAGTACCTAGCTCCTCCATGCGATGGTTTTGGCATAGGTCCACAAATGTCCATATGGATTAGTTCCAATGGTTTATCAGATCTAATTCTTCCTATGGGTTTAAAGGAAATTCTTCTTGTTTTTGCCAATTTACAGCATTTGTAATTGATTTTTCTAACACTGATGTTTGGCAATCCTTTAACAACAGATACTTTACATGTATGATGTAAATAGTCAAAGTTAATGTGACAGTATTTTTTATGCCATAGCCTTGTATTTCCCCCGGCTTCAATGAGTGATTTTACATGATTGGAACTTTTAAATTATTTACCAGTAGGTTTAAAAACACTAACCCTAGAATTTACAACTTTACTTTTAAAATTTTACTGATATTACTGCAATTGTCATTACTTTTTATAGGTTTACAAGTCTTAAAATTACTATTCACATTTAGATTTTTAAAAGAAGTGCAAAAATTTTTAAAACCATGATTAACATTTTTAGTTTTACAAGCACATGAATCATTAACTTTAAAATTACTTTTACTTTTAAAATCACTAGAAATTTTAGATTTTACATTTTTAGTTTTAAGCTTAATAATTTTACTGCCTATTGACTTTTCAACATTAAAATTCTTGGCTTTAATCTCATACTGAGGCCTGAGGAAATACAAGCCATTTTGCCTTTTGGCATAAAACCATTTACTACCATCTGGTTTGTAAAAAGTAATTGTACCATTTGTACTAGTGAAATTAGAATTTTGCTCTTCTAGAACTGAAGCAGCAATTAAGTTTCTCCTCAATTTAGGTCAATACATTACTTCAGTTAAATGAATTACATTCTTAACATTATTCATTTTAACATACATGCTGATCGATCCGACACCTTCGATTGGGCTTTCTTGATCACCGGCAGCTAAGGACATTGTTGTCCCTTTAAGCTCTTTAAATTTGTCAAACAATTCCAAATTGTTGCAAAAATGCCTAGTTGCTGCCGTGTCAACAACCCAACCGAATTTGTTGATCGATTCAGTATTACAATCTTCAATGCTAGACTGATTTCCACTTAATTTTGCATGGTTTAGTTTGCAGTCTGCCTTTAGATGACCATATGCCTTGCATACATGGCAAGGGCCTACACGCTTATTCAAATTTACATTTTTAGAAATTACATTTTTAAAATTATATACTTTTGCATTTTTAGATACATTTTCAGATTGTTTAGATTTATGTACACTGTAAGCAAAAGGCTTACTTCCATTTTGTTGCTCATCATGTCTCTGCTGGATAATCCAGTCTTCCTCCGCAAGCAACTCGGCTGCGATGTGCTTTAAGGTAAATTGGTCATCTGGTAGTCTATATAAAGTCTGTACTATCCCTCTGAATTCATCACTTAAATGACGTATTGTCTGAAAGGAGATTAAGACTTCGGCCATTGGATAGCCGGCATCCTTCAGTTTGGACACTAACCTTTTTATCCTTAATATAAAGAGTCCAATTGGTTCACCTGGGATTGGTTTTTCATTAAAAAAATTATCAAAAAGTCTCATTAGACCAGCTCTGGACTTGGATTCAAAATGTTCCTTTAAAATTTCCCATGCTGATAATGGTTCCTCTACCACAGAAATCAAGTCTCGATATTCTATTTCTAGACTGTAGTACAGTGTTGACAACGTCTTTTCCTTCCTTCTCTGGTACTCCAATTTTTCTTTTCTGGTGGCTTCCTCACCCGGTTTTTCCTCTGTTCCAGTAATAAATCAGTAAAGGCCATCATTCATAAGTGCAAATTTGATATCCACTATACATGTCGAAAAATTGTCTCTATTCAACTTTTCCATTTTGGGCATCGTCATATTTTTCTTTATGCAGCTGCAGCCCCCGTCTAGGAGCTCGTTCGAATTTCAGAAATGACTAGAAAAATATCATTTTCCTGGCCCTTAACCACTTGTTGGCATGCACAAAAATTTAAAATTAGTTTAAAAGATTCTATATTGCACGTCGCCATGAAGATTTAGCAGAAGTGGCAGTGGTTTATCTAGAAATATTATTGAAGAGACCATACGTGAAAAATAACTAAATTTATTTTCACGAAAGTAATATGAAGGATAACATAAAAACTACAAGTATCATTTACTTTGATACGGTATTTGCAAAAGTCGTAACAACATATTCTTGAAATTTTAAGGCAGACAGAAAATTAGGCCTAACGGAACCGGCCACGTACTTTGCCAATTTACTGGCAATCATGTTTGAAAACTTATACAACATCATTCATAACATAAGAACATTCCAGAAACAGGAAAAGTTTGAACAGTAACATCAAGATATCAGACAACAGATATCAACGAAGATCAGATAATATGATCATTCAAGATAAGACAACTTCTACTGACACATCCACAAGTTTAAATAGTGCTGCGTCATCGAAGTAGAAGTTAATGTTTTTGAAGTAGAAGTTAATGTTTTTGAAGTAGAAGTTAATGTTTTTCCGGAGTATGCTAATCTCTAATCAATTGAAGTAGAAATTAGCATATTCCGGATGTTGATGTCTCAATTTGCAGAAATACGGAACATGGGGTTAAAATTTAGTGATAAGTTGTCCTAACGTGATTAGTCAATCAACACACAGTAACTTTTGGATATTGATCGTACTTTAACCAATGTACATGTTGCTTGTTTACACTGAAGTTTTCAAACACATAGAAACACTGTGCGTTTGCGCGCGCATATGGGTGAAAAATCGATCCCTGCTTTCGAGGTTTGGCCGAGAAATTGAAAATCATTACTTCTTTAAAATCTAGATCGTGCAGCTACTTTTTATTATTTCTTGACCAGATTGGGCTTGTAAGAAAGCCTGATCTTTGAGCTTTCTAAAATGTAAATTATTAGTCGAAATTGTCGGTAATTTTCCCGACATGAGGATTTAAAAACGAAAATTCATTTATTTGAGCAGAAAGTGACTTTTGTTTTAAAATCTTTAAAAAATATTAGAATTTTTCCCTGAGATTTGAAATTGATATATTTTTACTTGCAATTGTCTGCTCTTTCCGATTGTGTGATTTGCTTTTTTCTACGACATCTTGATAGTGGAGAAAAAAGGGAAAGAAATAGTCAAAATTGCATAAAACATTAAATAACAAAAAAATAATTCAAATTTTAAAAATCGGTTTTCAAGTGTCACTTTCCAGCCATTTCTTATGTAATTTTTTCTTAGAAAACGATTGACATAAACTTTAGAACGCTAGCATGAACCGTTCTCGAGATATTGCACATTTTTTAAATAAATTTATCAAAAAATCCCATAAATTAAAAAAAATATATTAACTGTTGAGAAACATGTTCACTTTTCATATGTAATATCATGCGATAAATCTGGTGACATCATTCTCGTGGATTTAACTCGTTCCATTCATGAGAAAAGATACTTTGAGTAATACTTTTGTATTTGAAAGCCAATAGTTATTTATCTGCTATAAGAATAACTTATTTCTCCGTCCATAACACTTGGCGAGATTTTAGCACTGAATTTGGTGGAATGTCGCCAACTTGGCGACTTTTTTGCCAAATTAACGAAAATTTCGCCAAATGGATAAAAATGACACTAAATCAATGAATATGACGACTCATTGCCGAAAATTCAATATCTTGGAAAGAATATAAATATCTACTATAAGAAAAATCTATTTTTTTATTGTAAAAGTAGTAAATTTATTACATTATATAAGGAAAGTCGTGTTGGCCACATCAGATTTTTATCTATTGTCAGAGATACAGTGACTACAGATGCTATTCACATCAAAAACATTGTACAACATATGAATGAAAGTACAGCTAAAGCTGAGAGAGGAAATTATCAGAATACAAGATAAACAGGATATGGCAGTATCAGGGTGGTTACAAGAAATTCATTTTGATATTTTCTGATGATTCATCCTGATTTTTCCCTGATATTTTCCTGATTTTTCCCTGATAACTCCCTGAAACATTCCCCCTCGAAGGATGTTTATTGAGGTCATGTCGCTTGTTGATGAAAATGCTCCCTACAGTCTCTTGTGCAGAAGTATATTTAAAGGAGATGAGATGAGTGATGGGTCTTGTGACACGAGATGAAAAATATGACATCATGGAATGAACAAGCATAGTTCATTCATCTAAAAGAAAACTATAAGATCAGAAAATGAAAAAAAATCGAAGAAATTCGTAGTTTTTCCTGACTTTCAACGGAATTCCCTGATTCTCCCCTGATATTTCCAGAAGCATAAAATTCCCTGATAATTCCAGGTTTTCCAGGTCTGTGGTCACCCTGAGTATACATGATAAACAGGATACAAGTTAATCAATTTCGATATGAACTGTCTAAGACATCAGCAAATGTAAATTGATAAATAAGCATCTTTCATTAAAAGCAATTTTCATCTACTGTGTGATTTCTATAATACAGCTTGATAAAGCTCAATGTTTTTAAGATGACTACGACTATTGAATGATAAACATTAACTCACAAACCTGCCATTTCATTGGGATGGGGACGCCGTCCTTTTTGGGGAAAAACAATGCAGTCCACTATATGATGCAACTTACGAATATTGACAGCTTGAAATTTTCTGACATCACCGGGATGCATACAGGGATTTTTGGTTACAAGAACCTCTCCTGTGTATGGAAAGACAGAAACAGAAAATAAGTAACATTCCTGATTAGGAAAGTATTAATATATAAAAAGAAGCTGGTACTTAACCTTTTAAATAAATTACATCAGCATAGGTGTTAGATAATATGAATTACTGATGACATAAGTCATATATTCCAAGGAGTTCATTTATTAATAATAAGTTGAAATACTCAGCAAAATATCAGTAAAATTTAGATGAAGCAACTAAACTTACATTCTGTGCGAAAAAAAAGTCAGTTGAACCTGACACATAGAAAACTGTGCTAAACCTAAAAATTCAAATTTTTACTTACTTAGTAGCAAGTGGAAAGTAGGCAGTTTTAAGGGGTTAAGTGGCCACTCTATCACAAGGACCTCTCCCCAACTTTTCCCTTTTTGAGTTGTCCTTTCTTCCACATACTCCGTGAATTTCCATCGGAGCGGTTTGATGAAGTTCTACTTGTTTTTTAACAGGAAATTCTCAGGAAGCACCCTAAAAATATCAAACTGGCTATGGATGAAATGTACAATTTTCCTAACCCTGAATCTAGGAGATTAGGGGATGGATGGTACAGTCTCTATAACTGCCACCCCCATTTGATTCCTCTGGTCACCCAAACGGTTGCAAGAAGTTCCTACTGTAGAAATGAGTTTAGAAGTTTAGAAAATGTGCTTCTTTGTCAATCAAAATCTACATATAAAGTTTTTATCTGACAATTTTCATATTCAAAATTTTAATGAAAAAGCACATTATAATAACTTGACTGACCACTATAGAACAATATTGATTCTTAACATGCGATTTAAAGTGAGGTGGGTGGGTGTCACATTAAATAAAATATTTTATTCAAGGATGGATTCTTTTAAATTTTGGGGATGTTTTGTATAATTTTTTATAATTTGTAATTGAAGCAAAAGGGGGCAGGGGACGTTTTCCCAAGGTAAGCAAATTGAAGGAATAATATTAGATTTAAAGAGGGGGAAATCACATTGTATATGCATATTTATGGCTCAGAGTGTATCTGCATAATATGTATGTGGGTAAAATTATTAAAAACTTAATGGATAGGGCTGAAATGTTCAATTTTCCTCATCCTCCATTTAAGAGGTTAGGGGTCCCTGTGGTTGCCACCTTATTGGATTCCGGGCTAAATTGGGTGGTTGTTACGGGCTAAATTGGGTGGCTGTTCCAGTTGTCTTGCATACAGATACTTACACCTTCGGGTAGGCAAGGTAGTCTGGATATGAAAAAAAAAAAAAAAAAAAAAATTCTGGCGATAGAAATAGGGGGGGGGGGATGTTATAAGTACTCCTGAACACTTTTCCAGGGGAACATTTTATCTGAAGACACTGAACCGTAATTCACAAAGAAAATGCCTGAAAAGGGCAAAAATGTAATCATGATGTATGTAAATAACATAAAGCCATAACATAATGATGTACAAATTTTTATAAATGAAAATGTCCAACAAGATCAAACTGCGTGCTGAATTTCAGCTCTCTACATGCTCTGGGAGTCGAAAATGAACCCGTTAAAGATGTTGAGCGAAGCTATAAACAGAATCCATGTGAAGTTAAACAGAACAGTATAGGGATGATATAATATCCCATTAAAAATAAAATTTTCAAATAAACAAATAATAACATACCTCTCAATATAGTAGTATCCCTAGTGGTTACACCATATGAAACATCTGTAGTGTATTGAACAAAAACTTCTCCATAATTCAGAATTCCAGTTTCATCTAGCACACCAAGCATATTCCTTCCTTTAGCAGGATCAATCGTAATATTGGCTTTGCATTTGATATTTTCTGTAAATAATTCCTTATATGTACAATATATTAAAACAAAAATAATAAAATGAACATTAATTTCTTATCCATACACTTTTAGCCGTAGCTGCTTCTCCAATTGGTAATCTGCCACATTACACCTTCATACAGCACATACATTTATTTTTATTTACATAAGTTTATTCAAATATTTTGTAACAAGTAAACCAAAACAGTTTTTTAAAGTACCCCCTTTTATTATGTATATGTAACTTAAATGCATGAAAAATGTATATATTAAAATGTATATGTAGCTTAAATGTATGAAATACAAATCACATACCAAAGTTGGACTTCCTAGCTGTTCCAGTTCTCCAGTTATTCCTCAAAACTGAGTACATTTCTATGGCAGGCCAAGACATGCTGGTCCAATAAGATTCAAAATCCAAAGACTTAATATACCACAAAAGTAAATGACATTCAAAATTTGTACTTTCTTACCACTCTGATTTTCGAATAATCCACTAAAAACGAGCAAATTCCTATTGGGAACCCTGGATGGGTTAGCTCAATAAGGTTCATTAAAAATAGAACAACATACACATTTCATGTTACTGTGATTATTGGAACCTGATAAGCTAGAACCTCAAAGATTTGAAACACACTGACAAACAAACAAACACCAGATCAAGTTAACTTATAGGTTGCAAAAAGAGTTTGAATCTCAATCAAAATTGCAGTGCTAATATCTAGTAACAAAATTGTAGTCCTAATATCTATTAACAAAATTGTAGTGCTAACAGCAAGCAAACTATCACTGAGCTCACAATACAGGATTGCATGGGGGCAATACTATTCTGCCATATGGATTTTTAACCAATGTAAGGAATACTGTGAATTTAAGATGGCAAAAGTGTAAAATTAGCTTATTTCAATGCATTATTTGCCAATGAACATTAAGTGCCTGTGGGCATACAATTTTATTATCAGGTGTCTGGCAATTGGAGGAAAAAACATTTAACATCTGTAGCAATAAACTAAGCCAGCATTTGGTCGGGTTTTTAGAATTGACTTTCTTTTACAATTTTGGCTGCATTTAAAAATATTTTAATGATTTCTGTTGTTTTCAAAGATAGTTTTGGTATTTTTAAATAAATTCTAGAATAAAATTAATATATTTACAAATACGACTTTCTTTTAAGAGTTTTCTTTTTATTTATTACAAAATAGTTTATGCATGGAGACATTATCTAAAGACTGAATGGTGTGATTCAAATAACATTTTGTACGATTCTACAGTCTGAAGTATAACATACTATTTACTTTTAGCGAAATCAAACATACAAACTGCACCCAAATTAAAACTTTTTAAAAATATCTTCTTACTTTGCAGAGAATTGTGCACGGAATGTGCTTAATAAACTGATTTCGCATTTCATCGGAATTTAGAGTCACACTGAAGAGGATGTAAAGTGATTTGGAAAATGAACCAACATCCCATTTTGAGCTTTAAATCATCAATGTTGTCAGAATTTCTGTGTTTTAAATCAGTGCTTACCAACCGATGTGCCCCGAAAAATTTAACTGCCAAGTCCTGATTAGGGGGCAACGGTACTGGAGTCAAATCTGATAATTCAATTTAGTTCATAGATGCGCTATGAAAACTATGCCAAAAAATCTGATGTGGGCAACACATGACTTTCCTTATATAATGTAATGAATTTACTACTTTTACAGTAAAACAATAGGTTTTTCTTATAGTAGATACTAATATTCTTTTCAAGATATTGAATTTTCAACAATAAGTCGCCATTTTCATTGATTTAGCGTCATTTTTATCCATTTGGCGAAATTTTCGTTAATTTGGCACTATTTCAAAAACTCGCCAAGTTGGCGACATTCCGCCCAATTCGTCGCCAAAATCTCGCCAAGCGTTTTGCGCTAAGAAATAAGTCATTCTTACAGCAGATAAATGACTATTGGCGTTCAAATACAAAAGTATTATTTAAAGTATTTTTTTTCATGAATGGAACGAGCTAGATCCAAGAGAAGGATGTCACCCAATTTATCGCATGGTATTACATATGAAAAGGGAACATGTTTCTCAATAGGAAAATATTTTTTATTTTATTTTATATAACTTTATAATAATTTTTTTGAAAAATGTGCAATATCTCGAAAACGGTTCATGTTAGCATTCTAAAATTGATGTCAATCGTTTTCTAATGAAAAATTACATAAGAAATGTCTATTTGCGTAACTTTATGAGTGGTTTTGATTTTTTGACGATTTTTTCAAAATTTCATTCGAAAATTTAGGGGGTTCTGAACATTCGATTGCGTATAAAAACAATAGGCTTCCAGTATTTATGGGTTGTGATTTTTGTACCAAATTTGGTTCGAATCGGTCCATTCGTTCGTCAGTTATCGTCTCCACAGACTCACTGACACACACACACAGACATCACTTCAAAAATGTTTCATTCGTGATCAGGGATGCTTGAAGCGTGCTCTCCCGTTGAAAACTCGAATTCGAATTTTCGACCCCGTCACAATACTTTCCTTATACATTACGTATATAAATAAGGAAAGTAATATCAATCACTAAGGATGTATGAATTAGGTATTTTCATTCCATTTGTTTCGTTTAATTCGTGCTTATGACTGCATAAGAAAACTTATCTGGAACAAATGTCTAGCTGGAATATTTATGTATTATAGTTCAAAAATATTTGAAAGAAAGATCTTATCAATTAAATCCCTAGTATGAAATAGAAAAAATTAATCATGTTAATAGAAAAATGTTCATTTGTAGTATGTCGTGAAATTATTTATGTTTCTGAAAGCCGTGAAATTATTTATGCTTGTGAGGTGTGATGTGAAAAGAAAAAGGTTGGGAAGCACTGCTTTAAATCATTAATGTTGTCATACACCCAACTATTTTTTTACATGGTAGATACATTCTTCAGAAATTCATGTAAAAAATAAGTATACATAAGTATAAGACAATGACTTTGAAATTGTGTTAGATCAAATAATTTTTTCAAAAAAAGGAAAACTTTTTTGAACCATGTAACTTCAAATTCGTGTAAAAAAAAAAGTGTGAAAAAAAAGAGTTGGGTGTAATTTTTGTGTTTTAAATCATTAATGTTGTCATAATTTTTGTGCTTTAAATTGTTTCTCTGCTTTAATTCCCAGGCAATATGATTTTTTATTTGATATAATATCATCATTGGGTCATTCCATGTCAAATCCTACAGGCCATGGAACCCACTACCTTAGAATTAATTGAAAATTGGTCTGGATATATACGCTATGAGTCTCATGAGAAATACAAAATTTTAGCTACCTACTTAAGATAGTTTAAGAAATACAGGCTCTTGAAGTTTTGTAGTAGAACCAAAATAACTGCTTGAGAATTAAGCTATAATACTTTCAAAAATCCCTTTATTTCATTTATTTTCAAGTCTATCTCAATGAAATTTAACTCAATGAACACTTAGTACACACTATGAACACTTACACACTTAATTTATCTCAATGAACACTTAGTGAGATAGAGATATAATATTTGGTGCTCAAGTCAATGTTTCAATAAAACAAATAGGAGCATCTTATTTTTCTAAAATATTCATTAGAGGGGGGGGGGGGGCTTCACGCCAAGATGTTTGAAATGTGAAACGACAGAAAAACATACTTTGTGATAAGATAGAGGATTTAAATTTGGTGTGAAGGTAGATAGTTGAAAGAAAAGTACATACAGTTTCAGTTTTCTAGTATTGTTTACTTTAGGGGTGCTACACACCCAAATGCTCGATTTACCCTCCCCCCCCCCCCCCCCAAAAAAAGAGAAACGCCTCTTTTTAAGTGAGATGGAGATTTGCAATTTAGTATATGGGTGTCAAAATTCATATAGTTTAAAATTTTCATTTTTTATACATTTATTTTGTTTGTGGGGATATAGTTTCAAGTTTTAAAGTTTAAAAATAACTTTATTTGCTTATAATTAAACAGTTATAACTATTTCAAAATAAAATTGTGGTGCAAAAAGACATCAAAAATTTTTAATGTTAAAAAAAAATGTTTCTTCTTAAGCTAAATAAATTCTAGTTCAGAGTTTAATTTAACTTCTACTAAACTGCACTTTTCTATTTTAAAATACATTAAATAATTTTCAGGATGATTTTAAATTCCTTTTTTTATTTATTTAAAGAGAGTAAGCATATCTTGATAATAGCTTCAAAGATTCAGTAATTTATTTAAAATAAATATATCATTTCATAAAGACTAATTATGCTTAATTATAGGAAAGTAATTCACTATTTTAAAGCTAAATTTTTATTATTTGGATAATGTGTAAAGGATGTTAAATGAAAAGGATTTAATAAGAGAAATTAAGATAAATCTATTTAACTCAGTAATAGTGTGATAAGTGCCAGTGTAATTAAAGAACCCTAAATGGTGCAAATTTTCGGAATACATGCATAATTGGTGCATTACTGTGTAGGGTAAAAAATGTTAATTGACAAAAACCAGTTTTGTAAATGACAACTGATGTGTTAAAGTGTTGAAACCAATTTTTGTAAGTGACCATTGCAGTCCCTGGAAATGCTAATTTGTTTACTTTTAATTATGTTAAATTGAAATGTTTTTAGTGTCATACCTTAAAAAAATGTATTTTCCCATGACCCTGTGATATAAATTAACTTTGAATATTTATATTTAGGACCAAAATCCTCTTTTAATGTTTACTAATACATCAGTCCAAAATGGCATCGTATTCGATAGTTTTGTAGCATTAGCTTAGCATCATGCCGCTAAAATCACTAGTCTTGCATAAATGGGTTCTTCGAATTTTGGGCTTGATTTGTGATATTGTCATCAAAAGATGTAAGAAACTCAAGAACGTCACTTATTAGAGTAACTCTGCTGTGCTGTCTCACAAAAAATTATGTTGTGGTGAGCACAATGCTCACCAAAAATTTGGATATACAGGTGGGAGAGGCGGAAATGGTTCAGCCTCCTCGAAGCGGCAGTGACGGCCAGAGAGATTCCAGGGCGTCTTAAGTCAGGGACTCTCACATGGCGGTTGGCAGGAGCTGCAAACAAGCCTATGTAATGGTGAAAGTGGCTACAAAAGCGTCAACAGGTCGAAGCCTGGATAGAGAGAGCTATCTTAGATAGGAATAGGAGCGTAACAGCTAAGTGGTTAGTGTGTGGGGATTGCACTTGGACAACCTGAGTTAGATTTCTGCCTCTACCCAAATTGTTGCCATGTTCATACGGTGTACAATCACATTAAACACATGAGTCCATAAATCCTTCGATAAGTTAGTGGTACGGAAGGAGGGTAAAGTTCCTGTAGATGCCTCCCCCACCGGGTTCTGGTCTAAATTGGTTGGCACTTCCCGGCTGTCCAAACAGTTACCTTACACCTTCGGGTAGGTCGGTTGGTCTGAGTAGAAGGAGATAGGGATAGGCATGGTAGGAGAAAAGACGCCCCATGCCAATATGTTTACCCTAGATCAGAAGTCACTGACCATGGAGCAGCAAGGGTGTGGTTAAGGAAGCAGGCCCAAGGGTGTGACCAGAGGAGCAGGAGAAGAAAGTCTCAGAGCGGTATGATTCAGAAGTGGAGCAATAGCAGCAAAAATGTGTATCGAACGTTGATCCGTAGTGGATATATATCCAAAATTTTGGGCCTGCACAAAAAGTTTATTAAGACAAATGTTAAATTTATAGCTTTCAGCAATAGATTACAATAACTTATTATTGTAATAATGTAATAAGTTATTGTGATAAGTATGTGCCAATGCTGCTAGAATATTATTGTAGTAAGATGAAAACTAACTATGAATGCAAAAGGAACCTTAATTTGCAAGCACACAGCTTTTAATATTAAAATGAAATTATAATAATTCATGGTTTATGACAGAAAAGTAAATTATGTTTTAAAAAAATAAAATATTGTAAATTTAAAAAAATGTAATAATTGTGCACTATATTGTAACTGAGGGTAAAAAGAAATAAAATATAAAAATACTGGATTTAAATGCTGATTCCGTTACAACTTTACTTACTATACCACTGTAGTTACTAATTTTTCTGTATAAAATGATGAAAATACGTAAAAAATTCTAAAAGAAGCAGATACACTTGACAGATATATCTATATAATTTTTATTAGTTTTTCAATTCAGACAACTTAGCATCTACAAAATCTTTTTCCCCAGTTTAAGACAACATTTTTATGCATTTTTCTAATCCAACTTTAGCAGCCTCCTCCTCAACTTCTCGTTGCATTTCTAATGTCTGCTTTTCATTATTTTCATTTTCTTTTGTTGCTCTACAAATACTTTCTCTTCTTTCACCTTTCCTTAATGTTTCAGTTCAAAAAATATTCTTATCTTGCTTCTTTAACTTTTTAAAGTAAAGCTGAAGTAATCAAACTTTGCTCATGGTGTTACCCATTTCTTGGAATGACAAATTTTATTACATGGATAGATGTTATTGTCTTTTCACCAAGGTTTATTTTCGTTATTTATAGGCAAACCATGTTCAGTATCTGCATTTCCTTAGAAAAGTGTGCAATACGCTAGGACAAATTGAAATATTTTAGCTTTCCAAAATGTGTATGTATCACTTCAAAAACGTTGACCTAATAAACATCAATTCTTTTGTATGTAAATATTTCAACATTCAAATTTGCTTTATGTTGGATATACAAATCTTCATAAACATCCCCACACTCATAAGATGCCCTTTCTAGAGTAAATTTTGTCAATATTATTATCATTTAACATTAACATTTTTATGCATGTACATAAGCAATGTAGATTGTTCACAGTTTGCCCCTTTATCTTTACCAATGGGTGAAGTATTTTTAAATCTTTAAGAATTGCAGAAGTCATAAACAATTCAGCTTGCAAGTAATCAAAAATGCAAATGTAGAAATACCTAAAGTTCAAATAAACAAGTCTTGATTTTGCTTCATCTGATGAAGCAAGAATTGTTAAGTAACACACATTGATTTCGTTATTCAAGTTTTATATTTAAATTAGCATTTCTTGTGAATTTGTTTATTTTAGTTTTGTAATAATGCTATGGCAACACTCTTGGGTTTCTGTAGACGTGGTCAGAGGAACGAGCGGTTTTGTTTACGAGTTGACGTTGGCTGTACGAATGTTAAGTTTTGAAGTAAAGTTTCTGGTTCCTGAAAAGCAGTTGTAATTATTTTCGTACATATTGAAACGTGTTAAGTTGGGTAAATTTCTACAGCGTTTCTGACATTTGGTGACCTGGACGTGATCGTGAAGATAGAAAGGTTAGTTTCGTTTGGAATTTTGTTTTAACTAAGCCTGTCGCTGTCACATTTTCATAATGGAACTGCTCATAAGAAAGCGAAAGCCGATTCGAGCGTCTTTTACAAAGTCGTATAACATTTTGACAACGGCTTTAATTGATGAGGAACCAGACGATAAAATTATTCAAACACATTTGGCAAATATGGACAGATTAATGATGAATTTAGCAGTGATCGACGACGAAATCTGTAACGCTTTGCTTGCCGATGATTCAAAAGTGGAAGAATATGAAACTGAATATGGGGTAATAGAAGAATATCGCGGAAAAATGGTTACTGCTAGGGTTGGCGTCGAAATGCATTTAAATAAAACCGCAACAAAACGAAGTGCGAGTTTTTCCCATGTTCAAGAAAAAACGAAACTGAAGCTTCCTAAAATTGAATTTGTGAAATTTGGGGGTGAAATAAAAGATTGGCTAGCATTTTGGAGTCAATTCAAGAGAATCCATGAAGATAAATTGATGGAAGAAGAAGATAAATTTCAATATTTAATTCAGTCTATGATCGTTGGCACAAGAGCAAAAGAAATAGTAGACAGCTTCCCTCCTACTGCAGAAAATTATTCAAAAGCTGTTGAAAGCCTTAAAAATAGATTTGGAAGGGAAGAGCTACTAATAGAGTTCTATGTCAGGGAATTGCTTGGAATGGTGATTAAAA
Source organism: Amaurobius ferox (assembly GCA_951213105.1). Classification (NCBI taxonomy): domain Eukaryota; kingdom Metazoa; phylum Arthropoda; class Arachnida; order Araneae; family Amaurobiidae; genus Amaurobius; species Amaurobius ferox. The sequence goes on along the minus strand of OX578153.1, from coordinate 120,441,067 downwards.
ATGCAGTGTCTTCAAAATCTAAAGCAAATACAGCTCAATTGTATGATAAGTTAGAATCGCATTTAAGGTCTCTTGAATCAATTGGTATGACTTCTGACAAATACGCAGCAATGCTTTTTCCCCTTGTTGAATCTTGCATACCGGAAGAAATACTACGAGTCTGGTTAAGAAATCCGGTGGCGGCTAAAGGTGAAGAAAGTGATACTTACATTGATAAGTTGAAAAACCTGTTATTGTTCCTAAGAACTGAAGTAGAAGGTGAAGAGCGTATCTCGCTTGCTAAAGCTGGTTTTAAGCAAGATGATTCAAAGTATAGCAATTATGGTTCGGTTTTAACTTCACTTTCGATTCATAGTAACAATGTTCCTGATTTATGGAAGTTAGAAGCTATTGGAATCACTGAACCATGTGAACATCAAAGCAAAGACGAAGTAGAAACAGCTGTTTCGCATCATTTCAAGAAAACAGTTAGAATTAATGAAGACGGAAGATATCAAGTTAGTCTTCCTTGGATGCATAATCAAGGAGAATTGCTGACTAATAGAGAAATAGCTGAGAAGAGATTGAATTCCACAACATCTAAACTCATGAAAGAAGGAAAGTTTGAAAGCTACAATGCTGTTTTCCATGAGTGGTGGCAAGAAGGAATAATCACAGAAAGTTCAGAGAATAGTAGTCATTTTTTACCTCATCGAGGAGTATTTAAGTGCAATTCATCGACTAATGTTAGACCTGTCTTTGATGCATTCTGTAAACAGAAAGGATCTTATTCCTTAAATGAATGTTTGGCAAAGGGACCAAATCTATTGGAACTGATTCCGACAATACTTTTGAAGTTTCGAGAGAAAAAAATCGGCGTTATTTCGGACATAAAGAAGGCTTTCTTGCAAATATCTGTTGTTAAAAGTGATCAAGAATTTTTAAAATTTCTTTGGTGGCAAGGTGAAAGCCAGAATGCTATAAAGATTTTTCAACATTGCAGAGTAGTCTTTGGATTAAACTGTAGTCCTTTTCTTCTTGGAGCAGTGATACAACACCATTTGGACAAATATTCATCTTCAGCTCAACATAAGGTAACACAGAAACTTAAATCAGCATTTTATGTTGATAATTGTGTGTGTTCTGTAGACTCTGAAGTGGAATTGCAAGAATTTGTTCAAATATCCACAGAGGTGATGGCGGAAGGAAAATTTGAATTAAGAGACTGGGAACATACCGAAATAACGGATACTTGTGTCAAATCTAATCCGTCAACAGTCTTGGGATTGTTATGGGACAAACAAGAAGATGTATTATTCTGTGACATCGCAGCGATAAGCAAACCTGAAGGGACCATCAGTAGAAGAACTATTTTATCTATTGCACAAAGACTATTTGACCCCATAGATTTCACTTGTCCAGTTACATTGTATCCTAAGTTGTTATTACAAAATAGTTGGAAATCTAAATTGAGTTGGGATGCTGAAGTACCGAAAGATGTTTCACATAACTTTTTGAAATGGATCGCTGAACTACAAATGCTTAATGTCGTGAGGATTCCTAGACATGCTTTTACCAATGATAACTCAACATTGAGTCTACATGTGTTTTGTGATGCATCTGGGATTTCATATGCAGCTGTTGTATATTTGCGATGTGAAACCGATACTAATATTTCCGTGCAGCTACTCATGGCAAAATCAAGAGTTGCACCATTAAAACCCATTTCTATTCCAAGACTAGAACTTTTAGCTTGTTGTATTGGTGCACGTCTAGCAGACTTTGTGAAGAGAAGCTTGAAATTTGATTCTGTTAGGGAATATTTCTGGACGGATTCTTCTACTGCCCTACACTGGATTAAAAGAAATGAGCAGTGGGGAGTATTTGTCAAAAATAGAGTAAATGAAATCCAGAAATTATCTAATATTGAAAATTGGAGACATGTTAATAGCCAAAATAATCCTGCTGATCTGCCCTCCAGAGGATGCTCAGTGAAGAAATTAATTGAATCCCGATGGTGGGAGGGACCTCCATGGCTGAAACAGAATGAAAAGGATTGGCCACGCTCTGAATGCACGGTTAATGAAATAGACGTGCTGCAAGAAAGAAAAAATATCTCTGCGGTTCTGTTGAGTAAAACGTTTAAAGAGACATGGTTTCTATCATATGTTTCAAAGTATACAAAAATTATAAGAATGGTAGGATGGATTTTGAGATTTCTTCAGAATGCTCGAAAGAACATTCATGATCGAAACACTGGAGAATTATCTGCTGATGAGTTGAATAAAGCTGAAAAGGCAATTATCAAAACTGTTCAAAGAGACACCTTTACTAAGGAACGGTTAAATAGTTTGAAATCCTTGTGTCTGTTGAAAGACCGTGGTGGTTTAATTCGAGTGGAAACAAAGTTGACAGAACGTAAAGATGAAGACAATTTCAAGTACCCAATACTACTGCCAAGCGAACATAAATTGGTAGAACTTATCATCCAAGAACACCATGCAACCAAACTTCATGTCGGATTACATTCCTTATTGTCAGATTTGCGTGAAAAATTCTGGATACTTAATGGAAGGAGAACAGTACGCCGTGTAATTTCGAAATGCATTAGATGCAAGAGACACAATGCAAAATGTATACAAACAACTCCAGTTCCTCTTCCAGAAGACAGAGTGAGACAAGCGTCAGTTTTTGAAATTACTGGAGTAGATCTGGCTGGACCCCTCATATTGAGGGGAGGTGTGAAAAGTTGGGTTGTTCTTTACACGTGTGCTGTTTATAGGGCTATTCATTTGGAGCTCATAACATCATTATCTACTAAAGCTTTTCTGCTCAGTTTCAGACGGTTCAACGACAGACTGTTGTTACTAGAAGTGGCAGAACAATTAGACTCCCATCTAGGTTTAGATAAATGTAGAAAAGTTGAATTTCCATTTAAATGTTAATTTATCTTTAATTTATTGTAAGTTTTGATTATAATGTTTAAATCAAAAGGTGGGAGAATGTTAAGTAACACACATTGATTTCGTTATTCAAGTTTTATATTTAAATTAGCATTTCTTGTGAATTTGTTTATTTTAGTTTTGTAATAATGCTATGGCAACACTCTTGGGTTTCTGTAGACGTGGTCAGAGGAACGAGCGGTTTTGTTTACGAGTTGACGTTGGCTGTACGAATGTTAAGTTTTGAAGTAAAGTTTCTGGTTCCTGAAAAGCAGTTGTAATTATTTTCGTACATATTGAAACGTGTGAAGTTGGGTAAATTTCTACGGCGTTTCTGACAAGAATTTTTCTTACACCAGCATCAATCTCTATTTGCTTTATAAGTAAAAAATTACTCCCAACAGATACCTCAATTCTTTAAGCTTTTCCTATGACATATTCAGGTATCATATACCTCTTCATTAATATGTGAGGACTTCATTACATTTAGAATACCAGATGTGAATTAAAGGACCTTCACTTTGGAAAAGTGAAAGAAACTGTAAATGTTAATAATGCTAGCCTTAATGCCCAATATGCTAGCCTATAATGCAACTGCGGGTTCTCTGATTATGTGGGCTGAACCTGACTTGCGGTATTAATGCCCCGGTCCTCTGATTATTTACGAAATGGAACAATCACCTGACATTTGTTGTTGTTTTGTAAACTAAGAGCTATCTTTACATAAACGAATATTTATTATTTACAAGAAGATATATATACATTATATTAATTGAAAATACATTCGCAGAGCGATTCTGCGGCAGGTTGATAAGCCATGCAGTCTAGAGCAGCAGCGTCCTAAGACAGTGAAAGTTCGAAGCAGTTGAATGGATGGTTTCAAAAGAGTAGAGTGAAAATTCAAGAGTGAGTCGAACAGAGGTTCGACTGATTAGTTCGAGATCTCAAGAGCAAATCTTCAGTCCAAATAGTTGAAAAGTTTTTCTCTGAACTAAAATTTGTACATGCCCCAGAAAGAGTGACCGACCATCTCTTCATTTATGGGGACCATCTCATCATCATCCATGTACACCACGTGTTTGTAAGGTGTATCATCATATTAGTTTTTACAGATGCCAGTGCTGAAAATTATTGTTTTCAAGTGCCAACATACTATCCACCGACGTTAAAGTTATGTGAAAGTCTGCATCAGGAGTCTTTAGAAGTCAAGCTTCCAAAACAGGAAACGATATGCGGTTTCCTCAGTTATGTGATACTTAAGAGAAAAGCCGGTTCGAGTTGCTTTGGTGCAGGTGGCATAAATGGCGATAGCAAACAGTCACACAACAATAAATTGCATATAGGTTAGCATATTAGGATCATTTAGATACTGCCTAATGTTTTTATATCCAGAATTTGGAAGCTGTGCTTCTTTAGGAGGAACTATAGGAAATATTCAAAAATAGCATTATGTTTGATGATATGTTTTAATACTGGTTCAATGGTAAGCCATGTAGAACTAACATGGTGTAAAAGAAAATGATTTTCAACATAGACTGAATTTCAGCAAAATCTTCCTTTCATGTAACATTTGTTTTGGGTGGGGGTGGGAGCAAACAATTCAGTAGCAAACTTATCAATGTCTATATCCAAAAATATCAAACCCTTCTATATTTCATTGTGAATCTGATGTAGAGAACATGTGCCAATATCTAGGAACTGCTCCTCTAATTGCTTGTAGTTCAAAATTTAATTTAACACCAATTTATTTATATTCAGACCATCCCTTTACAATATGGTAAGTTTATTAAGGGCAACTGATGTTGCAATATTTCAAGCAAAATGTGTTTCACTATGTCTGCTGTTGTACACTTGTTAAATAAGCACATTCAGCCACATTTTTCAATTACTAATAAGGTAGATACACATAAAATTATTTTTTTATCTGAGCAGTAGCAGTTTCGTCAAATGCAAGTGAATATGTATTGTGAATATTTTGTCGCATACAGGGGCGTCCCGAGGGACAAGCCCTTGGGACTTCATGTTTGGAGAGGGCCTAAAAATTGTAAAAAGCAATTTTTTTCATCCTAAGCTTTTCTTAACTTTTGTTTGGAGCTAATTATTTCAACCTAGGATCTTACCACTAATTAGCACCTCCTATGTTTTTCTTTATTACTTCATGTTATTTTAAAATTTACCTTCAGTCATTCAGATTTCAGTAGTAACAACTGTTATGCCGAGATTTGACAGTTCTAAATTTAATTAATAGTTCAAAATTTGATAATAGCTTAAAATTCGTTATTTTCCCCTTTCCCTTCAAAATTTATTGGGTGTTTTTGAATATTTCGGCGATTTATTCCCCTTTTAACGTAATTTGTTATTTTTAATGTTTTTATTATTTAAAATTGTGCGCAATGTGCCTTTAAACATTAAATAATCTTCGTTTTTAGCTGTTAACTTCATTTCATTTCATTTACGAGTCTGCATAAAAAAGGCACTTTTTAAGCGAAATTTGGCTTTCACCCGCTTATCAGTTGGACACCTGCAAGTAGGGTTGCCTCACGACATCCGGTGACCATGTGTCACCGCGTGGGTTCGTGGTTGCTGCTTGGGAGAAGTGATCTTTTTCTGATTCTTGGCATAACAGCGTTTTATTTCCGCAGTGTATGCGTGGGTGCTCGGCGCGAAGCGCAGAGTTTCGCTCGCCAAGTTTGGCGTCTCCTGGGAGGCAGGCATGTTGCCTGGCGATTCGATTCCTGACCAGCACTGTTAGAGGTGGTGTTTTATCGCCGCGAAGATCCGTGGAATAGGGCCCCAATGCAAGGGCGCCTGTATCCCGCGGTTGTCTCAAATGTCTTGCATCTATGTTTCATCAAAAGTGAATCGACTTATCTACCAATCCATTGCAATGATCTCCAGTAGTGGACATCAGAGATGCCGGCCCATTCGGGCGTTCCACAGCATGGTGTTTTAGTTTATAGGGCCTGTGCTCTGTATCCCGCGGTCGTCTCAAATGTCTTGCATCTAAACTTCATCAAAAGTGAATCGACTTTTCTACCAATCCATTGCAATGATCTCCAGTAGGAAACATCTGGGATACCGGCCCATTCAAGCGTTCCACAGCATTGTGTTTTAGTTTATAGGGCCTGTGCTCTCGGGTGCTTGTGTTTTCCGCGCAACCAGTGTCAACCTAGTGGTCTCCAGTGGTGTGAGATCCCGAGCAGCCTGTGATCCATATCCATTCCACCAGTGTCATCAATCACAAATTTAAGTCCTACCGGATTTTGGCCGGTCATTCCTGCAACGCTTTGTCTGAAACAAGTGATCTGTATAGTCACCTGTGTGAATAGCAATTCAAATTAATTGGTGGTTTTTACATATTTTATGCAGAATACTGATGTTTACACTTTTATTTTTAAACTTGGGAATTTTACCCTCTAATTTGTTTTATTCCATTTGAGTTTTAAACCCAAATATTTTTCATTTTTAACATGTACATTTTAACATGTGCTGATTTTTAACATGTGTTGATTTTTATTCTCGTTGCATTTAAGTTTTAACATTTTTTTTGGTGGTGGACAGCCAGCTCCAGGCAGACCAAGCTCTGGTCTTCAGACCAGAGTGGATTCTGTACCTGGCTAATTTTGTTAGTGGATTATTGAATTGCAAAATGAGTTTTCATTTAATAGATTTTAATTATAAACGCAATGTACTACTTAAATTTATACAATTTATGTAATGAAACCTTAAATGGTTCAGAACCTTAAATTTTTAATTATTGTTAATAAAAGTTAATTTTTAATTTAACAAATGAGTTGTGTTTTATTAAGATGTTGTTGGCTGTGCTATTTACTTATTTAAAGGTAAGTGAAATTATTAGGAGTTATGATGTTGAGGTGTTTTTAAAGGTGTTACATGGTTGAGCACAGACCAAGCTGTAGATAATAAACTAAGTAAAGAGGTAAAGAAACAAACAAATAATAATATTAAAAGTAAACTTTATTGATTGTTAAAAACTATACGATCAGGCTTAATAACATAGAATAAATATATAATAAGTATTAATTGTAAGTATAAATAGTAAATAAGAAGTTTAATTGTAAGGGAAGGGCAAACCCTTCATAACACAATTTGAGTAGTGTTTGAAGTTGGAAAGGTAAAAGCATTAGCATCTTTTATTAGTTTTAGTCTATTCGCTTTTGTGTATTTTGTGGCTGCAGAGGGACCCATAAAGCTTACTAGACTTTGATAAGTTTAAAAGCTTTTTCCTAATCTCTATTCCTTCTTCGTTCTGCCTATAGGTCTTCCAGTAATAGAAGATCAATTAGCAAAATTATAGTTATTGCCACTGACAAACAGTGGCATAGTTAGAATTTTAGGGCCCAGGAACAACATCTTTAGTACTCTTCATGCATGATATTTTCATCTTCAATCCTACACTATATTTTAAATTCAGTTGGAGGGAGGGGAAAGGGGCCCTATACAATATTTATCATTCGATGTGAGGCTCCTGTATATAGTAATAGAACTCTGGATATGGACATTTTTCTAAAGTGAAGCTTTAGGGCCCCAAAGTTTTTGTTTTATTTGCAATATGTCACTGCATAAATGTATATTTGTGCTACCATTGAAAGGGGCACTAGAAAAGGAAACGTTTGACTATGGGTCAATAAAAATAACAAAATGACATAAATAAATAGATCTAATTCATTGCCGAATTTCCAGAACATCTGAGTTCTAGGCATGGTTTCATAATGCCCATAGTTCAGCAAAATTGTATGTATTATGTTCATCTGCTGGGAACAGGCTTATCAAATAGACTTTCCGAGAATCATATTTCTGTAAGTAATCGTAGTCATAGTATAATATATGCCAGTCATACTTGTAGGCCATGAATAACTGATATATGCCAAGGCCACTGACAGAGGGGATAAAAAGATGCATTGCATTGGGGTCCAGAAGACTTGTGGGCTCAGACTGCATATGCAGTTCATGGGAAAAGGCCAATAACTTGTAACACAGGGAGTAATATGTGGCCCGTGCATTTGCTACATAAGGGGCCCAAAAATTCTGTCGGTGATACCGTTAATGCCTAAAGAAATGACATTAATAATTAAATTAAATCAGTTTATACTTGCAGGAATCTCATGAGGTGTTGTAGGCATAGAAAGCCTTCAATGCATTTGGAATTTTTTGAAAAATTTATTAAAACTCTACTTGGTATAAACATTGCAGGCTAGTACACAAGCTGAATAAGGCTAGTTTACAGAATGATAAAAACATGTCTGACACTGAAAATTTTGCTGTCTCAACAACTGTGCCTTGACAAAGAGGAGCCTCAAAATGACAGTTTTCATGCAACAAATATTTAAGTAATAGATTTTATTGAGAACTGAAATTAAGCTTTTGAATTGTATTGAGTACTAACTTTCATATGGAGTAATTCTGATAGTCCCTGAAAAAGAAAAACTGTGGGTTTCCTTTTTGTTTGAGATTCCAGCACTACATCTTTTAGCTACTTCATTGCAATGTTCCTGAGATCAGATTACTAATAAAATTTTGTCAACATATTATGATGTTTGAACAAAGATTGCCAGAGGTTTCTTTATGAAACAGTCATTTACATCTTTTCGTTATTATGAAGGTTATAATGAAGTCGCTTGATGTGGAATGTCAAACAGGCAGTAAGTTGGAGATTTGGAGTAATTTGGGTAAAATTATTTATAGGAGAGAAAGAATTTTGATCCATGAAATATTTCACCTGACAGTTGTGACTCATGGACAGAGGGGTGAGGTGGCAGAGGGGTTTATTAAGGGTGAGCATCAGTAAATCTTCTGCCTTATCCGTGCTTTGTTAACTTTCGCAGCACACGTTTTACTCCAAAATTCTGCTTAAACAGTTGTGATATATTTTCTGAAAGATAAAATGCAATGCTTAGATTATATTAAAACTAAATTTAATACCCAATAAAACATAGAATATAATTTTTATTTTAATCCAAAATATTTTTGGTGCTGCCATCTGTTGTCGTAATTTAATTCATACCGATTATTTTTATTTTTTAATGAACATTTTTAAATATCTATTCCTTCTAATACAGTATTAAATACAACAATACATCATATATAATAATGCCACAATCACGGAAAGTAATTTCTCATTCTATAAATTTGATAAGGGAATCTGAATGTACATCACTGAGGACTGCAGCTTTGTCTTCAAGTTCCTTTGTCTTCAAGTCCAAATTCAATTACATTTTCATGACTGTGGCATTATTATATATGATCTGTTGTTGTATTTAATAGTGTATTAGAAGGAATAGACATTTAAAAATGTTCATTAAAAAATAAAAAATAGTCGGTATGGATTAAATTACAACAGATGGCAGCACCAAAAATATTTTGAATTAAAATAAAAAATATATTATGTTTTATTGGGTATTAAATTTAGTTTTAATATAATCTAAGCATTGCATTTTATCTATCAGAAAATATTTTGCAACTGTTTGAGCAGAATTTCGGCAAAAAACGTGTCACGAAAGTTAACAAAGCACGGTTAGGGCAGAAGATTTACTGACGCTCACCCTTAAGCTAATAAAACTAAAGCTTCAAGCCCAAAAACAAAAAGGTGACCCCCTAGAAGCTCTGGTTATGAATGTTTCATTTGAACTTTACATATCTAAATACATATATATATTTTTTTTATAAATTTGCACTCAATTTTTTTTTTTTTTAATCATAATATAGACTACTAGGTTTTAAATTTCCATATTGTTTTTTAACAGGCATTTTTTTCCATAACTGAGGAAAAGTGTGATTTCACTCCTATATAATTTCTTTAGACCACCCACTGACACCAGTGGCAATAATTCCCTGCGATGCAGTCATAACAAACTGAATCAGATTCTTAATGCAGGATCTTGAAAATGATTTTGTAAAAATTAATTCCTGTAAAATGACTTATTGGAGAGGAAGAATTTTAATCAATGAAATTTTTCATCTGACAGTTATGACTCATGGACAAAGATAGATTTATTATAAAGCTTCAAGCCCAAATTCAAAAAGGTGACCCCCCCAAAAACCCAGGTTATGAATGTTTCATTTGCACTTTATATACATATATTTTGCTTATACAATTTGCACACCATTTGTTTGCTTTTTTTATATCAATTTAGACTACCAGGTTTTTAATCTCCATATTATTTTAAAAGGCATTTCCTTTCATGACTAAGGAAAAATGTATGATTTCGCTCAAAAATAATTTCTTTAGATCACCGCTCCCACTGCCACCAGCGGCTATAATTCTCAGTGATACAGTCGGCAATACAAACAAACAGATTCTTAATGAAGGACCTTGAAAATGATAAACCACACGAAAAATAATAAAGCATAAGCTTGTGATTTGGCTAGATATGCTTGAAACCATATAGAATGATTTGATTAAATAAAAATTTAAAAAATCTGATGTGGGCAGCACATGACTTTCCTTATATAATGCAATGGATTTACTAGTTTTACAATAAAAAAATAAAGCATAAGATCTACGGCGCTGTGTTTTTATCATTGAATTGTATACTGGGTGATTTTCAGGATGACAACATGTAAAACTATTTCAAAATACTCAATTAACTTATACTTCGCGCAACTCTAAAAAATCATCAATATTGATAACATCCTCAATATGCAATATAATCCATATATTAAAATACATTAATAATTACTTCATCATCTAGTCGTCATTTTCATTGATTTAGAGTCATTTTTATCAATTTGGCGACAATTTCGTTAATTTGGCAACATTTAAAAAAGTCACCAAGTTGGCAACATTCTGCCAAAATCTCGCTACACATTATGGACAGAGAAATAATTTATTCTTATAGCAGATAACTGACTATTGGCCATCCAAATACAAAAGTATTACCTAAAGTATATTTTTTCGTGATTGGAACGAGCTAGATCCACGAGAATGATGTCACCCAATTTATCGCATGATATTACTTATGAAAAGTGAACATATTTCAAAAATAGGTAATTTTTTAAAAAATTTTATATGATTTTTTGATAATTTTTTTGTAAAATGTACAATATATCAAGAACAGTTCATGCTAGCATTCTAAAATTCATTTTAATAGTTTTCTAATGAAAAATTACATAAGAAATGATTATTTTCATAATTTTATTAAAGGATTTGATTTTTTGAGGATTTTTTCAACATTTCACTCGAAAATTTTGGGGGGTTCTGAACATGCAATTGCGTATAAAAGCAATAGGCTTCCAGTATTCATGGATTGTAATTTTTGGACCAAATTTCGTCATCATCTCAAAAATGTTCGATTCGTGATCAGGGATACTTGAAACATGCTCTCCCGTCGAAAACTCAAATTCGAATTTTCGACCCCATCACAATACTTTCCTTAAACATTATATGTATATAAGGAAAGTAATAGATGACTCGAAACTAAAAGGAATACTTAGTAAAGTATTTTCCTATAATAAAGGATTTGCTGTCTTAGCAATGAGTTTTAAAGACAGCATTCTGTATGTTTAACAAATTAAAATATTTTGACATTCTATTCAGTGACCGAGACTCTAAGCAACTGCTTTCTTAGTCCACAAAAACTGAAAGGAAAGGAGGCAAGTGTTTAATTTACTTATTTAATAATACAATGTATATGTAAAAAGAAAGTATTGTAACAGATTTAAAACTCCCTCTTTTGGAATGGATGGATTTGCAAATTTTGAGCATCCCAAGAATATAAAAAATCTGATGTGGGCAGCACATGATTTTCCATATATAGTGCAATGAATTTACCACTTTTACAGTTAAAAAAAATGTTATTCTTATAGTAGATACTTATATTCTTTTCAAGATATTAAATTTTCTTCTTTACTTATATTCCTTCCAAGATATTAAATTAGTTGTCATTTCATTGATTTAGCATCATTTTTATACATTTGGCGAGATTTTCGTTAATGCCTAAAGACAACAACTTTTAGCAACATTTACAAATGTCGCCAAGTTGATGACATTCTGCTAAATTCGTGGCCAAAATTTCACCAAGAGTTATGGATGGAGAAATAAGTTATTCTTACAGTGGATAAATGACTATTGACGTTCAAATACAAAAGTATTACTCAAAGTATCTTTTCTCATGAATGAAACGACTTCGATCCACGAGAATGATGTCACCAAATTTACCGTATGATATTACATATGAAAAGTGAATGTGTTTCTTAACAGTTAATACTTTTTTTAATTTATGGGATTTTTTGATAAATTTATTTGAAAAATGTGCAATATCTCGAGAACGATTGGTTCATGCTAGCATTCTAAAGTTTATGTCAATTGTTTTCTAAGGAAAAATTACATAAGAAATGTCTATTTGCATAATTTTATTAAAGGTTTTGATTTTTTGATGATTTTTTCAAAATTTCACTCAAAAATTTAGGAGGGTTCTGATGTTTGTGGTCGATTTCTTGTGCACACAATAGCTGCCACAAATATTATGCATTTTCATGAAACTTTATATTTGACTTCGTCATTGAAAAATCTACAAATGTTTTATATTCATTTATTTCTTGCATACGAAGCATGAAACTCTCGGTGTAAACAAATCATAAAAATTCAAAGAAGACCGATTTTTCAGTTTTACCCCTTGAACAAAATAAATAATAAAACAATTATAATTATAGTTTGGATTACACAAAATTAGGATTAATGGGGTTCAGATTATCAAATCGATACTCTTTTCAATAAAATTGAGATTAAAAAAAGGAATTCAAGGAATTATGATAGGGAATTCTTGCCATCACTCCTGGGTGGGGCCTCTCCAAAAAGCTAACTTGGGAGAAACCTTGGGATGCCACTGATTCTTCATTTCCATTCTTAAACATCCCACAGATTGCCTCAACAAGATACTAAAATGCAATTTAGATAAAGTTAGTTTTAAGGAAGTTATCCTGTGAGACAGACAGACAGAATTACCAAAGCCATAAACACTTTTCTACAATGTTGGAAAGTACTAAAAATGTAATGCTGAAAACTATTCCAAAACTAAGGGATTAAAATCTGCAAAATATTTTTAATAAAAAAATTGTTATTGAAATGTAGAAATATTTTTCCGTGGTTAGGATTGCCGTGACTTGAGCAATTCCTTCCACTAGCTTACAAAAGCTCACAACAATATTTGCTGCCAGTTTTAAAATCTTATTTCGAGCCCTGCTAAAATCCCATTTGAGTGAAAATAAGTCAAAATCATGCTTAAACATAATATAACTAAAAAACAAGAAAGATCAATCATGCATAAAGCACTGATTATAAAACACATCAAAGTGTAATTTTATTTAAACATCTCTAAAGTATGATACATTGAGTGGCGATATTTTAATTATCACAGAACTACAATAATTTATTTTACTTAGAAAATTAAAACCATGGAGGTAAAAGAACTTTCTAACACCATGCTTAAAACTTAATTCAAACTTTATTCAAATGACATCATTCAAATATAAATCGCATGGCTCTCTATGTAAAATTAGTGAAAATGTCATTCATGCACTTTTATTCCAAACTCCAGAGTTAAATAATTTTGAGTGAAAAAAATTCGGCAATTCTTATACAACTCATCTTACAATCAATTGTTTACATTCTCCATAAGTCAAAATTAAGCTTCATTGTAGAAATAATCAAAGTTTGATGATCATTTAAACTCAAAAATATTGTAATTGTGTTGGCGCAGAATATAGATGCACAGAAAATACCCAAAAATAATGTGGTTTTAGGACTGATAAAACACTAAATGTAAATTTAAAAGAACTTTAAAAATCATGATTTTTTACCCTGGGAAAAAAGATGGATTCCATATTTCATTTTGAAGTGGATCAAGTGACCTCTTCATATTATATGGGTGTCATTATTATTTTAATTTTTGTTTAAAAAAACTACCAAACCTATTTTGTTGAAAATTTTTTATATATTTTATGGGATAATTTGAATATTTCCTAAAATTTTCGAAGCAATTTGTGAATTTTAACTTCACTTAAAAAATGTTTGAAAATTAGGTCTCATAGGATTTAATGTATTTCATTTTTTCAACCCAGATTCAATCCCAAACTAATTGGGTGATATTATTTATTTACATTCCCATAGATCCCACAGACCATCTGAACAACATACTAAAATTTCATTTTGATAGTGTCATTTCTTACGGCACTTATCGTGTGAATAGACAGACAGAATGAACAAAGTCATAAACACTTTTCAACTATGTTGTAAAGTGTTAAAAAAACAACTTTGAATTAAAAAAAAATTAATGTGCATTATCTGGAGACTTGAAGTACTTCTGTAGAAAATTTCACCATTGTCCTGATGCTTCAATTTTCAGCTACAGACAAATAATAAAGATACCTGTCTGTGTGTGTAAGTTAAGATATAATTATGTTTTAGAAAATTTTCAGATAAAAAGTAGATAGGTCCATCATTTTTAGTAAATTTTAAATCAAATGAAAACTTTTAGTTTGTTTGAATTAAAAGTTTCAACGTGTTTCAAAAGTTTCAGCTTGTGGAAACAAAAATTTCAGTTTATGTTAAAGATAGGTCAATATTTACATATCACCAGAGATCATCCTAGAAATTTTTCAGAAGAGCAAAAATACCCCCCTGACTTATTTTGAAGGAGTATTTTGCTTTCCAGAGGAGTAATTTTTAACAAATGAGCATTAGCCCCAAATTTCCAGATATTGTAACAACAATTTTAGGATTACCCATCAGAAGAAAATTTTGACTTTTATTTGCTTAAAAAAAAGATTTAAGAAATGCTATCTTTATGTATTACTTGTCTAGAAAAAATAAAAATAAAATACATTACATATTTGCGAGTCAAAAATTTTTGGTAAATTTTATTGTTAAGCCAGCTAGATTTCCTTTGATTATTTTCTGAACTTATTTAAATTAAAGTTATCAGGATTACTATCTTTATTTTAACTAAAGGATGAAACAAATGTTAATTTTTAATTTAAATTCTAAAGATGTAAATTTAGATGCAAATGCACCAAATTCTAATTTATGTTTTTGGAATGGTTGTGTTTTAATATTGTTCTTTCGTTCCATAAACATTGTGATTGGCGATTTTTTTTCCAAAATCAATGCGTAAAAATACACCTTACTTCATTTTCAATGTGTATTTTCCTATTTTACAGCGTGAAATACGTGTATAGATGTGTTATCTCGATCTATGCTTATCACTGACTTTTTATCATATCAATTCAACTAATTCAAAACATATGTTAAATTACAGAGAATGAATGTAAATGAACCAGAAATTATATATAAACATACCAATATGATGTCTGTGCAAAGCAAGTAGAAGAGATTTAAAAAAGGGCTCAGTAGTCAGATGTATTCCAGAGCCCAATAAATCTTCATAGTTAAATAAATCATTAGGAGTTTTAGACTTCAGAAATTGAGATGCTTTTTTCTCATTGTAGAGCATATCAGTCAGAGTCTTGAGCATTTCTTCTTGCAATCTCAGGAATGTTCGGTGACGTACTCCCAAATCATTAAGAAGAGTAATAAATGGACGGTTCAGTTGCAAGGGAACTATAATAAAAGACAAAATTATTTTCCAAAAAATTCAGAAAGTCTAATATTTTTAGATAAAATAATGCACAGTATATGTTGTTCATAAATGGTATGGATAGACGTCAACTTTAATTAAACTTTAAAATCAAAGACAACCAAAAATAGGTTTAAAAGTCCTTTAATAAAATCTCTTTTCCTCAATGTATAAAAATTACACAGCCAAAGTGTAGTCCAACGGCCCTACCGTGCTGAAAACATCGGTTCTCATTAGATTACTGAAGTCAAGCAGCATCGGGCGCAGTTGGAACTTGGGTGGGTGACCACCTGGGAACACCGCATGCTGTTGGCACATTTTGGGCATGGTAGCCCGGTGGTTTGCGCGCTGCCACAACTGCCGCCATGTTCATGCGGAGTACGATCATGTTAAACATGTGGGTCCGTAAGTCCTTTCGAAAGATTGGTGGTAGGGGAAGGAGGGTACGGTCCCTGTGGATGCCTCCCCCACTGGGTTCCGGTTTAAATTGGGTGGAACTTCCCAGCCGTCCAAAAGGTTACCTTACACCTTTCTGGTAGGTCGGACGGTCTGGGTCTCAACAACAACAGCCAAAGTGCATGCTTTCAGGCATCACTATGCCCTTCATCAGTGGCGAAGTCATCAACTTTTCTGAAAATTTAGCAATTGATGTAATTTACGTTTGACGGCATTCATTTTGGTTATGAACCTTCAACTTTATTGTAATTTGTTTTTTATAATTATTCAAATTCTAAATGCCTTGTTTTTAGAAAACATAACAAATGTAAAATCGTAAATTGATATGTAAATTTTGCCTGGCGGTTATAGCCTATATGCAAGTACTTGCTTACACCATATTTTCACTTCACTACTGATGAAGGGCATAGTGATTCACCAAAACAGCTTTGGTCGTGTAATTTTTGTACGTCAAGGAAAGGAGATTTTATTAAAAGACTTTTAAATCTATTTTTGGTTGTCTTTGATTTTAAAGTTATATTATTCATGTTTATTGTAATAGAAAGGGCAAATCGCTGGGATGGGCCCAGTAAATTGGTCTGGTACAAAATCTAAAACAGAAATCCTACCACATAACACATTTTTAGCTTGTAATACATGGAAGTACAGGGCTTTTGAATGTGGGTTAATATGACCCATGGTAACCATGTCAGAGGTTAAAATTAGTAAGGTTTCACCTGTTCGATGAACAAAAAAGTTATATATATTTTTTGCCTCACCTGATATTTACTCAAATTTTAAAGAGTATTTTAACTTGTGCCAGATAGTATTGTAATGTTCACAGTCCCATTTTAACCATTAGTCCAACTGCATGTGCCTAGGAAACAGGGGGCCCTGGGAAGGTGTAAAAATGGATGCTACAATGCAATTGTGGTACTGTCTATTTAAGCAGAATTAACCAAAAATGTTTCTTTGATGGAGCAATAAGAGACTTCCATAGAAAAGCTCATAAGTGATTACAGAAAAACTCAACTTTTGATCTGATTCTAATATGCTTAGACTGTTGTTGTTTTGTACACGTATAACTTCCAAATGCAATAAAAAAATTTATGAACTAAAAATAATTTTAAGCAGAGCTGAGGAGTCGGTACCTCAAACTTTCTACTCCATTTTTTTTTTTTTTCTACTGTCTAACTTCGACTCTTCTTGTTTCCTAATATCCAACTTGGATACCGACATAAATAGCAATTAATTTTTAATTTTTCATATCAATAGTTTTGTAATTCGTAAACATTTGATGTTTTTTAATTTATTGCTCAAAACTATTTAAAAAATACTAAAAAATTAAATATTCCAAAGTAAAAGTATTTTTAAATAGTTTTATTTAGGAGTCAGAGCTGGTATATTTTTATGACTCTAATTCTACAGCCCTGATTGCAAGTGCTACTGTTACATCTAATAATTAGTTATGGATAGTTATTGTATATATAGAGGAGAGGCCCGAATTCACCTATCTTGCCTGGGGCCCAAGACACATGGGCACCTATAAGAGAGGGAAAGGGGGCACTTGTCCCCTCCCTGGATTTTTAAGGTCACAAAGGTGAACATTAAATTAGTCAATGTTGCACATCTTATCCTTGAGCACATTTAGAATACTATAGGAATTTTTACATAGCCGAAAATTTCAAATTTATTTATACTATATATTCTGTACGAAGAACGGGTATACTTTTGTGGTGGTCCAAAAGGTGGTACAAACTTTAACGGTACGTCAGGCTTACAAAAGCAAGCCCATTTTGCATAGGAACATGTGCTGCAAATGCCTCTATGTGGTGCTACAGATGCAGGAAGAAACTAAATGAAAGGGATGCAACACAGGTTTATTAAACATAATAATTACAAGTATCAATTACAATTGATTATCGTGTTCATGTTTAAATTCTTCAAAGCATTTTCATTGTACTTTTATTGTAAGAAATCACAGTCTAGGGTTTTTTAAATAATCTCAAAAAATGTTCTTATCCGATAATGATTTTTAAATTAAATTCATTGACATTAATAAAACTGAACTCATGATTCAACTGTAATTCAAATCATTAATTTTCTTTTGGCTGTACAATTCACTGCATCCATGATTATCTTTATTACATTTGAACCAGACAAATATAAAAAAAATAAGATTTCTTTTTTCTTCCTTTTTAATACAGGACAATATGCTACTCGTGATAGCTCTCATAAATTAAAAATCACAGCCAAGGAATGCTAGGATAAATCAAAATTTATTTGGTATTTTTTATGCCCAAGGAAAACATAGCAGGGTTCATTTAGTTGGACATCATTGTGAAAAAGCCTCCCAGCAGAATTCGAACCACAGATCGAACTTCTGATAAAAATTGCATATAAACTGTATACACACTAAAATCATAAAAAGTTCTTAATATTATTGTTTTAACTTAGGTTCCCTTTAGTTTATATTTCTTTATAGAATGTATCTATAGTGATCCACATAAAATTTGCACATTATATTTGAAATTCGGATATATTTCAGATGACTATCACTGGATATAGCAGACAGACAGAAGAAATTGTGTCAAAATTAATATAGTAACTTCACTCCATAGTTTTAAGAAACATAAACATATACTCTGTTACAATAAAAAAAAAAGAAAAAAAGAAAAAAAAATGCACCCATAAGAAATTTAGCTACAGCTGCAAAATTTGGCATTATATATTGTTTTAAAGAGATATGAAAATGATTAGAATCAGGGAGAAAAAAAAACATTTTATTAAATAATGGTGGAAACAGGAATATGACATTTTAGTAAGTGGTAAATCTTTCCCAGGTAGCTATAGAAGCCAATATTTTGTGCGGTATAGAGTCAATTAAGTTCTCATGTCTTTCTACAGAAGATTCTGTCACAAATGTTGCAACTGATCAGTTAATTAAGTGGTATTTCAAGATGGCTGAAATTGCCATCCCGGCATGCTCTAAACATGTTCTATTGGTGATAGGTCTGGGAACCTCGATGACTATAAGAGGGTATTAAATGTTCGAAGACATTGTTGAGAAAGTCGTGCAGTATGTGGTTGAGTGTTGTCTTATTGATAAACTAGCTGCCTTTGGCGACCAGCCTGTTCGCAACCCTTGAAAATGCTGATCGTGGCAAATTCCAACCGTGGCAAACTCGTTGGCGCGACCTACCAGAAAGGTGTAAGGTAACTGGTTGGACGGCCAGGATGTGCCACCCAATTTAGACCGGAACCCAGTGGGGGAGGCATCCACAGGGAACGTACCCTCCTTCCCCTACCACCAACCTCTCGGAAAAACATACGGACCCATATGTTTAACGTGATCGTACTCCGTGTCAGTGGCGGAAATCGAACTCGGGCCTACCGAGTGCAATTCTCGCGCGCTAGTGCAAATCCCGCGCGCTAACCACTGAGGTACTTCGCCCCCACGACATTTTTCATAACTTTCTTTTTATTCACCGAATTTAGACCGGAACCCAGTGGGAGAGGCACCCATGGGGACCGTACCCTCCTTCCCCAACCACCAACCTCTCGAAAGGACTTACAGACCCACATGTTTATTCCGCGTGAACACGGCGGCAATTTTGGAAATCGAACCCGGGCCTACCGCGTGCAATTCCTGTGCACTAACCACTGGGCTACTTCGCCCTCCGCGACAATCTCCATAACTTTCTTTTTATTCACCCAATTTAGACCGTACCCTCCTTCCCCTACCAGCAACCTCTCGGAAGGACTCACGAACCCACATGTTTAACGTGATCGTACTCTGCGTGAACGTGGCGTAAGTTTTGGCAGTGGCGGGAATCGAACCCGGGCCTACTGAGTGCAATTCCCGCGCGCTAACCACTGGGCTGCCGCGCCCTCCGCGACAATCTCCATAACTTTCTATATATTCACCCAATTTAGACGGGAACCCACCTCCACATGCGCCGTATCCTCCTTCCCCTACCACCAACCTCTCGGAAGAACTTACGGACCCACATATTTAACGTGATCGTATTCCACGTAAACACGGCGGCAGTTTTAGCAGTGGCGGGAATCGAACCCGGGTCTACCGCTAACTTCCCGTGCGCTAATTTGCAATTTAAAATGACCATATGCTTAATTCCATCATCCTCATTCCATTGTTCCATCATTTAAAATATCCATTTAAAATATCCAAAAGTTAAAATATACATTTAAAAAATCCATATCGTTCCATCATTTAAAATATAAATATAATAATTTATATGGAGTAAAGGAGCTCTATTCAGAACCGTGACGTCACCTCCACCTTGACGTCCCTACCCACCACCTTCCCTCCTTCTTCGGGGGAGAAACGCCGGTTAAGAAGCGGCACGCCGAGCGGAACGCCGAGAAATTGAAATTCGGAAACTTTTAAAATCCCGATCCTGTGGGCAATACGGAATATTTCCTGACCAGATTGGACTTGTAAGAATGCCAGATGTTTGACCTTTCTAAAAATGTAAATTATTAGTCGCAATTATGAGTACTTTTTACTATGCGAGAATTTAAAAACCAAAAATCGTTTTTTTGAGCCAAAAGTGACTTTTGTTTTAAAATCTTTAAAAAATATTAGAAATCGAAATTCAGATTTGAAATTGATATATTTTTACTCGCAATTGTCTGCTCTTTCTGATGGTGTGATTTGTTTTTTTCTACGATGTCTGGATCATGGAGAAAAAAGGGCAAAAAACGGTCGAAATCGCATAAAACATTAAATAAATAAATAAAAAAATTAAAATTTTAAAAATCGGTTTTCACGTGTCCCCTTTCCTCCCCCCCCCCCGGTCTCCGATTGCCAAATTTCGTAGCTCTCCGACGCGCGGTCGCGAAACGTATAGTGTATAAGACAGACACACACACAGACAAACATTGCCTTTTATTATTTAAGATGAACCTGGGTGGCTTTTCAGCATAGACAGAACAATTGGCTGCAGAACATCATCGATGCATAAGCGACCCATCAGATTGGCTTGCAGCACAACTAAAGGAGATCGGCTGTCTAGCAAGATGGCTCTTTAAAATGTCACACCACATGTGATGGCCATGTGTCGCTCGACAACAAATGTCGGATCGGAACGCTGGCATATCAGTCACCAAAAATAAAGTCCAATATGATCAGCACTTATTTAATTTTCAGGATAAGAAAAATATAATGGGGACAAAAAAAAGTAACAAACCAGAAACGAGCAACGTAGAACGCCAAATAAACAAAAATTATAAAGTAACCATAAAATCTCCCCAGTCTGAAAAATTGTGTAAGGGCCATAAAAATATAAAAAAAATATTTTTAAAATTCACGAGAATTATTTAAAAGAAACAATCTATGGTTGAATTTACAAAAATAAATACATCATGTGAATCTACAGCCTATGCCTTTTAATTTGATATGTGGTTTGTGATTGTGGTTTGATATTTGATTGTGGTCTGTCGAGCCAAGATCTAGAACATACAGTAAAAAAGCTTACAGAAAAAACATGGGTAATTTTCTGTAAATGGGAGTTTTACATGTCCCAGGTGCTTTAATAAAAGTTTGCATGACTTGGGACTGATTTTGGACACTGATCAGTTTCTCTATATTGGAGTCCATATTTGTCACCCATTAGCTAAAAATACAATTTATATTTTTATATTTCAATTTTTTTTTTTTTAATTTAATGTCATTCCCCTGTATGTCCCATCAGCCAAATCATAAAATCACATCTTCATTTACAAGCCTTCCTTTTCTAGTTTTCTTTTAATTTGATGTTTTATATTAAATTAGACAATGTAAAACAAAACCAGTTAAAAAAATTCGCCATGCATTAGATCAATATTTTAAATTCATTTTTTACAACTGTCCCTTAGCTTTTTTTGTCATTCTTCTGTCTTTAAACTTTAACACCTCATTCTGTACATAGATGACAACACGATATAATGAAAGTATTATTCTTTTCTGCTAAAGTCCATATTCACCATTTTCACAGTTCGACTATGTTCTAGATATCATTCTGTGCAGGGAAATATTATAAAACTGAACAATTTTGAATAAGTATTTGTACTCCTTGTCATTAACTTGTCTTTAATTATTCTCAGAATAAAAAAGTATATAATTTTTTTTAACATATATGTGTGCCTAGTTAGTGCAGCAAACCGAATATCAAGTTAGTCTTATATGCAAATAAAACTCATATACTTAGAAAGTAAAATCACATGATTTGTCATTCCCCTGTCATCATTTACCTGTCTTCTTGGTAGACAAGGGAATGACATTAGAACAGGTGAATTACATTTAAACTAGATTTTTTCCTTTTAGAAGATAAAACAAATAAGAAGTTCTAAATATTAGATTGCAATTACAGCAAAACAATTTTTTTATCTTTCTAATGATATATATATATACAGAGAGGGTGTCCAGTGCTATCGGTGCCCAATGGCTATTTCTTCAACCATTAGTCACAGAGATATACTTCCAATTGCAAAAATGTTTTGAATTTTAAAATCTATTATCTTAAAAACAGTTTAAATCAATAAATACATTTCTGAAAGAAATACGAAATATAAAGTTTTATACGGTCCCCCGGTCCTACCAATTATATTTAGGAAAATCATCTTCATACAATTTCATGGAAAATAAAAAAAATCTTCCTTTTACGACCAAAATTCACAGAGTTATGAAGCATTAAACTTTATGACTTATGTCGCTTTTCCATGTATAAAAATTTCTCATTTCAGGCAACCAACCAATCAGAGACCGTATTGACCATTTCTCCAAGCAACCAACCAATCAGGTACCGTATTGACCATTTTTCAGCACAAAAAGTGCTCCAAATTTAAACAGCTATAAGTCAGTCAATTTTGGTCGTAAAAGGATTTTTTTTTTGCATAAAATTGTATGAGGATGATTTTCCAAAATATAATTGGTAGGACCGGGGGACTGTATAAAAATTTATATTTCATATTTCTTTCAGAAATGCATTTATTGATTTAAACTGTTTCTAAGATAATAGATTTTAAAATTTAAAACATTTTTGCAATTGGAAGTGTATATTTGTGATTAACGGTTGAGAAAATAGCCATTGGGCACCGATAGCACTGGACACCCTGTATAACCCCACCTTTAAGGGAAAGAGAGATATGGAATTAGGCACATGAGTCAATAATTAAGAAGGCAATTCAGATAGAAACTTGAAATTTAGCAGAAGTGAGATAGTTTGATGAAGCTGCTGAGGCATTTCATAATTCTTATCATTTAACAACAAAATAAAGAATACTTAAATTCTCCCAATTATATAATAGTTGGGATATGTTCAAAATATGTTTCAGGATATGTTTATTGTGACACTGTTGATTATCAATGGGCTAGTATGTTTCTAAATATCAGTGGCATAGCATCCATTAAGGCTAAAAAGCTGAGCCTTCCCAGTTTAAAATCTAATTTAAAGAATTATTTAAACATACTTTTATTATATTTTTTAAAATAATTTTGAAAAGATATATGTATTATTTAGAAAGTTGTTACATTTTAATTGCTTAAAGTGACATGAATCAAAGTATTTTTCCCATTAAAATGCATATTTTAATGTTTTAGAAGCTAAAATCATCCAGCCTGCATCTTCAATAAGGAGAAACATAGCATTAAGACCACCCATTTATTAAACTCCTCCCTTGCTGATTAACTAACATGGGAAGCTAGTTTATAGGGAGGCGTGGCTATTGCTTCTCCATTTCAACTCTTTATAAACAATCAATGATTGGATGTGGGACATGACATTGCATCAATGATGGGTAGGTGAGGGTGGGTAGTGCAAGCCTAATCGGTCCTCTATTTTGGGTCAAACATGAGTCTATTAATTACTATTTGTAGAAAATAATCAGTATTTGTAATACTAAAGAATTTAAGTCATTTTTTATGAATAACTTAGGATTTACCTAACTTTAAACAATCTCACGACGAGAAAATATACCAATAATGACTACCATTAAACTTAAGTAGTTTGCTAGAATAAGTTTGCTAGTAAAGAGCTAAGTAGACTTAGCTCTTTATATAGGCATCAATATGGAAAAGCATCTGTTTGCATTTTTGGAAGTCTTAGAAAGAATAAGTTTCATTTCCCTTTAAAATCCCCTGTTAGACGAGAATCTCAGTTAAATAAAAGTGGTTGATAATTTTTTAGTGGATTCTTAGCATATTGTAATTTTAAGATATTTTCAAGTTTTCATAGTACAGTATTTGCAAATAATTAATAAGCAATATTATTTAGGGACATTGTTGACTCAGTGATTTTCAACTAAGCTTGTGTTCCAGATTTCTCACAAATTTTCAGTGCACTTTTTCATACATATAGACACATGTTGAACATTTTGCGGAAAGGATGAGGGTGTAAACTCAAGAATAAAATGCATAACGTTGTCTAGATTGATGCTCGTCTTTGTTACCTTGAATGGGTGAGAGTGTCCTCCCCTGTAAGCAACCATGACTTCATATTTAATAAAATGGTTGTAAAAGTTCAACTAATTTAGAAATAAGCAAACATATTAAAATGTTATACTTTGTATGTATGTATCTTACATAGGTAATATATTTTAAAATATTGTGCATTTCATTCACTCTTAGCATTTTTATGTTAAATTATTTTATTTTACTCACCAAGGAAATAAAACTTATTGAAGGTGCAAATTCCAATATAAATTCACTTATCATACAAAAACCTTTTACAAGTTAAAATTGCAATCCCTTAGCCTCCCCAGTCAAGAATATCACATTACACTACTGCTAAATATAGAATTTGACCTTGTAGTCAATTCTCTTAAAATTTCTGTAGTGCATTATTACTATTTTGCCCCTTCATAATACTCTAAAAGTATTTTTTTTTTTTTCACTTTAATAATTATTTTTTATTTTAATCTTAAAACTTTTTAATTGTTTTAACTTTCAATATTTTCTTTCTGCTCCAATTTTTAATAAAACTTATTATTTCTTAAATGACTAAACAATAGTAAGATTTAAAATAAAAAAATTATATAAATATAGGACAGCTTCTTTCAATGCATTGTGTAAAATTTTAACATTAAGATAATAAATGCACTAAAATATTATGATACTGTATGAAATGTCAGATATAAAAAAAAAAAAACTTATAATAATAAAAAATTGCTAAATGTTTTAAAGTAATATTGCAATCACATTTTTTTTATTTATTTCTATTTTAAATCATTTTTAATATTTAATAAATGCCTACAAATGTAAGTGAATAAATTAAATTATATAGTAAGTGCAATAAATAAAGAACATTTCATTTTTAAATGTTTAATTATATGAGAAACACAAGAAAAATCACATTGAATTGAATTTATTATTTTAATATCTAGCTATAAATTTATACATAAATTTTGGAATAACTCAATTCTCTAACTATTCAGCAAAAGCAGTAAAATTATAAATTAAATCACCAAAACTTACCAGTAAAACTAAATAAAAATCACCAACAAAATGTAACAAATTTGTTTTTTAGCTATTTCAAATTTAAACCCTTATTTTTTTTATAAAAATGAGACTGAACATTTTTTTTTATTTCACATATTAACTCACATATTAAAGAACATTTAAAAAGAAAAATTAATTTCCAATCAGTGGTGCTTTTTTTTTTTTTGTATAAGCTGTTTTATTTTAATTCGTTTTTCCAGAATTTTTCAATTCCCCATTTCGCTTCACGCTTTTAAAATGTGTAAAAATAAAAATTTATGGATATTTTTTAATCTACATACTCTACTTAATATATAAAGTTTTGTGACTATAGCTAGAAATAAAGGTAAATTAAAATAAGTTTTCTTAATAACATTTCTTTTCACCAAAGTTGCTATTATGACATATCAACCAAATTTCAACTCATGTATTCTCAAAACTAAAGTATGCATGATGTTCAAATTTTCATAGTTTTAGTTGATAAATTTTTATGCCAACTTTTGTTAAAATATTTTGTTTTGTTTGTTAATGAGTCTGTGAGTTTCATTTTTGAAAAAAAAAACTGGGTGATTTGATATGGAATGACCTTTTCAACAATTGGCTAAACTCAATAGATGAATTTGAAAAATCTTTAGCAAAATAAAACAGACAAGTTAAGAAATAGAAAATATCAATAATCCCTGTAATCTTTCAACATAAAAGCCATAATTGATGTAATCCAGTCAAAAATGTAATTCCGATAAAATCTACTTTTATACATATTTCTTAATTATTTAAATCAGAAAAGATTTAATAAAAATCATCTGCTGTATAAACTTATTGGGTTTAATTCTGTTGCTCAGAAACATGATATCATTTTTTTTTATCAAATAAATTTTCTGTATAAGCTCATTGAGTTTAATTCTATTGCTTAACATCATATTTTTTTTATTTCCCAAATAAATTTGTGGAAAAAAATATTATTTGCATAATGCTATCTTTATGGGAGATTCGTTGTACATTAATCTCGACAACCCTTGATTCTAAAAACTAGAAACATGGAATAAATTTCTTCATGAACTACCCTTGATTCTAAAAACTAGAAACATGGAATAAAGTGGGGGTATTTCATGGCTACTCACAAAATTTCATGAAATTCAGTGTAACTACTATCCCATGATGATGAGACAAACATGCACACACACAGACAGATTTAAAATTTTATTTATATAGATTATGTCTAAAAGAGGGAATTTATACTGGATTAATTGATGTTTTAATAAAAGAGGTGTCTTGACTGGATACAAGTATTTAACAGTACATATTTCAGTGACTTTCTCAAAATTAATTATTTCTATCATTACTTGGTGAAAATACTATATAATATTGTTATATAACTACAACTAATTACCTGGAGCACTAGTCCTTGCAATTTCTAATCTAGTATTCTGTGGGGAATCAAATTTCTTCATGCTATTTCGAAACACTATTTGAGTGTTTTTCAAAGTTGGATCTATAACAAGCATGCCTTTATAACCTCCATAACGTATTTGAAAAGCACTACACAGCTTATCATGTCCTAAAGCATTATGTACCTAAAATATATACATAGATGTAAATATGAAAATATAAGTATTATTCATGTCACCTCGAAAGACATACATGACAAAATATGCATGTTATGATTAAGAGTAAACTTCCCATTATGACACTAACTTGAGAATTCTATGTTAATCAAAGGGGGGATTAAAATAGCAAAATATAGTAGAGTTGGATTGAGATTTTATCATAGAATTTTTTACAAAATGCAGAAATGGAGTATAAGTGAGTGTATGGGAGGGGGGGGGGGGTCTCAAATTTACACCAGGCTCTGAAATCCACTTTGGTTTGATCAGGCCATGGATTACACCTAAAGACTGTCCCTGATTTATCTTTGTTGGATCTCTGCTCTAGCCTAGCTAAATTCAAATATTCTAGGTGGGGGAGATGCCAGAAGAGACTAAAAGAAATGTTAGAAAGTTTTATTCTCGCAAGCAGTAGTTTTATTTATTGTGATACAAAAATATAATAAATAAAAATTGCTTATGATTTAAAAATAAAGTATTAAATATTTTATTAACAATGTTTAAAAAATGCCTGTTGACCAGGATTGAAAAAAAAAGGGGAATGGATTTTGTTAAAAACATTGTTTAGAACAATGGGGTTTTAATCAGCAAACCCTGCTGCTGAAAACTGAAAGAGAAATATGAAAGACTCCCCCATTTACATAAATAAAATTAAGGACAAAACGTTGTTAGACGAAAAGTCATTTATTAAAACATCTTATAAGATGCTTGGCGATTCATTCTCGACTCTATGCAATTCAAATCTCTTCATAGTTATTTATGACGTCATTCTCATGAAAATTGGGCTTGACTGTTCTTTCGAAATTATGCTTTTCCTGTAATAAAATAATATATTTATGATAGTACTTTTCTTGTAATATTCTTACAATATGAATCCATTTAAAGTATATTTCTTGTATTTTTCATGTATATTTCTTGGGTTAATTTTGTATTAATTATTAGTCTGTTCATTTACCAATTTTATATTTTTATGAAAATTTGCAGTGTAACTGGTCTATATATAAACATTCCATGTTTACTTTTCATGTAGCCACTGATGAAGAGCGTATTAATGCTCAAAAGCACTCTGGCAATTTTAAATACTAACTACTTGCATGTCTTATACGATGTTTTAATAAATGACTTTTCATCTAACGTTATGTCCTTAATTTTATTTAGTTGAATTCAGACGTGATACCAATTTTTGATTATACTCCTGTTAACACCCTATAGTACATTAGTCCAGCGTGAGCCCTGAATCTACCACTTTTTTAAATGACTACTACTATTACCACTAAGTAATTAATAATAATAAAAAAAAAGAAACATAAATTGTTTAGTGTATTAAAGACATAAGAAATATATTATTAAATACATAAAAATATTAAAAAAATACTTAAGATTAAACTTTTTAAAAATAATTCCTATATATAATATTAAAAATTGTTTAAAAAATATCTGTTTATAATTGAATAGGCGAGTACCATAAGATAAAAGAGACAATTTAGTTGACATTGAGTTAAGCATATATTTAGTGTCATTTTGAAGTATTTTCCTTCAGCTGAATTGCTTGCAAAAACATTTCATATTTATTATATTTTCAAAAATTTTATGGAATAAATTTCTGAATAAAAAATGGCTTCTAAAAGTAGTACCTGCTGTTTTATCAGAATGAGTAAAATGTCACTTGTACCCTTCTAGATTTTGCTTATCCCTTTTCTTAATGAAGCATTATTTCCTTTCCTCTTTAAAATTAGAAAACTAGATAATTAAAGACTTCTTGTAAAGTTACATACATTTCAAAAAGAAGTGTGGAAAGAATATTATACATTTCTTTTTCAAATGAATTATGGAAAAAATAAAAAGCAGAACATTTTCCAGAGAAAGATAATGGAGATTGTCTAACCCACATCTCTAGGTGCTCCTATGAACATCCTCTTGTCTAGTATTTTAGCTGCAGCTGTATTGCAGAACTTCGAGAATGAGATTTTGCTGTTTTTACCCCTTAAACTAATTCTTTGGTGTTATTATGTGGATTATGTTCTTATTATTTGAAACCACAGTTTAAATGACCTCCTTAGCATTTCAGACAATGTAAATTATTGTTATCCTACTATTCATTTTACCATTAAACACAAATTTAATCGTTCTTTGCCTTTTCTGAACATTCTTGTCTTCCATGATAGTAAAGGCTTTTATACCTCTGTATTTTATAAGCCTACGTTTTCTAATTCCTGTATTCCATCTAATTCTTGTTCCCACCCCATTTTGTCTAAAAATGCCTCTTTCAATACTCATTTTATTCGTGCTTTGAATGCTTATTCTTATATTTCTGCTTTACATACTGAAATAAATTTTGTCTTGAACTTGAAGCCACTTACTTATTCATTCGATTTCATACATAAAATCTTTTCCTCCATTAGTTCTAACTTTATTTATCCAAAAACTAATCTTGTCGCTTCCTCTGATATTTTGTCATATAATTCAAGTATTCTATTCCATCTTGCAATTTTTCATTTCCTTATTCATTTTCGACGTGAATTTAAGTTTAGACTAGCCCATTCCACTGTTACCTCTTTATTTAGTCATATTTGCACTGATAAATCTAAAGATAAACGTAATTTGAGACAAGCTGGGGTGTATGTAGTCCCCCTTTTATCTCCCGATAATAATAAGTTTTATGTTGGTAATGGAAAGCACACTGTTGGCATTCATTTATCTGAACCTGCTCATGATATTAAAAATAATAAACTGTCTACTACTCTTTTACAATTAGTCATTAATGATAAATTTACCCTTATTTTTGATAAAACATTTCTTTTAATTAATTGAATTACCCCCATAATATATTACTTTTTGAATCTCTTTTCATTTATATTTATTGCAACTTTAATCCTGCTCAAACCCTCAGTTTTGCCTGATGTCTCATTCTTCACTCTAGACATGTTAAACCCTAAAAGTATATATACTTGTGTATAAATCGAGAAGTTTGTGACAAAAAACAACTTCAAAATGGGAGGTTGACTTATATGTGGAGTCTTAAAAAAACGCAAGTCTAAAAGTTATTTTTTTAGCAAGGCAATCCATCAGAAAATGATGCGGTAGTAATTATGCAATCATGTACTCAGAATTTCTCTGCACTTCAAAACTCTTCTGTGAATCACTGACCTCCCGATTCTCCCAACTAACAGCGTATCACATCATCGAAAAATATACACGCAACTGTTATATACAACATGCTCGTTTTTGTTCTAAGTTTAGGTCGCACTTCTCCGATTCCTGCTGATCGTTTTCGACAAAAAATAACTCTTCTCAGAGCTACACACTCCATAACACGGATTATGTAAAACAATAATGCAGTATTTTAAGTTGAAAGTGATTTTTATTTTCGCAGAAAGTACTTAATAACAACTGTGCTGCTTTAAGTTAATTCGAAGTTAATGAAAAAATTGATTCAAATAACAGGCGAAAGCCAAATATTGTTTTGATTGCATGGCAAGTTAAGGATGCTTGAGACAAGGTTGCAATACCTGCGGAAAATGGTCGCAAAATCATACAAGAAATGTTGCTTTAGTAATGAATTTGATGGCATAAATGAGAATGGGGTTATTATAAATGACGATGACAATGATTTTTATGACATGGCATAGATGGGATTGCTGATATTTAAATGACATGCCAACGATTTTTTAAACTGTTTGGAGAGTTTGACTTGTGGATTATATGTATTAGACTTGCTTGGAACCGGACTTTAAAGGGTTCCAATGAAGTTCTTGCTATGGAAATTAAATTTTAATATTATATAAATAATTTTTTTTTCGTTTTTAAGTGTTTTTGAACAATTTATTGAAAAAAAATTTTTTTTTCTTTTTGGGATCGATTTATACACAAGCTTTCGAATTATGATTTTTTTTTCTCTGAAAATAGACGATCGATTTATATGCGAGTATATACGGTATATAATTTTCTGAAAATGTAGTGCTTTGTTTCTGATAAAGCATTTATTGGTTGGGCTTATTTATGCACATATTTTATAAATGTAAAGTATTGTTGGCTTGAGTTAATTATTACTTTGTAATTTACGATATTTTTAGTATCGGTTTATCCAACTTTCCATATGTAAATTTTGTATTCGAGATTTTGGACTGTATAAAAGCTCATGCCTGTCATTTCATTAACACTGCCACTGATGATGGACATTATGATGTCTGAAAGTACTCTGGCACTCTAATATGTAAATTTTCGTGTACGTCATTGATAGTGTTTTTAAATACATACTAAAAATACTTTAAATATATTTATAGTCTTTGCTAAAAATATTTTAAAATATTTGTAGACGTATTTTTCATACTTATAAAAAAAACATACAATAATTTCATTCTTATGGTGTTATTAGACAGAGCAATTTTTATTGTTGAACTTAGGCAGTTTCACCTGTAAATCATAGTTTAGTCCCCTCCTCTCTAACACCACCAATTTCATTCCAGGAAGCAATCTTTAGTGTTTTTTTTTCATATAATTTGCATCTTTTATATCCCACACCACAGATGTCTGTAATTCGGTAGAAGTTCTAATATTATTTTTTCATTCTCCAGATTCCAATATAGTTCAGCTGCTTGTGATGCGCTTGCAGTCGCCATCTTAAATGCAAATGAGAAGAAAAGAGGTGGGGTGGAGTGATGTCCAATGTTATCCTCTGATTGGGACATTGGTTCACACTTAGAAATTAAGAAATTTTCATTGCTAAGTTCGAAAAGATTGCAACAATTCGGCGGTAAGATTTCTTATTGAAATGCATGGTGTTGCTGAAAAATTGCTGGAAGGAATTACTCTGTGTAATAACAGCTTTAGAGTATGAATCGATGAAGATTGAGTAAATGTAACAAGATTAAAATATTTAATTATGTTACATTTACTCAAATTATATACTGCATTATCATCTCCTAATCCTAATATCCTAAAACTAATTCACATTAAAAAGAAATTATTGGTTTTGATATTTAATGGAATTGATGTTTCACTTCCATCAAGTAAGAGTTCCAATTTTTACATAGTAATCTTAATCTACTTGTTTGTAGATCTCTACATAAATTTGAATTATAAATGCAAGTTTTTGAAGTATATATGCTTAAAGTTTTAAAATTTAGACTTTCGCATTCCACCTGCTATTT
Source organism: Amaurobius ferox (assembly GCA_951213105.1). Classification (NCBI taxonomy): domain Eukaryota; kingdom Metazoa; phylum Arthropoda; class Arachnida; order Araneae; family Amaurobiidae; genus Amaurobius; species Amaurobius ferox. The sequence continues at coordinate 120,408,886 of OX578153.1, read as the reverse complement.
GGAATGACTGCCAGGCTTACATATCCATTAGAGATGTAAAACCCTATTATTTAATACCAATTTCATGTACTGAATGGGGTAAGTAGGACAATTTTAGTGCATTTCAAAAATACACCTAGGACTTTGGTTACCTGAAGGAATTGACAGACTTACAGATCTCCACTGACACCGCAAAGTTCTACCACATGCAATACTTAAACCCTTTGGGCTCGGTGGTTTAAGTAAAATCATTGCTAGCTCTAGGACAATTGAGGATCATTGCCATATCTTTCTTTCAGCTACTAATTTCTAAATATTACAAATTTCACATAGTCATTTTCATTTCATTAGTTTACATTAAATAAGATGTACAGCACTAATAATTGAATACTACCTACTTTTGCAGCTAACTCTGTAGATATTCTTCCTACACCATCTGAGAAGCAATATGGCTTGGAATTCACATGATCATATCCACCTTCTATGTCCATTTCCGTCCTAACATGTTGGTGGTCTAAAGGAACAGACAAGGCATCTTCAGTTTGTGAAAAGCATTGCCCCATTCTTGCCATATATTTGGGAACATTACGAATATGTGAAAAATCTCCCATCCAGCTTCGTATATGTGCAGCAGTGTTGCCTTTTATATCTCTAGCATACATCCAAACACCATGATCTCGTATTTGAGAGTTTGACCAAGCAAGAAAATCATAGTGTCTGGATCCAATACATAAACCATGTGTCATAGGATTTTTTATGCACGAGTCTAGCACTCCATCATCAGCACGCAAGGCATTAAAACTCATTCTTGACATATTATCATCACGGAAAGAAACTCTTATAAAATATTCAGAGTCAAAGTTTCTTAAAACTCGATTACCATACATTAGTTCTTGAGGCCAAAGTAAAACTCTTGTGGGTGTTAACATTACTCTTCGAATTATATTACAATTAGAAGGCACTATGTATGCTTTATAATTGATCTCATCTTTATTTGACATATAAAAAGAGAACTGATTTTCAATAGTATTCCAAAAATTCAAGATCTTTCCAGAATCCAATGCTGACAAAACTGCAGTCAGTGATTTTTCCAAAGAATCTGGACTTTGCTTACTAAAAGAATGAAGCTTTCTTAGATTATGATAGATATCAGAAGCTTGAGCAATTGCAACAAAATTTCTCTTGAATATGGCTGTAAGAAGATATGTACAGCCAAAATGTGCATATTCTATAACAGGATCAGGAGGTTTAACTTTTGAAACTGAGATAATACTTGAATAATATACCGATTTTTCACTGCAGTTGAAATGAATACCAGCAATTATTTTTTCAACTTTATCTGGATCAGTAAAATGCAATGACAAGACATTGGACCTTCCTAATACATCTATATCAATTTTTGGTGTAATATCACAGTACATCTCACCAAACATAAGTTCATCAAAAAGATTTTCTTCAGTATCCAACATATTAAGATTGCGATGCCTTATCTTATAGGTTTCACGTTGGTTTTTTACGGATTCTACTCTAAATATTATGGGAGGGTTGAACAAATCAAAAAATACTTCACATGGTCTGCTAATGTCCACAAAAACAGATCTTATATTATCATAAGAAAATGTCAATTCAAATTCTTCATATGTTATAACCACATTTCGAGTATCATGATAAAAATCCACCAGATATCGATATGCAATTAAACTTGCATATTCATGGAATAGGCCTTTGTGTGGTAGTACTCCAAAACAAAGCTTTGTGTAAACATCTCTACAATGTGAATATTTAGGATATAAAAAACAGTCATTTCCATATAATACCACATAAGAATAGGGTAATGAAAGAAATTGATGATTCCATCTGGAACAAAATTCCTTGTATTGTGATATTTTTTGCTTTGGATAGAAAGTTCCGACAGTGGCTTGAATTTGTATACTCAGTTCTTCTATTTCAGGATAATCTTCATCTTCAGATTTTTTTAATTGGAAATAATTCAATGAGATAACTTCCAGTCCACAAATGCCAACTGCATTTTTTACCAAAGAAAGGAATGCATCCTTTTCATTTGCATCATTTTCCTGGGACACAAAAATAAGCCTGAAGTTCAGTTCAGACATGATTCAGCTAGGGAGAAAAAGGAAAAAAAAAATTAATTTATGATACATTATGAAAATAAAATTTTTAGTAAAACACCTCTGGGGAAGAGTGGGCATCTTGGGACACTCTTCAGTTTTTGATTTTTATTAATTAATATATTATCAGAGTGGTATAACATTGAAAACTGTCTGTGAACAAAAATATTTACCTAAACATTTTCTGTAAAAATCTGCCGAGTCATATACGGTATATGCGTATACATCTCACACAAAAATATTGATTTTCTGGTTACCTAATTTATTCAGGTAATATTTTCAGGGTACAAGTAAATGGAAAAAAACATGATTTACCAGAGTCAGATATATAATATAATTTTTTGAAAATGAAAGTAACAGTGCATATGCATTGCTCATAATAAAAAAAATTTTTTTTTTTAATAATTCTCTAAAATTTCTGCGAACAGCGTTCGCTTATATTCCGACTCTGTATTATATATATATATATATATATATATATATATATATATATATATATATATATATATATATATTATATATATATAAAAAATATTAAAATAGTAAATCCAATGGTAGAATGGAAGAAGTAACTCATAATACAATATCTTAACAATTTTTTAAGCCTACAGAATGCAATGAAATAAAATGAAATTCAACAATACAGAAGAAATTATAATACATATTACAGTTCAGAAAGCTAAAGATAATCAACAAATGTCAATGGAGAGGAATCGAAAAAAGGAATACCAAAATAATCAAGCACTAAAGCTTGCACGTGGAAAAGCTCTAGGCTTAAGAATAGTTCATTTTTATAAAATTCTTTATCAAGTCCTAATATTTTAAACGAAATGAACACAAAAATGCTTGTTTCTGAAACACAAGATAGATTTTATCTATAAACATGTGTTATTAGGGCAATATATTATATATATAGTATAATATCAGAGTTTCTCCCAGACACTTTTGGAAGGGTGCAGCACCCTGCCTGCCCTTTTTTTACCAGAACAGCGCCCTCCTTGCCCTTTGTACAAGAAAAGCACCCTCCCTGCCCTTTTGTTAGCAGATCAGATCCCCTGCTTAGCCTTTTGTTAAGAGAGCAATGTCTGTCCTCAAACGAAGTTCAACCAGTTCTTGTATGACCTCAGATAAGTCCCAGAGCCCTTTCTCTGCGTTCATTACCATAAATTTTGATCGTATCCATCTCTCTCTCTCTCTCCCCCCCCCCCTGCTACCTCTTCCTTCAAAAAAAGAAAAAGGGTGATCTAGTGCCAATAAAAGGAAGATTGACAGCCCCATATCATTTCTTTCCTCCACTAAAAGAAACAAAATGGAAAGGGGAATATTAAGCATGTACATTCCTTCTTCCATCTGATGAAAACTTTCAAAACAGTTTTCTTTTTCAACTTAAATTTTTGTTAAATTATTTCATGTTTGATATGCATTTGAGTTATAAAATTCTGTAAATGTAAACCCTGTACGCATATTTGCTCTAAAACAAATATTTAAAATTATAGATTTCCGGACTAGGGTTCTTTGCGCCATTTGCGGGAAGATGTTTACATTGATTTTGCTGATTCAGTCAAAACCCGAGGATGATAGAAAGCACAGAATACAATATTATATAATACTATATATATATAATATTAGTCTGTGATAGAAAGGGTGGGGGAGAAAAGTTGCTAGATTAGCGCGGTGATTTTAGCTGGCTTGAATGAAATATGGGAGAACTTATTTTCTTTATATTGCTTACTAATTGCTTTTAGCTACCAGCCTAATGGCTTTTTGAAAATTATCTTAATATGCTTTCTTGCTGTGGACTACGTATCTCCGCTATGTGCGAAAGTCCCGGCTAAGAGTACTCCCATTTTTAGCTTGTGTAATAGCTATCGACTGTGTATTTGTCCACCGCCGCCCTTAGAGAGGATCGGACACCACTTAAGTGGTGGGACCCGGACTCCCCAACAATTTTTGAGGGAGGAGAAGATATAAAAAATGCACAAAAGAAGAAAATGAAACATGAAGGGGAACCCACGAATTTGTATGGGCGGCCCTGATATGACCACTATGCGTTATATACAATATAATAAAAATTCTGCTCCATGCAATAATGATACATGGACATATTTACAAGAAATATAAGGACATATTTTACGGACATATTTGTAAGAAAAAATAAGGTTGGGAGGGTAGTTATTTTTATTGTGGTGTTTATGAATTTATGAAGATGTTCTTTGTAGTAACATGGTGTACTTAACATTTTGATTCTTAATAACTGGTTATTAATAATATTTCTATAAACAGATTTTGAAAGATTTGAAGAAAAGTGTTGAAGTTTATTTTCTTTGAAGTTATAAGTTTCTGTTTTGTCATAGATTTTAAATTTTAGTGTGTCTGCATTTTGAATTTTTAAACTAACGTTTAGAAAATTGATCCAGTTGGATGTATATACATTTTCAATGAGTTGTAGATTAGGTGGATAGAAATCAAAATTTAATTCATTGGCCTCATTAGTAATTCCAATAATAATAAGATCATCAATATATCTGTACATTATATGACTGTTGAAAGGGCTCTGAATTTCGTAAAAATGTAGATAAAGGTTGGCCAGTATGGTGGATGATTTACCTCCCTGTGGTATTCCCTTATTTAATTTGTATATGCATTTTCCTTGAACTATATACTGTTTGAACAAAATGAATTTTAATAAAGTTTTGAATTTTGGAAATATGTTTTTTGCTCGAGTGAATTGTTCATATAAAAATAGTATGACTTTATATAAATCATTAATGTCTATGTCCCAAAAAAATTGAAACATGCTTTAATTCTTTACCTGTTGGAGATAAGTGGTCAATGTAAATTGCAAAAATGTTGAAAGTAAAGTAGGAAATAAGACTATGTTAATGAAATAGTCCACCCATTCATTTTCAAAAAGTTACAATTTTTAAATTTTTATACGACCTCCTTAGACAAATTTGGTCAATCAGAAAATTTGTATTTTTAATGCAACAAGATCATTAAAAAAACCGCATCTTTAAAATTGAGCGAGTTATATTTAATTAAAAATTGAATATTGTGAATGGGGACTATGTATCATATTAGAAATGTAAATTTGTAACATATTACAAAAATGATAAAACTGGATGATAATACATGAGACATTTTTGTGAATTCCGTGTAAGCTCACGATGCAATCACGGATTCTTAAGTACTTTTCAATAAATAAGTACTTTTTCAATAATTAAATACTTTTTTTTTTCTATCTAACAAATTTCCATTGTCAATTTGTTTATGATCCCTATTTTCACTGATGAAACAGCCTTTCACACGGTACGGAAAAGTGGTATGAGTCAGATTTTTTCCTTTATCATAATTCAGTTGATTTTAAAGTTACAGATATGAGGGTTTTTTTTAATGATCTTGTTGCATTAAAAATAAACATTTTCTGATTGACCAAATTTATCTAAGGGGTAGTATAAAAATTTAAAAAATGTAACTTTTTGAAAATAAATGAGAGGATTATTTCATCAACGTAGTCTTATTTCCTACCTCACTTTCAACATTTTTGCAATTTACATTGCCCACTTATCTCCAACAGGCAAAGAATAAAAGCTCGCTTCAATCTTTTTGGGACATCCTGCATATTATATATACATATATGGGTCATTCTAAATTTACTCACAGATTTCATGTCCTAAAAACTGAATATTATTTTCTTCTCAGCCTTCAGCTGCTTTTGCACTATGATACCACCACTTTTAAAAATATCTTATTTGCTCATGAAAAAGTATATTAAATTTGTTCAAGACTTTATTTTAGTATGAGCAAAGAAATATATTATTTTATATCACTGCCTTTTCTCTCTGTCCGAGATGCAAATTCTTTGAGAATATATTGTTTATTTAGTAGTACTGTAGCATTAGTTTCTTATTTGTTAGCATTTTATTACAATAGCAGATACTAGGATAAACAAATTTTGTAAAATTTGGTCATTTGTTAGCATTTTATTACAATAGCAGATACTAGGATAAACAAATTTTGTAAAATTTGGTCATTTGTTAGCATTTTATTACAATAGCAGATACTAGGATAAACAAATTTTGTAAAATTTGGTCTATTAATTTTTCTACTAGAGTAAATACAGGCCATTTAGCAAAAAAGACAGGTTATTTTATTCCGAACTATATCCTAATCAGTACCCTCAAGTCCTCAGGATGAGTCGGGCGGTCTGGGTCTTCAACCCTAATCAGCAGCAGGGTCACCCTCACTCACAAAGGACTTACCAAATTGTATGAAATTCGGTCAATTAATTTTTTAGTTAGAGTGAATACATACATTGCACAGACAAACTGCTAAAAATGTTTCTTTGTATTCCAAAGGTGTCAAATCGTGCCGTCTAAAACTCAAGTTGCGATTTTCGACATGATTTCAATACTTTTCCTATATATTACTATGTATCGCAAGGAAAGTAATATCCGTTTATCCGTGGGTACATTTAAATTAAAGTAAGCTTGTATTTTTTAAATATAGTTTTGAAACCATAGCTACCAAGTAATATTTTATAAAACAATTTCTGCACATTTCTTTGTTAAAGAATATTTGATGCATAAATTAGATATTTAGAAGTTAAATTATGTAAGTATTTTTTAAACATATCTAATACTCATAAGAATTCATTATAATCAGAGGAAGGTTTTAAACATGGGTCAAGCCTCCCTTATATATTATGGGTCAAGCCTTCCTTGGTAATGATTTTGATTTCAAAGAACTTAAATTGTGTATTGATTTGAAAAATAACAAAATAGTAGTTATGTAGATGAGGTTTTGAACTTTCAGCATATAGAGCTTGAATTATTATGTTTAAACAAAAATATTTACAGAAATCTTACAAATAGGAACAAAAAAACTTCCTATTTGTAAGATAGGAAGTTTGATTGATGATGAAAACAAATGATGATTATTAATGATGAAAACAAAATCCAATCTAGTTTGTGCAAAAGACTAAGAACAACTACCAAATTTTGATGGGTAATAGCTTACATTTGCAGAATGTTCTGCCATCTGTTGTAAGATTTGAAAAGCTGCCACTTTTCTTGAAAAAGTATTTAGTTGAAACTGGTAAGAGTGTAAATTTTACGTTCAGAAAACATACTGCAAAATTATTTTTAGAACAACTACATATAAGAAATGAAGCACTATTTATACTACATTAGGATCCTCATGGATGAAGGCAAAGAGTGTGCGTGTCTGTTACTGATGATACTTGATTTTGTTATTTCCTTATTATTATTTATTTTTATAAAAAAAATAATTATTGGTGAATAAACAGTATATTCTATATCTCAGAGAATATCAATTGCTTTTTCTTCCCTAGTTTTGTCTACAAATGGAAAAACCAAAATTGTGAATACCTTCTATTCATTTATTTTAGACTTACCTCTTAGGGTTTTGTAGCAAATGCATCAGAACAAAAACTAATATGTCAGATTCATTAATTTACAAACTTTTTTAAAATATGTGACAACATAAGTGCATATGTTGCAAACTTAATTTAATTCATTTTAATAACAAATAAAAAATGTTTAAGGTATGGGTCTTACAGGTTAGATGGTCCTTTCTCCACGTGAATTGAAGAATACGGAGCAGGTTGTTTTGTTTTATTTTTCAGCAGTGCCACTATAGGAAACTCTTTAATTCCAAGATCAACACATTTGTTTTCCCAAATGCATAGAAATTTAAAAGAAAAGCATTACACTAGAAAAGTTTAGTTCTAAAAAATCTCCATTATCATACGTAAAATATATAACGGTGATGATTTTAAATGAGCGATAAAACAGCAAATGTAGTAAGGGCTGCACATCGACTACCTTCATACTAAAAAAAAAAATCCCCTAGCAACGGTTGCTATCCTCGACCGGATCAATCCTGTAATGGCTCCACATAATGGGCATGCGCATGTAAAACTTGAATGTGAAACGTAACACCCATACATCATTTACCTTACGATACATTATTTTTTTCTTTCCGCTACATTTTTTTTTTTTTTGATATAATTTTTTAAACAATTTGAAGTATTTATATCCAGCAATATTGTAGAGTAAGGGCTTACTACTAGAACCTCGTTTCAATATATGCTCCCCAGTGGGATGTAATACATTTTGGATTGTTAGAGGTAATGTGGACTGTCGGGCCAAAACCCAAACCTCAAGTTATAAATTTTTCTCCCAAAGCCAGGGAGAAATCAATCAATCAATTAATAATTCAATTCTGCTGTTCTTAATGTTCTTATTATAAATTCTATACCGTCATGTTGCGGACCATCACTTTCCATGCTCTGTTAATCAAGGTCTGCAATCATCTATTTTAACAGAAAACTGTTCCTTTACTCCTTTTTTATTTTTCTAATTTAATGCATATATGCAAACAGTAAAAAAAAAGTACATCAATTTAGCACAGTATAATAAAACAAAATGATGGAAGAAGCATATCAAGCACCTTGCACTTCTGATTCTGAAACCGATTTAGATCACCAACATAACCCTGGAGATGAAAAATCATTAGTTTGTAGTTTGTGCCAAAAGAAATTCGCTAATAGGAAATATTTAAAAGCCCATTATCGCATACATTCTGGTTTAAAACGATATAAGTGCAAATGTTGTAATAAGAAATTTATTAATAATTCGAATTTGCACAAGCACCAGCGCATTCATTCTAAAGAGAAAGCACACAAGTGTAATGTGTGCCAAATGGAATTTTATTTTTCATATCGCTTGAAACAGCATTTGCTTATCCATACTGGTGAGAAACCGTTTAAGTGTGACATTTGTAACCGGCAGTTCAGTACAAAAGAATTGCTTAAGAGGCATGGTTTTATCCATGTTGACAAAAAAAAAACTTATATTTGCAAAGAGTGCGACAGAGGATTCTCTGATTCATCTGCTCTGAAGCGCCATGCAATGATTCATTCTTCAGAGAAACCATTTAAGTGTGAATTTTGCATAATGAGATTTTCCCAGAAGAAATGTTTAACTACTCATCTGCTGATACATACAGGAGAAAAACCTCATTCTTGCAGCATTTGTCAGAAAAAGTTTTCTCGGAAATCTGATTTGGTCATGCATTCCATTATTCATAGTAATGATAAACCATTTGCTTGTGATATTTGTGATAGCAAATTCTCCCGAAAGATGAATTTAAAAGAGCACCTTCGTATTCATTCTGGAGAAAAACCTTTTATGTGCAATTTATGTGGAAAGAGATGGAATTCCAAATCTAACTTCAATCGTCACATGGCTGTGCATTCTACTGAAAAGTTGTTTAGTTGTGATATTTGCTATAAAAAATTTTCTGATAAATATTCTGTAAAAGCTCATAAGTGTATTCACGTCGAAAAGAAATTTGTATGTGAAATTTGTCAAGGTAAGTTTAGCAACAAATCTAGTTTGAATCGACATTATCGTATCCATACAGCTGAGCGACCTTTTGTATGTGAAGTGTGCAATAAGAGTTTTTTCTGCAAGAGCATTTTAGATAATCATAGTCGAGTGCATACTGGTGAAAAACCATTTGTTTGTGATATTTGTGATCAAAGATATGCTGTGAAAGCATATTTAGACCGACATAGAAATACTCATTTGGGACACAAACCATATGCTTGTAATGTATGTCTGAAAAAGTTTGGAAGTAAGCGAAGTTTTAATGCACATTTACGTACCCATAATAATAAAAAAACATTCATTTGTGAAGTCTGTCAGGGTGGATTTACTACTCATGAAAAGCTTACTGAACATCTCAAAGAACATGGGTTAGGAAAATCCTTTTCTTGTCCTGTGTGTGAAAGAAAATTCAAAGCTAGAAGCTCTTTAAATTATCATTCTCATACCCATAGTAGTACAAAGTTTGCTTGCGATTTTTGTCAGAAAGAATTTTTTCATAAACGTCATCGGGATATTCATCATCTTACCCATCTATGTAAAAATTCTGCATTGCATACTTGTCAAGTATGTCATAAAAAATTCATTACTAAGGATAAATTCGATCGCCATTTACGTGTTCACAGTAGTGAAAAACTATTTCAATGTAACCTCTGTAAAAAGAAATTTGCTTATAATTATAGTTTAAATATTCACCTACGCACACATACTGGTGAAAAACCATATTCTTGTTTAAAATGTGATAAGAAATTCTCAAGACAGGCTCCATTGAAAGTGCATATGCTTATTCATAATAAAGAAGAAAAGAAGCTACATGTCTGTAATGTTTGTAATCTAGATTTTACAACAAAATCAGTTCTCAACACCCATCTTCGAAGCCACACGTGAAAAATAATTTGTATGTGATGCTTGTGGCAAATCTTACACTAGAAAGACACATTTAAATTACCATCTTGCTGCTCAACATAGTGAAAAGAAGCCATAGTTAATTGGCTCAGTGCTCAGTTGATATGAATTTTGTAAAATGTTGTTAAATCTTAATTTCTGTTTATCATGTAGTGTTCACTCTAAACCAGGGATGAACAGACTTGTTAAACCAAGGGCCACAAAGATCCACTGTGACTTATGATAGGGCTTCTAAAAAAACTTGAAAGTTATCTACCATATATTGTTTATTTTATTTATACCTATCATAATTGTTAAAAACAAAAGATAATAAAAAGTAAGTGAATTTAATTTGATGCGTGACATTGCATTGATTCAACAATTGTTTTGATATTTGGTTCAAGTTTTGTAGAAGCCAGCCACAAAATTAATTCTAAATTTTCATCAGTTAAGTGGTTCCCATTTTTGGGTTTGTTAATATTCATAACTGAAAAAATTTGTTCACAAATATACAGGGTGTTGTTGTTGAGACCCAGACCGTCCGACCTACCAGAAAGGTGTAAGGTAACTGTTTGGACGGCCGGGAAGTGCCACCCAATTTGGACCGGAACCCAGTGGGGGAGGCATCCACAGGGACCGTACCCTCCTTCCCCTACCACCAACCTCTCGGAAGGACTTACGGACCCACATGTTTAACGTGATCGTACTCCACGTGAACATGGCGGCAGTTTTGGCAGTGGCTGGAATCGAACCTGGGCCTACCGAGTACAACTCCAGCGCGCTAACCAATGGGCTACCGCGCCCAAAATTCATCATCAGAGTTTCCCTCAGGCACTTTTGCCCTTTTGTTACCAGAACAGCGCCCTCCTTGCCCTTTGTATGAGAAGAGTGCCCTCCCTGCCCTTTTGTTAGCGGATCAGATCCCCTGCTTAGCCTTTTGTTAAGAGGGCAATGTTTGTCCTCAAACAAAAATCAACCAGTTCTTGTATGACCTCAAATAAGTCCCAGAGCCCTTTCTCTGCGTTCATTACCGTAAATTTTGGTCATGTCTGTAAACTTATCTGACCTGAAATCTACCTGACCTATAATCTATAAACTTACCTGACGGCACATAAATATGTACTTAATTTTGTATATTTTCATTTCTTTTGTTCAAACCTAACCAATCATTACACATTTTTAGAATCTCATCAATCTCTCTTCATTTAATGCCCTGATTTTTTTAACAAAATAAGATTATCTCATACTTATGCACAAATATTTCACCAAGGAGTAAGTATCAGATTCAGCTGAAACAATCGTAACATTTTAAGTAAATTACAGCTTTCCCACATTGGAAAATCCAGATTAAAATACTAAAATATCAAAATTATAACCACTATACTTCGAAAACAAAGAGCTCATCCAAAATCCAATTATATACACTTGTAGGGATTTTAAAGAGCTATATTTTCGCATAATTGTTTATAGGTTTAGTTTCTGAGATACCATTACAAACTTGAAAAGGGGGAAATTTTCGCTCATCAACTCGACAAAACGATTACTCGAAAACTATAAGCACATTTTTAAAATATAAATATAGATTTAGCAACTAAATTTCCTAATACATATTTTTATCCCTTACTATTTATATCTGACTTTTATGGTTCGAAGATATTTCGAGTGAAAATAAGCAAAATGAAAAAAAAAAAACTTGCTCGGACAGATACTTTTTTAAATTTTTCAAAAAACAAGTCCAAAATATTAAAAAATTGAAATTAATTTTATATATTCACAATCTTGACTTTATTTCCTACAAAACAAGAAAATATATTTACATTTTTGTCTATTAGACTTAGAGGTATACGCGACAAAAGTATTTACATTTTTTTGCAATGCTCTGAATTTCGTCATAAAAATCCCAAGCATAAATGTTATTCAAACATAAAAAATATATGCCCTTTTTTTCTAAGAAGTGCCCTTTTCTGGTAACAGCACCCTGCCCTTTTTTAATCCTGGGGGAAACTGTCATTATTAATATTTGGTGGGGAGGTAGGGAATAAGAAAAGAAGACTATTTCACATAAGAAAGCATGAGAGCAGACGTCATGTAGTAGAGCAACATGAGCCCAGTTAAATGATGGAAAGAAAACATAACAAGAAAGCTGTAAGAAAAAAACATTTATTTGTGCATCGTTTGTACAGACTTACAAGAGGTGCTCGAAATGCCGACCATTTGCTAGAGTACATGCCTCACAATGACGTTGCATGGACAACCGGAGTTTCTGGAATATGCCCGATATTTCCCGGATATTTGCGGCGGCAACCGATATGCGTGCTACAAGGTCTGTAGCGCTGGCAACAGGGGTCTCGTACACCACGTTTTTCATCGCACCCCATACAAAGAAGTCGATTGGAGATAAATCTGGTGACCGTGGTGGCAACAAACCGGTCCACCACGACCAATCCATTGAGCTCCAAATTTTCTGATCAGGTAACCATGTACATCATTTGCGAAATGTATTGGAGCGCCGTCATGCTGGAACCACACGTCAGACAGCTTTGCACGTGAATGAAAGTTGTGGACACAAAGCGCCCTCTATACCGTCATGCGTTCGTTTGCGCCTATGCTTTCCTGTGTGAAATAGTCTTCTTATCCTATTCCCTACCTCCCCACTAAATATTGATGATGAATTCAGATACACCCTGTATGTTGACCCAAAGAGGCTTGCGTATTTTGATTCATTATCTAGCAACGATTTATAATTGCTTTTATCGACAAAACGATAGAAGTTTAATAAATTCCCTTCATTAAACTTATGTTTAAGCCCTCATCATTTTGCATGTCGATGATATCGAGCTGTACTGATTCAGGTGAATTTTCGAGCAAAAAGGTTGCTAAATAAATCTAGCAACAGTTTTACTTTTTGAAAATCGGGAGGGAAAAACAATCCTTGAAGGCTAATATCAAGTTATCAATCTTTTTAACACAGTTTTAAAGTTGACATTGAACTTTTTAGAAACTTTCTTGTAATTAGGAAAATGGACATAATTCCCTAACTTCAATTGAGTTTGAAATAGATTTAACTTGCACTGAAAGACAAAATGTGGCCATAAAGTTAAGTAACCAATTGATCTTTGTCCTAGTCATGTATTTAAATGAAGCAATATCAACCAGAAAAGCTAAGCCACATAACAAATTCAAACTTTTTATGTCAGGGACAGTTTTTTGTTTTGTTTTTCAGTCATGAAAATTTCAATTTCATCAATTAAATTTAGGAACCACTCACTTCTGTGTAAAAAATCAAGTCACCATATTCGCTTTCAATGTATTCAAGAAACTTTTTAAACTGTCAGTGATTAAGGCCACAAGATTTTATAAAATTAATTGTTGAAACCACAACTTTCATGATATGTTCCAATCCAAGTTTCTTGAGGCACAAGCTCTCCTGGTGGATTATACAGTAGAATTGTATCAATTCATCGTCATGCTCTTTCAATATACCAATCTAGAATTAGCTCCTATCATGGCAGTAGCTCCATCAGTCGTGAATCGCGATACCTGATAATTTCGTCAGATCTAAATCAATTTTGGAACACTGTTCCAAAAGCCCAGTGAACATGTCAAATGACATCGTAAAGCTTAAAATTCCCACTCACCACATGGTGATTAAACTTGAAAAACTGGCGATTAACGAAATCCTGATTACTGGCCAAACTGTAGGATAGCGTAGGATGGCTATTCTCCCTAAAAAATTCCACCTGTGGAGTGAGAAAAATCTGTCAACAACCGCTACGATACTGCCAAAGAATATACATATAAAGAAGAGAAGCTTCCACTGGGTGTGAAATCCCAGTAATGTAAATATGAAATCCGGCGCATGCGCCAAGATAATTTGACCAAAATATGCCAAGAAAACAACATCCGGGGCTGCAACGGGTTGCACTTCAGCTTTTTCTCCCACTTTGCCTTTTTTAATGCTTACGAAATCTTTTTGTACAAGACTTTGTAATATAAAATAGGTTTTTTTTTTGCGGTATTGTAATAGTAGTAATAATATTGATGTGATTTTAGTAAGACTAATTTTTTAATAAGAGTATAGAATGTATTTTTTTTTTCAAATGCCGAAAATGTAAAATTATATTTTCTAAATTTGTTTTAAAATATTCACATTAATTTCATATTGATAAAAAAAAATAGTTATTTCACAGATTGTAAAATATATTGAAACAAGAAAGATCAATCATGCTTAAAGCATTGATTATGAAACACTTTCCAACTTCAATGCAATTTTATTTAAAAAAGTCGAAAATGCAATACATTCCTCGGTAATATTTTAAAACTTATCACGATACTACATTGATTTATTATATTTGAAAACTTAAACCTTCATTGAAAAAAATGAACTTCATTCAAAAGACGGCATTGAAATATAAATTGCGTGGTTTAAATATCTCTAAAATGCAATACATTCCACAGTAATATTTTTAAATCTATCATAATACTACGATAATTTATTATATTTGAAAACTTCATCGAAAACAACTGAAATTAATTCAAATGACGTCATAGAAAAAATAACACGCCTGGATCTCTCTATAAAAGCAGGATTTCATTCATAACTTTCTCCATTTCATTCATCACAATACTATAATAATTTATTTTATTTAAAAATGAAGACCATGGAGCTGCAATGCATAAACTTTATGCTTAAAACTTCATCGAAAAATATCGTCCTTCTGTTTATAAAATCAATTAATATTTCATTCATATCAGCCATGCAGACTCCATGGACTGAATTATTTTGTGTTAAAGAAATACAGTAATTCTAATACAACTCATTCTACATATTTTGCTGTTTACATTTTAGGCTTAATTAGGAAAAATAGGCTTAATTGTAGAAATAATCAAATTTGAATGAGAATTTAAACTCAAATATATTGTCATTGTGTTGTTTTAGTATGTAGATGCACAGAATTTAAGCAGAAATAAAGTAGTTTTAGGATGGATATAACACTCAATATGAATTAAAAAGAACTTTAAAAAATCACGAATTTGAAACAAGATGGATGCCATATCTCATTTTGAAGTGGGTCATGTGATCGTTTCATATCATGGTCACGTGATCGTTTCATATAAGATGTGTAATTATTATTTTAATTTTTATTTAAAAAACTACTGAATATATTTAGCTGAATTTTTTTTTATATATTTTATGGAACAATTTGACTATTACCTAAAATTTTCGAAGCAATTTGTGAATTTTAAATCCGCTTAAAAAATGTTAGAAAAATGAGGTCCCATAGGGCTCAATGTATTTCATTTTTTCAACACGGGTTCAATCCAAAACTAATTGTGTGATATTATTCATTTATATTCCCATAGGTCCTACAGACCGTCTGAACAACATACTAAAATTTCATTTTGATTAAGTCATTTTTACGGCAGTTATCGTGCTAACGGACAGACAGACAGACAGACAGAATGAACAAAGTCATAAACACTTTTCAACTTTGTTGTAAAGTGTTAAAAAAGAAGTTATTTACTTATTGGTAATGGTAAAAAAGTTAGAATAAAATTTACATATTAGTAAAATATGTGAATTTTTCCTTAACGAAAAAGAAAACCTAATCAATCCCTTGCTTTCATTTATGAAATAGTATAAAAATTACTTTTAACAAATTATTGTTATTCCTTAATTTTAATAAAAATAGAAAAAAATTTAAGGGCATAAACATATTCCAAGAAATAATTTTAACTCTTAAATAATCAAATTAGTTTTGCAAGGATAACTCAAATTTGTATATTTTGAGTGACAAAATTAACATATAGCTTTAAAAAATATAAAAGTTTCAATTTATTCTGTGATTGAAAAATAAAGAAGAAAAGATTTCTTTGCACTGACCCCTTTATAATCAAAAATGCAGTTAGCAGATGAGATAAAAATAAAATTTCAGCTTTTTAAATTAAAATTTATAAAACTAAATTTTTAATTTTACTTAAAACTTAACACAACTAAAAAATACTAAATTGTATGAATTAAATATTTTGCTTTAAAGGGTTGAGAAGCCAAAATTTTTAAGCAATGTCAATGTTTCAGAAAATAAACAGTCATTCTACTCTTTATTTTATCAAATAATCCAAATAAGAGAAAGTGCTATAAACTAATGTATTTGGAGACTCATTAAAATCATTAGAAATAAAAAATATAACATAGTCATTTCACAATATAAATAATCAAAAAGTATTTTATTTCTAATGAAATCTGTTTCGACACATCCAGCAAATCAGCCTGAACAGATAGAAAATTAAAAATAATTCTATCTCAAACAAGCTAATCAACTGGCTTAAGATTAGTAAAATCAAAAGTTCTAAGTATACAAATGAGTAAATATAATCATGATAAGAATCCTAAATGACAAGATCACTTATTTCTAAAGATATTTATTGTGATTACATATGCATACTAAATAAAACAATAGATTAAGTACTTTTAGGATCGAAATAATTCACGTACCTTTTGTGTGTGCTTGCAAGAAACTCAACAAATCGGTCATTTTCGAAAAATCAAAAGTACGTAGCCCAGAATTTTAATACACGATTAAATACATGTCAACCATGTAAAAGAAATTACAAAAATATTAAATTAAGAGCTTAAAATTGAAATAAAGTGAGCCCACGTGGAAATACAACACACATCACATCGATTTACTAAACAAATAACCCCTTTCCTTCACCCTCCTTGAGCCCTACTACCAACTACCCGAAATTATTTTCTCACTGGTTGGAAATCCATATTATTCCACCTTGTCATTTACGAAAGGCTGCGATAACCATACTATGAAGTCGTCAGAATTCGGTTTCTTTGATGGATAGGGGGGTGGAGTTAAGGTGGAACCTCACTGGACCAATCGAAGTCAATAATGCAAGTCTTTTAATACAAAGGAAATTAACATAGTGCTTTATAAACACTTTTTTCCACTGATTACCTTTTCGCAGGTGAAGAATATTTTGATTAATAGAGCTATGTGATTTCGATTGACAGTAATATTAACCATAAATGCTTTCATAAATAAGCAAAAGGTTGGAAAAGAAATACATTTTTTAAATGAAATACTAAAAAATCTGATGTGGGCAACACATGACTTTCCTTATATAATGTAATGAATTTTATACTTTTACAGTAAAAAAATAGGTTTTTCTTATAGTAGATACTAATATTCTTTCCAAGATATTGAATTTTCGACAATGAGTCATCATTTTCATTGATTTAGCGTCATATTTATCCATTTGGCAAGATTTTCGTTAATTTGGCAACATTTAAAAAAAGTCGCCAAGTTGGCGACATTCCGCCAAATTCGTCGCCAAAATCTCGCCAAGCGTTATGCACTAAGAAATAAGTTATTCTTACAGCAGATAAATGACTATTGGCGTTCAAATACAAAAGTATTATTCAAAGTATCTTTTTTCATGAATGGAACAAGCTAGATCCACGAGAATGATGTCACTCAATTTATCGCATGGTATTACATATGAAAAGTTAACATGTTTCTCAATAGGAAATATTTTTATTTTATTTTATATGACTTTTTGATAATTTTTTTGAAAAATGTACAATATCTCGAGAACGGTTCATGTTAGCGTTCTAAAATTTATGTCAATCGTTTTCTAATAAAAAATTACATAAGAAATGT
The DNA here is from genome assembly GCA_951213105.1 of Amaurobius ferox. Lineage (NCBI taxonomy): Eukaryota > Metazoa > Arthropoda > Arachnida > Araneae > Amaurobiidae > Amaurobius > Amaurobius ferox. Next base: position 120,390,808 of record OX578153.1, on the reverse strand, counting down.
TTATTTGCGTAACTTTATTAGTGGTTTTGATTTTTTAACGATTTTTTCAAAATTTCATTCGAAAATTTAGGGGGGTTCTGAACATTCGATTGCGTATAAAAACAATAGGCTTCCAGTGTTTACGGATTGTGATTTTTGTACCAAATTTGATTCGAATCGGTCCATTCGTTCATCAGTTATAGTCTCCACAGACTCACTGACACACACACAGACATCACTTCAAAAATGTTTGATTCGTGATCAGGGATGCTTGAAACGTGCTCTCCCGTCGAAAACTCGATTTCGAATGTTCGACCCCATCACAATACTTTCCTTATACATTATGTATATAAGGAAAGTAATATTAAATGTACTAAATGCTTTTGATATCGTTTGATGTCAGTGCCACAGAAAAGCAAAGTTATGAATGTTTTAACAGTTTTTGCTAAGCTGTTGAAATTATTTTACATTTAAGAAAGACATTTTAAATGCCAGAGTTTTTACTGTATATTCTTTTTATTTGTGTTGTACTTACTTTTACAAATTTAAAAAATACAAAATTCTTCTGAAAATGTGATGAGTAGTAAAATATATATCTTGTACTTATTTGAAAAGTATTGGGGGGTTCCTTTCACAAAATATGATAAAATTCATGTAAAATGCTTAAGGAAAATCTTAAGAAAAATCTTTAGTTGTTTTTTTCTCCGGTACAAACATCATTACGGTACAAACATCAAATAAGCAAAAATCATTTACAAAAGTAAAACATGGATAAGTAAAATTATAATTTTAAAAAAAAATGAAATATATTTAGCAAAATGTTATTTTTTTTCTTAAATAATTTAACCTGAGCAAAATTCAAAATCTGCATGTGTCGATGATGAGCGCTCTACGGACTACAAGAAAATTAATTTTAAAGTAAACATTATCTGTCATAGTAGAAAATGTATAGGTCAACTTTAGTTGGTATAAAGTATACTTCAAAAATTTTTTAAATTAACTTAAATAAATTTTTATAGAAATGTAAACTTCATAATTTATTTAAGTTAGGTAATTTGAGGATAAAACTTAAAGAGGAGAAAAAGAAGGAGAGGAGAGAGGTGCAGAGAGAGAGAGAGAGAAGTTTTTTTATACAGAAAGTTCTGCATGCTATTACAAAACATTTCACCTGAATACTTTGGCAACAGATGGCAGCACAAGTTTTAAAAATAAAATCCGCTTTGATTCGAACCGGAGACCTCTCGATTGCTGAGCGTCTCTCCTACCGCCTAAGCAAGAGTGGTACGTCATGTTGAGTGAAATAAGAAATTACATACTCTAAAACTTGCAGTGCTATTTCAGGGTGTTCTTTTAAAAGTAAAATACATTTTGAAGTTGTTTTAATATTGTTTCAGAGAACAAAAAAGTGTATAGAGAAAATACAGATTTTATTTTTTTAAATTCTGTCAGACGTTTATTCAACGATTCGTGAAAGAAAGATAGTTGAGTTCGCTAACGTTAATATAGCTGAAACATAATATAATGCTAAAATAATTATATGAACTTTCAAATAGAAAAAAAAATAAATATTTTAAAAATTGATAGGGCAGATCCTTTGAAGTAAACAAATGAGCTTGTATTTTAATATATGCAGAATAAAATGTTCAGATTTGTTGAAAAATTGGTGCTTGTAAAATTTCTAAAGATCGTCGTTTTACATATTCCAAGAAAATTATTATCGAAGCATTTGATATTAATTCAGTCGGCAACTTGGTGTTATTTTAACCTGAACAATGAAACAAATTCATTGTGAGTTAGCATAATGAATTTATCCTCTGTGGTTGAATTTTTCTTCCTTTTAAAAACCATCACTCATAAATGCAAGACCACCATCTTGAATGCTGCTATTCCGTACCTTATTTTAGGTTTCATGGTCTCCTTAGATGGTGAAATTATCAAGGGATTTTTACGAACCTTCGTAAAACTTTAGGTACCCTAATAAGACTTTGCAGTACCACATATTGTAAAAATTGATTGACGTGTGGAATAAAGGATCATTTCGAACTCGGATAAAATTGTGATGTGTTTGTGGTAGAACCTCTTGATATACACCTATTTTCCTGAGTAAAGATCTGCTAATGCGCATGCGCCACGGGAGTTGGAGTGAAATTGTGCGGGAGCAAATTCGCCTGTAAGTTTGTTTCACCTTTACACACCAAAAATTGAGAATTTGAGGGTGCTGTTGATGTCTCTCTCAGCCTTCCCCCATTTGATACTGCTACAGCTCTCCCGTAGTTTTTCCCCTATAAGGCGATCGTAATTTATTGCATTTGCTGCCGAGAATGAGTACAATCCTATCCTACCTCTCCCCGTAAGCACCAATGTGTTTTGCAACATGCTGGGCCGTAGAGTCTTTGCTGTGCTCTCTACAATGAGCTAAATTTCCCCCTTTTTACATCTGACTCAAATTTAAAAGGGTTCCCGAAAGAGGATGCACACATGGAATTAAAATCACTCGCTAAAATAAAAATGGTGTGTGAAACTCGTCCCCATTATTTCCTGCTTGTGAATTTATTTATTGGTTCATTATAGCATATTTTTCATAATGAACATAATGAAAAATTGAAAGAATCTATATGAACATTATGAACGAGTTTCGGGAATACGTTGCGGTTCGAAATCGATGCGAGCGAGCTAAATATGGGCACCCGGCACAAATAAAGGTTATAAACCTTGGGGATGGGGTAATGTTTTTCCGAACTGAATTGCCGATATTGCAATGTTATGTATTATTGATTTACTTTAATCTACATATGAACAGTCCATAAACGACCATACAGAAATTATGAATGTGTGTAGCAGTGGCTAAAATAGCGCGTTTGAAGGATACTATCTCAGATATACTTCATATTAATTTTAAAGCTAGATCTCGAGAACTTCACAATTTTTAAAACCTCGATGCATGGCAGTTTTTTGCTAGGAGAAATTTCAGATTTCCTTTTGCAGATTATACCCTGTTTTAAATTATTAATCTCTCATTGACGATGTATAAAACAACGATGTATGGATTCCTAAAATGTTTACTTAGTTGTGTTTTCAGAAGTGCTAACTATTAACAATTATTATACATTCAAAGTTAAATCTGTTCCATGTTCAACTTACCCACGGCCAGGGGCAGTTTAAGCGGCCCTTTCCCCGTTGATCGAAAAATTCGAGTATTGCATTAAAATGGCATGTTTCTAGCGATATAAAATGCCATTTTATAAATTCAAAATGTCAAAATATTAAAAAAAATCATATTTCTTCAAAAGGATAAAGAATTTACTTGTTATGAAATAAACATAATTTTAAAATAAAAGAGTTCATAACGTACGATAATATAATGGGAAAAAAGACCGAAATATCATGATCGCAATGATTGAAAAATTAGGGTAAATTATCAAAATATAAAAACAAGAATATTAATTTATTAAAAAACGCCGAAAATCATTGATAAAACCCTCTAAATTAAAGAAAAATTAGTGGTAGGGCTTCTTAAAAATAAAAAAGAATAAATAATAGTGAATGCTTCATAAGCTTGGAAAAGTAAAAAATAAAAAGATCAAGATGAGAAAACTTAAATGATTTTAAAATTGCCTATATATATTTGAATGCTTCATGATAAATTAATTTTTTTATGATGTATTGGAAAAAGAAATATTATAAAACACCTGAAAAGGCCTATAATGAAAATTGTTGGCAAGATTTAAAAAAATTACAAGGTTAAAAAAAAATTAGTGAATATAAATGTTTAAAATATTTAAACAATGGATAAATGAAAAATTTAAATTTGAAAAGCCTTTAAGAAATAGGAAAAATTGTAATAGTGACACTGACTTATAGAAAAGAATTAGTTTTGGACAAAAAAAAAAACTTATTTTAAGTTTTGAAAATTCTTAAATGTTAAAAATGAGAAGATAGCAATAATAAATGCATGTTAACAATATTACTCATTAAAATATTTCTGTGAATTTGTTTTGTGTTACTATCAAATAATAATAATAAAATTTGTATTTTGCCAATATCTTAAATGTTCCCCAATTTTTAAAATCCTACGGCTCAACATCCAAATAATAGATTCTATAAAAGTAAATCTGCTAAAGAAAGTTTTCTTGCCAACGTAATAGATTGTATAAAAGTAGATCCACTAAGGAGTTTTCTTGACAACAGACATATAGTGATACTTTGATAAAGTACTCATCAGCTCAAGACATGGGGAAAAGGATTGTTTGACTTATGTTTACTGTACAATAAATCTATCATAAATAAGTACTAAGAGCAAATTTCTAAATTATTTTAAAACATACTTAAACACAATTTTGCATAACATTAAGCAACTTGAAAAATCCATTACATGATGTAATGTAAAAAAAAAATGTTAAAATTACTAATTATTTTTACTAGCTTTGCCTCTTTACGTGAAAAACACATCCAATGTTTTTGTGCTGCTTATCTTATACAATATATATAAATGTTTTATATTTATCTCTTATATTCATTTATCCGTCTATCAATTTTTAATTAGTCAAGCTTATGAGTATGGTTGGAAAATTATTATGCGAACAGATGATTGAAGAAAATCAGGGAATTTCGTGAAAAATACTCTGGAAATCAGGGAAAACTCAGGGAATTTTATTTTTAAGTTTCTGTAGCCACCCTGATCCTGTACAGATCTCTATCAATGGCAAAGTGTGATTTGGGGAGCCATGAAACCAGGAAGTAAAATTAGTAAATAAAAAATTTCATGAAGTGTATATTTTAACAGAATTACAAATAAAATAAAATATAACTGATAAAATATAATAACTGTACATAAAGGCCTGACGCCAGTCTGAACATAAATCTGCCAGAATCTTCTTTTATTTACTATAAAAAAATATATTTTATAAACTTATATGAAATGTATAATTAAAATAAAGGATATTTGGTCATAAATGATTTAGATAAACACTATCTACCTCATCGCTTTACTATGGATCTCTACCCTGTTCAATCCTTGATAGTTTCAGTAACAGTGACTTTGCAATAGTATTTAGTTGCATCACATTATTCACCGTGGTGTCGCACAAGGGCATCATTTAAGGGAGGCTAAGGAGACATTACCACCCAAGCTCTGACACATTTTTTAAACTGTGACTGCAGAAAAAATAATCTCTAGCATTTATTAAATTGTAGACTAAACATGTTTCCTGCCAAGAAAAAGAAATTACATCACCTCAGCACTTTGTTATAACTACCAAAAAGACTTTTAGCTTGCTACTTCAGAATGCCATAGTCTACAAAACTTCTAATGCATATTTCTCAACCCATGCAAAAGGTCATTTTATCAAAAAATGCTATTGTTGCTGTCTCTTGCCTTTGTGCAAAATAGTTGTATGGTATGGAGAAAGTTTGCTTTGTTTAAACACCATTTTCTGAGTGAAAGAAATACGCTACAGTTCTCCGGTTGTCTAATAGTTTGCATGCCAGACTGAAAGAGCTACCTTGGTTATAGCGAAGGTTGGTTATAGCGAAGGTTAGTTATAGCGAAGGTTGACAGCTGTATAATCAGAACAGAAATATCCAAATAGAAAACATATGAGCTGTAAATAAGATAGGATCTGTCTAAATTATGTGTGAACTGAATTCCAAGTCTCATTAGCCAGTTATTCGCTGTATCAGAATTGGAACCATGCTGTTAATTCTACACTCCTGGTCCCCTATTCTTTCATCAGTACTGATTGTGGCACTTGTCAAAATTGAAGACTTTGAAATTTACAACAATAAATTTCCTTTTATTGCTGTGACCAGGGGCAATGGTATTGATCCCCTATGAACATGGTGTTCATGCTGCTTTATTCATGCTCAAGGTGGGGAGATGCTATAGAATAATTTGGTTTCTGTCTGTTTGGGAAGATGCATTACCAGAATGCCTAGAAGCAATTGATGTTTTTGATGATCACTACTAAGAAAAAATCCTGGTCTAGTTTGAATTAAAAGATAGAGGACTGGTATCTTCCCTCTTATTTGTGCTACAGCTCTCAGATGGTATACAGACAACAGCTATGCTCAAAAAGAGGGTCAAAATTTCTGTCAAAAGTGCTTATGTACTTTGAGAATGACACCTTGCACATAGTGAACTATCTACATTTCAGAATTAGGTACCAGTTAATTCTCCTCATTAGACGCAATGCACCCGACTGTAACCTTCCATTTTTGGCATCTTTCTGCCTCCTACTCATTACATGATATAATTTAACTATGGATAAATATGCTATCAAAAGAAAACGGCCTGCCCATACTGACGACGATCAAGATTTGTGGAAATAAAATATTCAAATATTATTGCTAATTGACCATAAGTAATTATTTATAAGAAACCTATTGAAAAGAACATGTTAATTAATGATAAGGTTTTGTCAGTGATGACCAGAATCCTATAATGATTGTGTCTGTTAAATAATGTAAGTTTAAATAAATACACAAATCTAATACTTGCTCAAAAAAATATTATTTATGTTTTTTAACTGAAGCAATTTTTATATAGACATGAAAAATTTAGAAAAGAAAATGTATATTTCAAAAATAATTTTTTTTTACTTTATACAATGTTTTTAAAAACTTATTTTAAAATTTAACAAAACATATAAATCTCATGTACCAATGTGAACATTGTTTCTTCATATCCTTGAAACAAATTTAGAAGTTCAATGCTGTTAAAAAAGGTTACGAGTGTTAAGATCATCATATCTGCATTCACAACGAAAGCATATGATTAGATTTTGCACTCTACCTCCTCCCAAGAATATGGTGAAAACTATATTACTATAAAGTATTACTATAAAGTAAATTTATATGTCTTTAAGATTTTGAGGTAGCATTATATGGTGACTCAGTTTCAACGACAAAATGTGATATCACTTGCAAAGTAATGCTTTGATTGTTTCAGCAATGTAATATCTAAATAACACTGTGAATTTACAATATTCCAGTTACAGCATGTGGCATTGCTGTAACATCACATAAACATTTTTAAAAAGCAAAGATGTTCTCATTTTAGACATTTGGTGACATACAGTCACATTACAATGTGATGTTCTTGTAGTTAAACTTTGCAGCATTGTCAAATCAATGCCACAGCAACACAGTAATGATGTCAAATCGACTTAAATATGATTTTGTGTTTGGTGTTACACATTAAGTTTTGCATATGATACTATATATAGGTTCTATATTTGAGTTAAAAACAGGGTTCATGCACACTCTGGAAAACAGGAAAACCAGGAATTTGAAAGTGGACTAAAATGTCAGGGAAAATCGAATTTTTGTTCAAAATTCTGGAAAAATCAAGGAATTTTCAACTGCAACTTTCTCACAGAGATGCCGATTACTACGGATTCTCCATAGTTTCTATGGGAAACATACTACAAATTATGGAATTTGCATAATTTCCTATACTAAATTGTTGTCTGTGAAGGCCAATGTAAATTTATGGCCACATGCATGGTCATGCCAATCAGATCAACGTAACAATGAAAATTTATAGAAGCATGAGCATTAATGCCAATCAAATTAACATGACAACAGGGATTTATGGCAGCATTCGCTTTAATGCCAATCAAATTACTGTGACAACAGGGATTTATGGCCATGTGCACGGTAATGCGAATTAAATCACAGTAATAATGGGAAATGGGAAATTACCGCAGCGTGGAATGTAAAAGATCGCTTTTTTCATAGAAGTAATAAATGTACTTCTTAAAAAGTTGTTAAATTTGACATTAATCGCTGAACTATTAATTTTATAATTATTTTCACATAAACAAAGTAATTGCACAATTCAATTTATGTTCTCGTAAATCGCCGAAAGTCGATTAGTATATTTTCTCATCTATCTCCATCTTTTAAATATTGCATATTAGATTGACTAAACTTGCTTATTTTTATATTCTGATTAATTATTATGGTCAATTTTTTAATTATTTTTGCATAAATGGCACAACTACGCAATTCACTTTATGTTCCCGTGAATCGCCAAGAGTATTCTAAAAAAATATACCTATTGCATAGCTGCCAACTCTCTGGTTTTTCTGGGAAACTCCTGGTTTCCCCAATTTTAGACTAAAATCACCTGGTTTTTGTCAATTTTTTAGAATTTCCTAAAGTTAGGGTTTTTTTCAGTAAAAATTCTCTGTTAAAGAGAATTTCAATCAAACTTATGGGACGCCATTTTGTTTCTTCTGTATATGAACCTGTACTAAGTTGCACCATTTTCACATTATTGATGGATACTGCTTTAAATAAGTGTGATTTTGTGTATATAGATTACATTGCCGTGTAATGTTGAAACATCCGTTTCCATCTATGATTAATTTCAAATTACTTGAATGAAAATTACACAACATTCATTTCTTTGTAGTAGGTTTCATTATTAATCAATATTTTCATAAAATATTGATTATTTTTTAAGTGCAATTTCGCGGATATGGATTGCATTCCCGTGCAATGTTGAAACATCCTTTTCCATCCATGTTCAGTTGCAAATTATGGGAATTAGAAAATGCACAACATTTATTTCTTTGCAGTGCATTTCATTATTAATTAATATTTTTGTGAAATATTTATTATTTTTTAAGTGCGATGTTGCGGGTATATATTGAATTTTCATGTAATGTTTAAACATCCTTTTTCATCCATCTTATTTTTGATAAAATCTCAAATTAATTAAATGCAGTTTCCATAAAAATGAAGGATTATTTTCTTTAAAATGTGCTCTATTTTTCCTTATTTTCTAGGCAATAGAGTCCCTAAAGCATTTTCCAATCCACATTCATCTAATTAACTAAATTACAACTGAATATCTTTTGTTTCAGTGAGCCCCACTCTAAAATTGCTCTCTATTTATATGCCACTATGTTTTTTTTATACACTGACTATGTAAAAACATTTTTCTTATGCAATAGGCATTTTCAATGTTATAGTGAGTTATCATATTTTGAAAAAAGAAACATACATTTTTGTGATAAGTAAAAAAAAAAATCCCTATTTTTCTCTAAATGATATTGAATAGGTTATACGCTGACTTGTAGAGCACTGTAAAAATGCTCACTTGGCTATCTACTGGATTTTTATTCTCCAATGTTGGCAAGCATGCTATTGATAATCATGTACAAACAGCCGATCATGCAATTAAAGGTCTTGAATGAAGAAATTTTGTCACCAAACAGGAAATAATGCCCATTTATCTACAGGATAAAAGAAAAACTGCTTTTCCACAAACCAAAATAAATGAAACAACAAACATTAGTTTAAATGTTTAAACAGAATGATAAAGTGTAAACTTTCTTTTTATTTCTTGTATATGAATAATTCTTCTTAAATTTCTTTTGTTCCATTTTTTTTTTCATTAAATAGTATTTTTAATGGGTTAATTTGACTTTCTATCATTATTTTTAGTAAAAATAAGGTTTAATGTATTTTTAGTTGATATTAGGTTTGAATTTTATCCAAACTATAATACGGAAAATTCTAAAATCTGAAATTAGCAAAATCCAGATTTTTGAGATTGTACTGTATATGCAGATAAAATTGTATACAGATGTAGAAAATTTTGAATTTTTTTTTCTCACTGTCATGTATTCACGGTAAATATCAGTTAAATCTAAAAAAAAATTTTAAATCGGCGTTAAAATAGTAGTGCACAGTACCTGGAATTTTAATGAAACCAACAGGGAAAACCTGGAAAACTCAACAAAACTTTTTTCACAAAGAAAAGAGAAATAGAAGGTATTAGATAATTACAATGTTTAACAAAAATTGAAAAGCAAACCACACCAGGGCAGTGCTGTAGTGTCACCTCTGATAATATATGCCAAATAACTACAACACTGTATAAGTCAATAGTTTTATTAAACCAGTTCACCTGATTGTTAGACAAGCCCCATACCATTTTGTGCAGGCAACAAAAGGAAATACAAAAGAAGCCACAATAAAATTCCCCCGTCAATATACATAACACATGGAAAGGTACATAGTCTAGAAAAATAACACAATATTCTACCTTTAGAACAAAAAGGAATGTTACGAAATATATAACTAAGTACTCTAAATTACATAGGGATGAAGGAACTTGGTTCAACTCCTTGTTTAAATACTATAACAAAGGCAGTATTCATTTTAAAACTACATTTTGATTACAAACACTTTTGAATGGACGAGCCATCAAATTCTAAACAGACTAGATAAACACAATTGGTAAAAACGATTCTTTGCGAAATGCACAAGCTTGGATGAGAATTGCTGTTTTACTTATTTTAAAATGAATCAGTAGTTTTACAATGAAAAAATATTTTTATAAGATATATAAACAATAAAAATACAGTAAAATATTTAAACATTTAAAATTACTTAATTGAAGACAAAAAAATATAGTTATTTTTTAAAATTTATTTAAATTCTAAAATAATTTATTGAATTTAAATTTTCTAAAATTATTTTAAGTAAATTTAAATGCAATAAATTATTTTAAAACTAAAATATTTAAAACAATTTACATATTCCAAATTAAATATAACCCAAAATGGATAAACTGGAGCCAAATATTAATTCTGATTATGGTTTACAGTGACACCATTTTTAACCAATCAGATTATCCAGCTGGTTTGGAATTTAAAGTCTTGTTTGAATTGCAATGTAAAAAGCTGTCAACAATCAGTAATACTGTGATTTAAAAACATAAATTATGTGTAATAAGCATATACAGCAAAACAAAGTTAGTGTTACAGTAATGGATGTTTCAGTTCATATAATATCACATAACTCAGCAATTAGGTTGAAGTAACACGTGTTCTAATATGTGTTTATTGCAAAACTATAGCATCACATAATTTCTTTATAACTACAACACAACAGTCCACAGTTTGAAAATGAACCTAAATAACATATGATATCCTTCAATAACCCAGATGTAAAATCTTTCATTGCAAATATCACATTTCAAACCATCCAAAAAACCATTAAAAGGGCAAAATCAAAATATTGAGGTATTTGTAATGGCGAAAAACCTGTACCATAATTTCTAGGTTACAATCATTAAATAAGTATGAAAACTGAAAATAGAGTATAAAATTTGGCCAAGAATTTAGAAAAGACTTTGTTCTGTCTTAAACATACTTATATGAAATCTGTCCAATATTTAAAATTTAGAGCTATTGTATTATCTGCTTCAGAAAATTTTCAAAGAAAGCATCCCCTATTGGCAGTATGTCCACTGTCTATATAATTTCTCTCCATCTCTATCATACACATTTAAAAATTTGCTATGTACATTTCTGTTAAAAAAATTTTATTTTTAATTATTATAAACAAACATTTTAGTAAATAAATATGAAAAATAGCATATCTATCTGAATTTCATTTGAAATGTGCTGGTTTACTTGCCTGTAAATATGCAAGAATACTGTACAAATCATACTGGGACACAGGGCAAATTTATTGATAAGCAGACTTGGTGATTGCTTGGAGACCCCACTTCCAATGGGACCCTGAAGTATCTCAATACTTTATTCAGAAATGATTAAAAAATGTTATTTAATTATGAGAATAATTTTTTCATTCTGGAAATAATAAAATGCAGAAATTCCAAAAAATAATGAAATAGTTAAAAAACGATTTCGACATACAGGACCTCGGAAAATATTAACAAAGATTCCACTACAAAAATGAAACATTTTAGGTTCTCTTTCCTCATGTCAGAATGCTACTGTTAAAAGTAGTGATGTAATGAGGTTTTTGGAGAGCCTTGTCAATAGAATTAGAGGCTCCACATGGAGATGATCGGGTATCAATCAATCTGAGTGGGGCACCTTTTTAGTATCGGCCCTGATCTTCAGCCCATGTAGCCTCTCTCCCGTGATAAAAGTAAAAGTACAGAAACTGCAAATATGGATTGTTTCCCTTGGCAGCTGATAAAACCCTTACACTTTCACTTCAGCCTCCCACCCCACCCCTGCATGTTTCATCTACAAATACATTAACCTTATACAAATACCTTGATGACACCACTCTAGGCCAAGTGCAGACAACCCCTAAATGAAGACTAATGAACCATAAGGAAATTCTTTCCCATTGGATTGTATGACAATATGTGGTCAGGAGAACGTGAAGCACCACAATCTTCAATTTCTAGGATTGAGATTCCTGCATCTTTGACATCATCTGCGTGCCTGTAAGGAAAGTCTATGAGACCGCCCACAAGTGGGCGGGGCATTGGTGTCCGAGCTTGCTTCAAGAAGGAACAGACTTTTTCAAATTCTTGACCTGCAGGAAACTGTCCAGCAGTGGGTATGAGCGAAGGTAGCTGTTTAGAAACTTGTCTTGCTTCCAGCCAAAATTAAATTAATTTTAGGGGAGGGGGGGTAGATTTGAAAGCATTTTAAGAATGCTAAAATTTTTTTGTAGTGGGTCTTCTTCAGATTTTAGTATGATCGTGAGATCTCTAAGGACGCTTTGAATATCGATAATATTAAAATGGTTTTCAATTTCTTTAAAGAATTTTAGGAATTCATAAAAAGCATTAGAGTTTTGAGGTTATGGATCTTTAGCTGCTTCAGATTGCGCCTGGGCAGAGTACTATCCGGAATTTCCTGAGACTATCTCGGTACTTGCCGACACTTCCTGAACATGGACTGTATGTTGTTCAAAAGTGTGTTATAAAAAATATATATATAAAAAAATGTGTATATAAAAAAATAGTGTGTTATAAAGTGTGTTGCAAATAAATTGAAAATTGTATGTTCAGTCAAAAACTATATTGTATTTTATGTGCATGTCTGTTGCACATAAAAATGCTAAACCAGGTGTGTTTACAACAGCAAGAGTGGATTTTGTAAACTGTGACAGTTGACTATTGATTTAGATTTTTGTCATTCAATTTGTGTAATTAAAAGCAGGTGTCAAATGTATGGAAAATTATATAAGTTAAAATAGCCTGCAATTTTCTTTTTACAATAAAGAACCTGATATTTTTGATATAAAATAGTTAAATTAGGTGTTGTACTATAAAAATATGAAATAAAATAATCATGACAAGAAATATGAAAAAATTAAAGATTAATTCTTCAGCTTGAGAAGTAGACTTTTTTACATTTTTTATAGGGAAGACAGAATTTTTTATATTCATTTCAACTATGAATGAATATGTCTAACTTAAAAAAAAAAAATACAGTTATATATCTTATATTGTTTTCAAAAAAGTATGTGTGCGTGTATCGATATATTTAATCACCTCTTGAAAAATTTTATTCTTCTTGAACGGAAATCTTGAATAGTTCCAAAAAAAAAACCCACATTGGCTTTGTGATTTACTGATTCTTAACCAGAAATTATGGTATAATTTAGGCTGCATTACGAATTTTGATAAAACATACTTATAAAGGATTTTAGATTATCTGTCAAAAAAAGACTCAAAACTTTTTAGTGACATGAGAAGCCTTTTCTCCATTCCTTGAAGTTGGGTCTAATATTTCCTTGTGAAAAAAAATATAACAGAAGAATCACCATTTTTTTTTTATTATTTGCTAGTCAACATGTATGACTTTATGTACATTTATTTTTCTCTATGATGTAAAATATGCATCCCTCCAAAGTACATTTCAGGCTGAAGAATAAAAGGGAACAAGATATTAGTGAGCTGCTTTTAAAACAATTGTGATCTCTCTTTATACGAAAAAAATGGATGTGTGCAGTTGTTGCAAAGTTGCTATTACTTTCTAATTAACAATTAAACCCTTTTTATCCCTTTTTTAAAGCCTTATAATTCAATTTAAAGAATTTAATCTGCATATATTGTACCATCACTTCAAAAATGGCACAACTTAAAAAGTATAATTTTCTTAAACTTGTCTGCATAATGAGTCTGCCAGATCACACTTGTGTTATCATGAAGATATGCAAAACGCAATTGAGAATGATTTAAAAAGTGATGCTGTTTAGTAAAAATTCAAAAATAAGTCTGCTCTTGCTTACAAACAAAACATCAAATGTATGGTGAATGTCTCTGGAGTATTACAACAATTTATCATGCTACAAAGTACATTTTGAAGTATACTTTCAGACACAAAGACATCTTTTGGTCTAAACATATAGTATCAGGCTACCACATCTAGGTCAGGTGACTCGATACTATATGGTTAGACTAAAAAATATACTTGGGTACAAAATTATAATTTGGAATGTGTTTAATGTACGGAATGGCACATGAGCCAGTTATTACAAATGTGACGCAACTTAAAATAGAAATATCATTTCATGCATGACCAAAATATCAAATGTCACAACTCAAAAGATGCATTTTGTGTATGAACAAAAGTTCAACAGCATTTCAAATCAAAATAGGGATTTCTTCTTCTTTTAAAAAAAAGAAAAACAAGGAATGGGGAATAATTCCATATGATACATAGATATGGGTATACCACGTCCAAGTTACATGGAATTAATGCTTCAAATGTAATAAAAAATTCAAGAACCCTTTGAAAAGACTTTCTATTTATAAAGAAAAATATTTATCATTCCTTAAAAAAAATAAACAGTGAAATTCATCTGATTTTCAAAAAATTGTTTCTTATTACACATAAGATCTACATTACACCATTACTACTATAGTAAGAAATAAACTCACTAAGATTCTGATTTGCAAACACTACTATACAAAAAGGCTAAAAAAGAAAAAGTAAAAATAAACAATTCTCAATTCCTAAGTACAAATAAATACACAAGAACAATGTTAAAAAAAAAAAATCGACACTATGCAGCATCCATCACTAAATGTTGCACAACCTTTGAAAAAAAAAATAAGATTCTAAGGTTATATAACTGACCATCAATGCCAGTTTATCGTTATACGACAGACTGGACATTTGACTAGAAATCATACATACTAAGACACTACAGGATGAAAGAGATAACAGACTGGCTAAATAGAATAAATTTTTGAGCCGAATTTGTTCTGAGACCTATCTTTGTCTAGTTTGAAAAAAAAAAAAAAAAAAAATAGTGATTAAACCATTAGAGTGATAATATTAACTAATGTCTCATTGAGCAAGGCATAAAAAGTCTCAAACAGGGGTGCAGACACAAATGAAATACATGTGTATACTGTGTATTTTAAAAAAATATGTATATCAAGTACCCAATGTGCTAATAATATAATTTGATACAAATAAGACATAACAGAACCAAGAAATATTTTAACCCCTCGTCCACAGGAATGGTTCAAATTTAACCCACAATACCTTATTTTTTAAACTAGTGAGGCCTGCAGATATTTTGTTTGTAATTTAAAAAATCTGATGTGGACAGCACATGACTTTCCCTGCACACTCTAATTCATTTTTTTTTAATAATTCATTAAATTGTATTTAATTGTACACAATAACACTAAATTTGCACTTTTAATTAATTTTTTTTTTATTTGGTAATTAGACATTTTTCCAAAGGCGGGGTAATAAAAATGCGAAAAATCTGAAATATCTCGAGAACGGTTAGTCCTAGAATAATCGAGTTGGCCTTTTCCTTTTCCTCATCAAAAATTACATATGAAACAAGCATTTAATGGATACATTTGAGCATATGTACTTTTTTTTTAGATTTTGCCAATTTTTGTAGGCCATTTCGTAAAAAAAGGTAGGTTCTTCATTTCCAAATCGTATTAAAATCTAATCAGCACCAGAGTATCCCACAAGTAACTTATCTACCCAATTTTGTGAAATTTGGTCAATTAGTATTTCAGCTAGAGTGGATACATGAGATTTTTGCGTGCCATTTCGCAGAAAAGGGTGGGTTCTTTTTTCTCTAATCATACCAAAAACTAATCAACACCAGAGTCACACCCAAGTGACCCACCTACCAAATTTTATGAAATTCAGTCCATTAGTTTTTGAGTTAAGAGTGGATACATATATTTCACAGGCAGACATCAAGCTAAAAATAGTCTTTTCATATTCTAGAGGTCCAAAAAAACATATAGATCCGTCAAAAACTTGAGTTGTGGTTTTCAGTATGATTTCAATATTTTCCCTATACATTACCATGTATTGCAAGGAAAGTAAAAAAATGGTTTATTTATGGGATATCTACTATAAAAGACACTCAATCTCCATTTATGTAGCCACAACACAAAAGGTGGTATTATAATATACATTGTTGTACAAAAATTAAAAATTATTCCAATATCCAGCTTTTTTTTTCAGTATCTGATGCCATATACAATGTAAAGCTTCAGAATTCTTCATTGTTGTAAATAAGTTAAAAATAAATCCAATATCCAGCTTTGTTTTCAGTATCTCATGTCATATGGAAAGTAAAGCTCCAGAATACTGCTTTTTATATATAGATATCTTTATTGCCACAATATATATATATAAAAAACTAAATTCTGTTAAATTCTAGTTTTTTATTGTTCCATAAATTTTAAACTCTAAATAGCAATTATTACGCACTTTTTTTTTTTCAAATTAAAATCTGAATATATTGTTTGATTTCAGAAAAATGTCATTCACACTATAGGAGTAGCAAAAAAACACTTTTAAATGATAGACTGGCTGCCTACAGAAAAAATGGCCCAAAGTCATAGATGTTTTATGTGCATGCACAGCGACAATAAGTATTTAAATAAATGTGATAAGTGTAACAAATTTGTATGCCAACTGCATACTTGAAGCTGCTTAGCTGTGTATTTTATGTTTGATAATGATGAATTAGATTAAACTGGTAAGTCAAATTTATTAACTGTTTAATTTATTGTAATTAATTAACATTTTAAAATGTTAAAATAAGTATGTTTTGTATTTTTATATATATTTTTAAAAGTGAAAATATGGTAAATAAACTTTACTCTTTTCTGCAGGCTGTGTTTCAAATGCCATTTCAATGGATGAGGGGTTGGTTAAAGACATATGAGATAAAAAAAAAAAGATTTCATAAAATCTGTTTTGTGCTGCAAAACACTATAATATGTCACTACTTTATTAACAAATATTGGGCAAATGGTAAGCATGATTATTCTCTTAGATGAAAATGTTTTGCAGAGAATAAACTACTGTGAATTTTTGTTAATTCCAAAACGGCAGAGATAGCATTAGTTGGATAGCTTAGTTGGATTAATTTAAAATCAATACCTACACTTGTCAAATAAAACAATGTTTAAAAATGTTCTACATTATAGCACTAAGAAATGATTCAGTGCTTAGTACTAATAGAATAAACAATTTATCATGATTTTAATTTCAAATAGAGAAACTTATGTACATGTAGTCAGTTGACGCACCTAAATGACTCCAAAGTCATAAAGAATTAATAGATTTTTTTTTAGAGTGCTTACAAAAAATAGTTCTTAATTTTTAAAATTCTTGGTAGCACCAGTGTTGTTAACCTGATAACAGAATAAATTTAGCCTTGAATAGGCGAATTCAAATATTTAAATAGTAAAATTTTCATATTTCAAAACTTTTGATAGAGACTCTTGGAAGAAGTTAAAGAATCTGATTATCACATTTTTATAGCAATAAAAAATTATAATTCAGGCAAATTCTTAAAAAATGGGCATGTTTTCAATTTGGTTATCATTACATTGCAAAGATAGATTCACTTTTTTACCTGCTTTTCTCGTTAAAGCAACAGTTAGAAATATAAAGGGTAATCTCATGAATTTAATATTAAAATTAAACATAGAAAAGTACTCTACATGCAGGGTTTTTTCTTAACATATTGGTACTTACATATTAGCCCGAAAACAATTAAATATACATAAAACAATATAATAATTCATATAAATGCTTGATGTCCCAAAAGATTCTTACTTAATAGCTCTCTACATATTTCTATAAGCTGTAACACTATTTTTCCATGACAGCGCAGTAACAGTGTTTCAATGAATGGAATAAAAAGATCTAAGGTCAAAACCTTTAGCTAGTGAGCACTGGTCGCAGGGATACTAGCACTGTTATTATGATGTTATTATGATGCAGTAGAAGGATAGTGCCAGAACCTTTGGAAATAGCTAGAGAATTATACTTACTAGAACTCAAACGTATAATTTTCACACATGTGATTACATAATAAATGTTTGCAATTGAGGAATGTTTCCTTAAACTCTCTTGTATAGAATATAATTACATTCTTTAAGTTATTTGATATATCATTTACAAACATATCATCAACAAACATATTTCATATAAATATATAGAAGTATTTAAATAATGAAGAGCATTATAAATATATAAGCAGATTAATTATTGACTCACAACTTTGCAATTTGCTATCATATGAAGTACAGAAACTATAGAACTGGTTCACAACATAAAATGTCCCGGCCGTCCAAACAGATACCTTACACCTTTCTGGTAGGTCGGATGGTCTGGGTCTCAAGAACATAAAATGCAGATCAAATAAAGATAAATAAGAATATGTATGTTTCGGTAATTATTTAGGTTTTTCTTCTTCAGTGCAACAAATCTGCATCTGAATGCCTGAATAAGTGCAAGACTATGTCGGCCAAACTGGAAATGGCTAAAATACAGAACCCAATATAGTAGTGCCACCTAGAGTGATAAAAGGGAACTAGAACTAGAGAAAAAATAAATATGAACATAAGAAAAAATGAAATGCAGAGAATATAAATTCAAATAAACAAAAAATGGCCCTGTTGCATTTAAGAAGGAAATCCAAATGATTTCCGAAATGTACACATGCTCATTTATTTTTATTTGCACTGCATTTTATGTTGTGAAACAGTTCATTATTGATTGTGCACAAAAGCATGTGCTTTACTTACAGAAACTAGCTGGATTTTGTTGAAATACTATTGGTGAGTCCTGTAGACATGATAATTATTTCAATAGTATTAATTCTGCATAATTTCCTCCTTTCATTATCTTCGGCATTCCTATTGTAGTTTTAGGCATTTATCTGTACTTATACTAGACAACCATTCTGGGGTCCTACATGCTTTACAGTATAGTAAAATGCATATTTCCAGGTTCCAAGACATAGAACTGCCTGAGACTGCAAATATGCCTCAATAACTATGCAAATATAAATATTGCATATTAAAATTTAAAGGCCAAACACATTTAGCAAACAGATGACATATCACAGATTCATGTGTTCTTCCCAGGCTTTTTTAAAAAAGCACACAGTCTGGTTAATTTTACAGACCCTCCGGCCACAATACGTATCTTATACGCAGATAATTATTTGTGTCTATCCAATAAACAAATATGTATGACGATAGTAATCTAGAATGGACACTTACATCAAAAATGTTTACACAAAAATCTAAATTTAAAACAATGCTAAAATTTTCAACAACACCTGAGCTCAAATATTCTCTCCCAAAATTAGCAATACTATCTGCAATTGGACTGGCTATACCTGTAATCACTGCTGAGTGTGATTTTTGTTTTCTTCATTAAATCGAATTAAAACCTGCTTAAGGAATCTTATGAAGCGGAACACTCAAAATAATCGAATGTACAAGTACATAAACAAGTACAAGAGCCAAAAGACTTTGATAATAAAACAGCTGTAGGTAATTGGGCATTAAAGAATTAACATAAAAATTATTAATGTTACTTTAATTGAATTTCAATAAATGCAGATGTTGTTCCCCCCGCATCGGGATCTTATGCATGTTTTCTTTTCTTGGTCGACAAATTTGCTCTACCCGGCCGCTTTTCCGGACCACTCAGCTCCAGAATTGTTTTGGAGAGAACACTGGATTTCATTACATCAACATACTCTACAAATTGAATAGTATTAAATTAGTGTCCTCATACTTCTTTAATTTCCTACACAGCAACATTGTAGACTTCAAGCGAGAAATATATTCAAATCCATTAGTCATTTTATAAATGTGTCAAGCTTTTAGGGCTAATATGCAAATACCAATATATTCAAATAAGAGAGATTGGAAAGGTAAAAAGGAGTGGGATAAAACTTTAATATAGATATTCTGAAATACACACATCATCTCCGAAAGTTATCACACAGGCTGACATTTTTGGCTTACAAAACATTATTACAGTTCACTCACTTTTTAAAAATAAACTCATTTAGAACAAATTACAGGAGTTTCAAAAGCACAGAAAGATAGACTAAAAACAACAAATATTGTAAAACATACAATTTACAGTTCAACCTCTGTAACTCAAAATTTTCCATATTATTTTTCTTTACAATCTTACAATATATATATATACATACATACATATATATATATATATATATATATATATATATATATATATATATATATATATATTGTATATATTGTTTACTGTAGTTGAGACTTTTTTTGATAATTCAACACACACTTATATACTGAAGAGCCAGAAAAACTGGTATTATCGGGCGTATGCAAATAATGGAGGTATGCAACCAATCAGCGTAACGTGATGTGGTCGACAGTGCATATATAAGACAACAAGGTGTCTGAGGAGGCTATTAGATCGGTTCTTGCTGCTACTATGGCAGGTTATCAAGATTTAAGTGATTTTGAACGGGGAGTAATAGTCGGCGCACGAAAGATGGAACATAACATTTCTGAAGTAACGATGAAATTTGGATTTTCGCGTACGACCATTTAAACAGTGTACCGAGAATATCAGGTTTCCGGTAAAACCTCAAATCTCTGACAGCGGTGCAGCCGGAAAAAGACCTTGACAGAACGGGATCATTGACGGCTGAAAAGAATCGTTACACGAGATCGACGTGCAACACTTCCTCAAATTGCTGCGGATTTGAATGCAGGGCCATCAACAAGTGTCAGCGTACGCACTGTGCAACGTACCCTCATTGATATTGATTTATACCTCATTGGCTCTACACGATATTAGGTAGGTGTACCAGTTTTTCTGGCTCTTCAGTGTATATATACACACAAACACATACACATATATATATATATTTATAGGTTGAATTACCAAAAAGAGTCTCAACCACACTAAACATAATAAAAATATCCTGAAAATCTGTATAAATTTTGGGGATATAGATAAATATCAAACAGAAATCTTAATCATGTGATAATTATATACAAAATAATACATTATATGTTTAATTATACACAAGATACAAGTATTTAAATTACAGATGAATTGTCTTGTTTTTCAGTTCTAACATAACATGAAGAATGTGCACAAATGTGTGTCTGAAGTAACATAACAAGTAACACGATAAGATTAAAGTTTACAAAAAAAATTTAATATACTCAAACAAGAAAAATTCGTAAGTTAATAAGCAGAATCTGTGAACGACAAGTAATTATCCAAGCTAAATCCAGCTACAGCTCTGATTAATATATTTTCTTTTTGATTTAATACATGTATACTGTAAATAAAAAAAAAAATGATGCACATTGCCTTATCCCTAAAACATTTGTTTGACATTTATCCTATTTCACCCAAATTTAGGACATCTATCCTTCATTTAGAGGCTCATAACACTCTCGGAGTAATGGTCAAAAACAGTTCAAAATTGGAACAAAAGTACCAAATGTATGAAGCAGATGATGATTTCAAACATTATGAAATTTAGTGAACAAAAACAAGAGAGTTTATATTGCTATGAAAGATCTCAATCTACCAGTTTACATTATTTAAAGGAACATTGAAGCAAAGTCATTCTAATCAAGTACCCCATGTATAAGAATCTGCTCACTTACTTACCCATTACTACTCTTACACCAGTTTAGATGTTTTTGCCTCTTATCAGCATGGAGTAGGTGGTTGTACATATACACAAAAGGTGCAGAAAACTGCATTAAGCACGTATTTCTAAATTTCTGTAGTATAGAAATCAAACTGGCAAGCTCCAACGAATCGAGTGGAAATTGTAAACATAGAGAATTCTAGAAAAATTGGAGAAGTGAATGTTCTTATGGATTTTCCATCTTTACTGATCAGCTTACCTATAACCGCCCTTTAAGTTGTTCCTACACAGTACAATATATCCAATAGATACCCACTGAATACCTTGTGCTCTGTGTTATGGGTTACAATATCTAGACAACTTTAGCTTATAGGTGTCATATCTCACCACTTTTTACAAAAGTTAAGAGGGTGAAAACTGTGAAGGGTTTCTATGAGATATTCCTAAATAAGGATTATTGCAAATGAACTTGGCCAACTTATCCACTTTCTCCAGATGGCAAAATGATTTCATTGCTGTACATTCAACTGAAGATACATTAAGGAATATAGTGTGCATTTTGAAATGCTAGGCTAAAGATATATTTTAAATGCCATATCGCTTGAATTCATTCATGTGTTAACATTGTACGACTGAAACGTTTTACACCTGTGACCAATTTTGAGAATTCCAAACTTTTGCAATCCACCTGCTTTAATAGACTAAGAACAGGAACTATAAAAAGGGGGCACTGTTTCCGTTTATTGTTGAATATAATTTTTCAAAAATCAGTTCTATTTCTCATAACAAAGAGTATGAAGTTTAATAAAATAGTATGGAAACACATCAACTAATTAATACTTTAAAATCAAAGACAACCAAAATATAGGTTTAAAAGTCTTTTTTTTAAATCTCATTTTTACGGCATACAAAATCACGCTTTCGGGCACTATTATGCCCTTCATCAGTGGTGAAGTCGAAGAGACTTCGCCAATGATGAAGAGCATAATACTGCTCGAAAGCGCTATGGCAGTGTAATTTTGCACCTCGTAAAAAGAAGATTTTAATAAAAGGCTTTTAAACCTATTTTTTGGTGATCTTTGATTTTAAAGTAATATGAGGTTTGTTTCCAGTTTCAATGGATGAGTGCATGGATGGCCTTTATTAATACTGGTCATTTCCCAACAAAAGGGGAATTGCAATTTACACTTGCCCTTTTGTCACTTTAACCATTGTGACTTTGATCCTTGTGACTTTGATCATTGTGACTTCGATTCCCACCATCTCTGTAAATCTAACTTGACAGATATCAGAAGATGTGAAAGGCAGAAACACATTTACAGTTTGAGTAGACTGATATACATTTGTTGAACAAAGAAACAGAACTGCTTCATATTTTATTTTATTTATTTATTTTTTTATGTTGAAATTTATATATATGTTTTATATATAAATTTCAACAACAATATATAAATTTATATATTATTATTATTTATTTATATGTGTCTTTGGACAGATTGATGGATTCTTTGTCTTCTGTTGATATACCAGTCTTCATATTATCATGAAATTGATTCGCTCAAAATGCAGTTTTATTACGGATAGTTATTCATTATTTCAAAAAAGTAACAATTAAAAATTTTCCTCAATAACTGCACATGTCCACTGATACTGGTTTATGCTGTGGTTGCTAATAATTCCTGTATCTGTATATAATGTACTGTATTTGTTGATTTTTTCATTTTTTTTTTCTGTACCCCATTTTCAATATTTCATGAGTTTCTATTTTCAAATAATTATGAATTAAAAAAAAAAAAAAAAATGACATGCCAAAAATTAACTACCATATGAGAAATACTAAATTAGAATATATCAATATTATAAAACTGAACATTTTGAACACTGTGAAATCATTTTAATCTCTCAAAACTCATATAAACTTAATTTTGATGAAAATACCCTTAAATGCCTTCATACATGAGAAGTCTCAATTAAATAATGAGGTTTCAATAAATTATGTTATCTACATTTCACTTACAGGAATTTGATTCTACTCATGCAGAAAGTTTAGGGGAATACTAGACTTAACCCTTTCGCGACGAGTGGCACGCATACGCGCCAGCTGTGAAGTTGCAGTCAAGGACGAACGGCACTCCCGCGGGCCGGAGGAAATTTTACCCTAAAGGACGACTGGCACGTATGGGTGTTTCTATGTGGAACGTTTTAGTTTGAATGTATTTGTCTCCTAGATGGCGCTAAATGCCCGTGGAAGCAACTTAAATGTATTTTGTAGATGTTTGACCTTGGCACAAGGAGAATCCAATGAATTATTTCTCCATTTGGAGCGGTGAAACACATGGTTCTGTAAAGTAAACATAGCACTTCTCGTAGCATCAACAATTTTATAATTGAGTTCGGGTCTCGTACTGATTTTGTCTTTTATTGATTTGGTTGTTGAATTAGAGGAATATAAGAGAGGGTTTTTTTTTGAGCGGGTGGGGGGGTAAAGGAATGTGCGGCAATGAAATGATTAGGTTATTTATGTTCTCATGGAAAGGAAGGCTGGGATTTCGTTAATATATCCCATCGATAAGGTCCAGATATGGAATAAAAATATATAAATCGTCAGAATCGGAATGAGGCCATAAATGGAATTTCCTTGTGTATACTGGAAAGGACACGGGATTATCAAGCTCTGATGGTGGGTATGGAGAACGCGTTGTGAAAACACTTCTAATTGAAATTTCAGGAAAAGGATATACTTTGTATTTGGATAAATTTTTTACCTCTCCTGTACTTGCAAAGTATTTGTTGTCTAAGAATACGCATATATGTGGTATAGTTTTAAAAAATCGGAAGGACATGCCAAAGAATTATCCATCTGTACCTAAAACATATATACACTAAAATTTTTAATATTTTGATAAAAGAAAATTTGAATAAAAAATATACATCAAATAGAAAATAAGTATTTCCTTTCTTCCTGAAAAAAGTATAATGTTGTGTTGAACGGGTGATTTTTAGTGAATTTTTTTCGAGAGTAAGGCTTAGCGCAAAAAAGTAGCCGTCTTTTACGCACATTTCGGAAACGAAGCGCTTCGTCCTTTGGGCCACGGTAGTTTCGGAATGCCGCCGTCCCGAAAGGGTTAAAGATCCCAGTTACAGCTAAAAGTACATTTCAATGTTACTTTAAATAATGTAAATAAATCACAACAGCAGCATACATAGCATTTTTATCTGGAAGATATTATCTGTGTATATCACTGAAAAAACTCTTAAAGTACTTGCTGTAATAGTTTCTGGAAATTATAACTACCAAACTTTCCTTACTTTAACCATTTTCAAGAATAAAAAAATTCCCAAAATGCTTCAATATGCATTCTATGTTTTTAGCTTGCAGATTCTATAACTATGTTCTAAAATTTAAAGAATCTTACTTCTTTTCGCAGAAAAGTTGTCAGTGAATAGTGAATATTTAAGGATAAAATAGAGATTACAGATTAATGAATGTGTGTGTGCAGGGGGGGGGGGGGGGGGAGTAATAATTTTAAAACAATAAAATGAACAAAACCACAAGATATTTCTTATAACTGAAATGACACATGGAAATTACAATTAAAACTTTTATTCTACTTCCATTTTCAGAATAAATTTTTAGTAACATTTAATAACAAAACATTCAACAACATCTAAGCAATGTGTCTGTTTGCGGCTTCAATTTAAAACACAAAAACACCCCTGTGATGAGATCTGAGTAAATAAATTTAACAGGCAATCGCAACACTTCATAATTGGCCAAAGATGTCAAAAAAGGTTGACAATCTATTTATATTTATTTATATATTTATATATATAGTATATATACAGATGGAGGGCCTGCGCTGTGGACGTTGAAAGTTCTATGCGCATCTGTACAACAACATTTTTAAGTACTACAAATGCACCTAGGGACAGTGACAGAGCTCATTTGGAGTCCATTCCACGAACAAAGTGCCAATGGATCAAATATTTCAATCTAAAGCAGAAAACAAACAAACAGAAACATGTAAGTCACCGATTATCTGCGAGTAAGTGCGTAACAATAGCGTCGTGTCTTTTGTATGGCCGGTTTCTATTTTAATGCTTGTCCACACCTCGTAGGGGTACACTGTTCGGACCAGCAGCATTACAAGTCTCTGAAGTCCATTGTGAGAGACAAATACTGAAAAATAGTCCATGGACTTTAGTAACGCTGCTGGAATTCGTGGTGCCACCGATTAAAGTCAATGTAGAAAACAGTCACTGAACCATTAGCTAAGCCAGCCAAGAGGAATCTAAAATGGAAAAGGAATACTACAAAAATATGCACTAATAAATAAATACAAACTTTTTAACAAAACTAAAAAATATACAGTTATAAATGGGATTTTATTTTTAATGTGTTATGGCGATTTCTGAGAAAGTTAAATTAGTATGCTTTTAAAGCAATAATAAATAATTTTTATCTAATTTAAGCTAATAAATTTACATGTTTACAACTTTAAATATATCATAATCTTAATTCTAACTCTTAAATGAAAGGTAAACAAGTAACTCTTAACTAAATGAAAACTAAACTAAAATAACTCACTTTTTAATGCATATTAAACTTCTAAACTAATAACTCTTATTGATTCTTATGTTTCTTTACCTTTAGTGTACTTAAAACTGAGCAATCTTCAATTTATATAAATGTATTTAACTCACTTAATATTGTTTTCTCTAGTAATTGCTCAAATCAAGTAATGGTTATTGAAGCTTTGAAAAGGTGTAAATAAACTTAACTTTAATATACATAATTGTTTACCTGTCTAACAGGACTTTGTGATCATTTTTAAATACACCTTTTCCCAGTAAACGTTACACCAACTGGAAATTCCTCTTCCCAATACAGTGAATAAAACTGCTTTATAAGCAATCAAGTAAACACAGTGTAACATGCAAGTTTTGTAAACATTATGTTCTCATTTCCTCACCCTGGGTAATTAACGATGTTTAAATAACAATATATAAATGTTCCTATTACTAATAATATGCATATTTTGTAATTTTAACTACATTTTTACGTGAAATGCAAGAAATTTTCAAGATGGCGATCAAAACAACGCTATCAGAGCATCACTAGTAACATAAAACAGACGTATCAAATGTCTGTAGGAGCAAAACAGATGTGGAGCGCCGGGTTGAAAGATTGGCACCCTTTAGATCACCAAGAAGTTCGGTGCCGGGTTAACAGTTGTAACAGTGGTGACTGAAATTGAAATCTTTTCATGCCAAAAGGGGGTTGCCTTTCCGGGACCTCATGCCAAGAGAGGATTTTCTCCTCAGTCGGGATGTAAACACAAACCGCAAAGGTTGCTGCCCGATTCTTTAAAATTGTTTTGCTTTGTAAGGGCCCTCCTCATTCTATGATGTCACTGATCTGTTCCTAAGTGCCTAAAGGGGGCAAGATGCTCTATACCTTTTTGAAAAACACATTCTGATCTTTTGATCTGATGTCGCCATGTCACTCCAACACACCAGCAGACTTCAGAGTATCATGGCTTCCCTGGCATTCTACAGACTCCTGTGAACGCCCTTGATCCTGCAACCAAGCTGATGTCCAAGCTCACCTGCAACATCCCTTTTTTTTCACTGACAGACTCTTCTGAGTACCTCGGCTCCCACAACTTGAGACATACAGTCATTCCACGGACTCTGGACTTGATCCCATAACACCAGCTGACATTCGAGATTACCCGCAACATTCTTTTTACACCGGCAGACTCCTGTGAGAGTCTCTGGTCCCGCAACATCATCTGATGTCCGAGCTTACCTGCAACTTCCAATCCGTAGTCTGGTGGCTTCGATTCACCAGTGCTTATGGCCTCATAGAGAGAGGCAGAAGAATGTGTGATCGTGTGCAAGAGTGCTTACATCATTTAATGTTTATTCATATGCCAAGAAATTTTTAGAGATGGAGGCATTGCCTTATCTACTTCCATTTTCTTCATATTCAAGAGTGTTACACAATTTAAGGCTTACACGTTGTGAAGTTTTTCTTCACATTCAAGTGTGTTACATAATTTAAGGCTTACATGCCCTGAAGCCTTAGTGATGGCATCATTGCCATATCTACTTCTCTCTTCTTCACAAATGTTCATTTACTTTTTCTTATACACATTTTGTATATATTTGTATTCAGACAGAGCTGTCAAATTGCTTTTTTTTATTCTTTGAAACCCAGGGTGAAATATCTGTTAAGTTTAAAATGCTCTAATAAATTCCTTTTTTATTTTTAATCTGGTTTTTATTTAATTTTTATCACCATGACTCTTAAGTAATTTATTATTTAACTAAACCTTTTTTTTTTTTGTAAAAACACAACGCAAATTGTACTTTTAGAGTAGGTTCCTGAAGTTTTAGCCATTGGTTCTAAAGTAAAAGTAAGTTTAAATTCTTCTTTTGTTTAGTTTTTTTTTTATATTAATTGTTTTTTTATTTTATTTTAATTTTATGCTGATGTTGAAAAAGAGACAGCAATAGCATATTCATATAACATAATCATTTTAGATGAGCTTGTAAAATATGACTTCAAATAATCTAAAAATTTAAGATTTATTAAGTGCATTATGTAGCAGATTGTTTAACATAAAGTTTCTTTGGGTACTTCCAGAATATAGTTGGTAACAAAACCTTCTTTGGTCACTTATGTACATTATGATGCATAGAGAAGAGGTATATGAAATATATGCTTAAGGGATCAGATAATAACAAAATTGTTGTACAAGAGAAAATTAAAAGTTTGTGGCAATCCCAAGACTTTCCAGATGAAACAAGTGGTCATTTAACCTCTGAGCCAAACTATATACATTTAAAAATATATATATCTGATGCAAAATATACATAGTTTGTATCCCAAATGGGGTTCAACTAGCTTTAGAGGTTTTTGAGATGATGAAGGAGCATGTTGTATAAATTATATATATTTTTTTGTCTGTCCTAGTCAATATAAGCAATATACATTTGGTTAAAATTGCTTCATCTAGACCAGTGTTTTTCAAAACATGTGCCGCAAAAGTATTGCAAAGATTGCACAACATAATAGTTTTGAATAAATTGTCTTAAAAATTTATACAACATGTAAAATTTGAATTCATAATTTGAATTACCAAGGAACTTTTCTCATTTTAGGGTTCCACTATCAAATTGTATTTCAAAAGGGTTCCATGACCAAAAAAGTTTGAGAAACACTGATCTAAATAATTTAAGTAGTATACCACCTACATTTGGTTACATTCGTTTCAGCAGTTTTCAAGATTACGAAGAACCAACAATTATGACAAAATCGCAGTTTTATAGCAAAACTATATACACTTATCAGAAATTTTTTCATACACTCATATCTACATAATATATATATAAAACTTGCCACTCAAATTAGGTCCAAATTGCTTCAGTAGTATTATGAGATTACGAAAGGACAATGATTTGACATCGGAAGAAGGCACTTAAAGTGCACTTTAGCAAATGAAATCATTAAATATATATTGTTATAGTATTCTAAATAACTTATTTTCATCCCAAAGATAAATTTTGATGTTTAATGGGTTTAGTTTCAACTTTTATTGGCCATTATGGTCCGT
Source organism: Amaurobius ferox (assembly GCA_951213105.1). NCBI lineage: Eukaryota > Metazoa > Arthropoda > Arachnida > Araneae > Amaurobiidae > Amaurobius > Amaurobius ferox. Next base: position 120,361,505 of record OX578153.1, on the reverse strand, counting down.
TTACCATAACACGCTATGATAAAAATAATGCTCTTTTGCCTTTACGTTTCTGCACATTCTACTATGCAGGTTGCTTATCTACGCTTGTGCCCATACTCTATAGGGCAGGTAGTAAGATTATCAGTGAACACAAAACTCTTTAAAACAAGGATTTTAGAATTTTTCTGATGGAAGTATTTGCTTTGAACTCAGTAATGATGCATTAATTTCCCTATATACATACTATAATTATAATGTATAGGGTAAGTTGTGTGTCAAACATTCGAATTAGAATTTTTGCCAGAAGAGCATGTTTCAAGCATCCCTGAACATGAATCAAACATTTTTAAGATGATGTCTGTGTGTCCATGAGTCTGTGGAGATGATTGCGATGGAGTGGTTCAAATTAAATTTGATATAAAAATTGCAATCACAATTGGTGAATACTGAAAGCATATTGATTTTAAATGCAATCGAATAGCCGGAAAACATTACAATTTTTGAATAAAATGTTTAAAAAATCATCAAAAAACCAGAACATTCAATAATGTTATGCATATAATCATTTCTGATGTAATGTTTCATTAAAAAATGATTGACACAAACTTTAAAATGCTATCCTCAACTGTTCTCGAGATATTGCATTTTTCTTTTTCAAATAAATTTTTAAAAGAAATCACATAAAATTTAAAAGCACTAACTACTCTGAAATAAGTTCACTTTTTATGTAATATTATGCGATAAATTTGCTAACATCATTCTTGTGAATCTACATAGTTTACTCCATTCACGTGAGAAGATACTCTGTGTAATAGTTTTGTAACAATTCAGTAACAGTCATTTATGCATAAGAAATGCTTTTCTCTCTATTTGTCAAAATTATCAATTGGTGAACCTGGTGATTGATTTACTGATATTTTGCCCCAGATTGACGAAAAAAAATTGTAAAAATTGTAAAAATGTCGCTGTCAATGAAAATGATTAATAAATAAATTGGAAGATTTTTATAGACTCTACTGCTTATTGCGGTTATTGTTATTGTTATCAATATTGACAATTGTCAGTTTAGAGTTGCATGAAATATAAGTTAATTGGGTACTTCCAAATAGTTTTGCATGCTGTCATTCGGAAGAATGCCCAATGTACAATTCGACATTAAAAACATTTTGATATTTATTTTATACATCATTTTTCACTGTGAAACTCACTGCATTATATATGTTAGTAAATTTCAGTCGAGGTATGTAAATTCATGGCATCATCACGACGGATGAGTATAGCAGTGGGTGTGTCATGAAGTGATTCAAAGCAAGTATCAGCAAGTAAAAATAAAAACGACATTTATTACTCATCAAATTATAGCATGCATAATTAACTTTGATGCAGCTCACATAAGTACACCAGAAGAACATCGCTCCAATACTAAGTCTAGCCATAACATATCGGCTATTTGCATGATATAGCTTAACACCAGCAACCAGCTCAAATATCAAAAGATTCAACAACAAGCTCTCATCCAAAACTATCTTCAAGCAACAAACTCTACAAGCACAAAGCTTCTCAAAGCAAGCTAAAAGCTAAAGTGTCATTACCGGCACTGGGCATTTATACCCATCATCTGTTATAACGCTTTAGGAGTATGTTAATTTCTAGTGATACAGAAAATTAGCATATTCCGGTCAGCTAAGATTCAATCTGCAGGAACTCCAATGTAATTCAACTCGAACACTAAAGAAACGATTCAAAATCTAAACAGTTAACCGGAAATATCCAATACATTAACTTTTGACAGTAACACTATCGTTATACATCATTTGTTTACTTTTATGGTGTCTAACAATATGGAGAAAGTCATCTACTGCTCACATCAAATTTTTTTTAACTTTGCCCATAATTAATAAAATTCCAGGCACTTAGAATTATAACGAGGTGATTTTTGACCTATAACAGTTATTGTTGGCATGATTGCCGAAGACAAAAAATGATGACAATATTTACTTCTGATCATGGGACAGAGCCAGAGATCGGACACCACTGTCACAGGTTGAAAATGCATACAGAAGAGCCAAGTTGAAGGTCCTCCACACTTCAACGATCCCTTTATCGCTGCCGGTCATCATGTACTCACCATCCCTGCTCATTGTTAAACACTGAAATGACAGTAAGATAATTTTACTAAAATAAAATAGCACTCATGCGAACACATTAACTTTATTGTTAACACAATTCAGCACAAATAATATAATTAAACAGAAATGTGTCATTCATTGCAGTGCAAGTCATTTTCATCTTTAATTCAAATTTTGTTTACAAGGTTATAATTCAGTTGTAACCTTATAACAAAGTTATAATTCAGTTGTAACCTTGCAACAAGTTTCTTGACAAATAATATAATTAAACAGAAATGTTTTATCCATTGCAGTTTCCCCGAAAGTTATTTTCATCTTTAATTCAAATCTTGTTTACAAGGTTATAATTCAATTGTAACCTTATAACAAGGTTATAATTTAGTTGTAACCTTGAAACAAGTTTCTTGTTCCAAGGGTACAATAAGGTCACAATTCACAGCAATCAATAGAAATGCTACACTACTTGCTCGCCCAATTTGCTGCTCTCAGTCTTCGGATGAGTCGGTCGGCCTGGGCTTTCGACACTACTTGCTGCTATTGTGTTATTAATATAGGTTTAGCAGAATTATTGGTTAGAAAGACATAGAGATAAATAATCAATATTTGGTATATTTTCATAGCGTTTACTTTGAATTCAGACCATTTAGTTTGGCAAGAAAAACACCAAATCACAAGCAAACAAAATACTGACATATATTACAAAATATTGCAAATGTACACATGACAAAAAAACTAACTTTTAAACTATTAAGCAATGGATACAACAACTCTTAACAATGAAAAACAAACTTTGAGTTAATAAAATAATGTACAGCTGAAAAAAGTTGAAGTTTTAGAAGCAAAAACAAGTTTCTTCCTCAAGAAATAAAACAGAACAGACATTGCAAATAAAAACCCGACTCATGAAAAATAGTTTTTAACTAGGGTGCTTTATCGCAACATACTAAATAAGATCACACATCTCCAACTTTTATGTGTTCCCATCCAAACTTCAAAGCTGATCAAAGCAACATTTCATCATAACAAGATTTGTATAACCCAATTTCATCTACAAAATAAACTAAATATCTCCCTGGTCTATTTAAATAAAATGTGTATTAAGATTAAAAAGTTTCTAGACATCTATTTCTTAAAAAGTTGTTTGATGTCCAAATGATCTGTTTTAAGGATGCCCACTTCCCCGAAATTATCTTATTTAAAATCTCATAAAACTAAAATGAGTCTGAAAGTTAGTTATAAAAATGTTTGTCGCAAAAATATTCTTTTTAATTTCACACTAAAAGAATCAACCCATGATTGAATTTAAAAACAAGAAGTTCTATGTGTATTCATGAAATGTCTTGTTTTTCAAACTGTTACCTTTACTGGTTTATGAGGTTACCTTTAATAGTTTCAGTGCTCCCCTGAAGGCAAAACTTTCAATTCACAGTAATGGCCACCTTTTAAATGAAAGTTCACCCAATTTTAGCTTTTAAAGTATAATAAATAAATAGTTTCAAAACAAAACCCCTAAAGTAGGTGATCATTCATAAAGTTAATTAGGCCTTTACTTGTCTTTCCTGGAAAGTTAATTAAACTACAACAAATAACTGGTACTACAAATAACCCTGACCCGGTTTATTTGTTGTACCAGGATCATTTAATGAAATGGGAAATTCAAACATTATTTTAAGACCTATTTGTGGCTTGAAATGAAAAGTAGAAAATGTGTTTGTGGCACTAGCTGTCTCAATCGAATTTTACTGTACATAATGGATTCTTATCAAATGAGCATACCCTAAAAAACCCTTTTGGGTGGTTGTACACAAATGGGCGTCCATAGGGGAGGTCATGGGATGATCCACATATAGGAGACATGGTTAAGACAGAACCAAGACTTTTTTATTTTAGTAAGTTTTTTATGATTTCGTGAAGAGGCCCATAAGCATAGGCACCTATAGGGGTGAGCAAGAGGGGTACTTGCCCTCCCCTGGATGCTTAAGGTCACAAAGGTGAGCATTGAACTAGTCGATGTTGTACATCTTATCCTTGAGTTTGCCCCACTGACGTCTGTGGTTTTCACCCTCCTGAGAAAAGTTCTATGGGTGACCTTGGGTACACATATCCTAGTTTCAGAAAATCACTTTTTACACAGTACAAAACAGAGACATTATGACAATAGATAAAAATTACATTGTGAAGAGATGTTAATGCCTGAAGAAACTAAAACAAAAACTATATTCAGATCAGTTAGAGGTGAGACCTTCTTTTATGTCCTAGATACAGCCAGATTTACTAGGCCTAGATTTACCAGATAAAAACAAAATGAGTAAAAATTGAATATGATTACTTGAATGAGTAAATCGATTAAATGAGTAAATATGAAATGAATGAGTCAATGGATTGCTACTTGAACGAGAAAAATAATAAAATGAGTTACTTGGATAGGATGGTGGTGGGTTTCACTGCGTAGCCTCCTTCCATTGATTGTAAAGCAACACACATTGCACTGGTCATAACAAACAACAACTAAACCTTCTCGGCACAATGCGCACAATTCAGGTGAGCGGAAGTTTTCGGGGGCTTCCAGAGACCTCAGGAGATCTCCATTGGTTGTGTGGACTAACACAGGACCATCTAAAATGAAAAAAAAGTTATAAATTAATAAAGAAATGAATCACACTTTAGAGGGAGATTTTTTAAAAACAAGGTGTTGAATGCTATTTATTCACACATTTAAATTGCAAGCAATCCATACTGAACCTTATTTTTCAATAACTTCCATAACAAAGCTTTGAATATAGAATTAAAACAAAGCATATAAATTAAAATAAGTTAAATTTACAAAGCTGAAAATTATAAAGTTACTATATTCTAATTAACTTTGAATTTAAAATAGAAAAATCTGCCCTAAATTTGTTTTCTGTAAAATGCTATAACTGGTATAAATAATAATTAACCCTATTACTTGCATTAAAGTGAATCAATCATAGTTTTGATACTGTGATATAACTTACATTAAAAGAGATTTTTTGGAGTCTTATCCAATGAATTATGGATCCATTTTTGTAAAGTGGACAATAACTTCAGGTGTTTGTGTAGTTTATCGACCTCTACATATTTGTAGTCAAATAAAAACAAGAGAGAAAACAAATCAATCATGCTTAAAGCATTGATTATGAAACACTTTCCAACTTCAATGCAATTTTATTTAAACATGTCTAAAATGCAATGCATTCCTCAGTAATATTTTAAAACTTATCACAATACTACATTAATTTATTATATTTGAAAACTTAAACCTTCATCGAAAAAAATGAACTTCATTCAAATGACGGCATTGAAATATAAACTGCCTGGTTTAAACATCCCTAAAATGTAATACATTCCTCGGTAATAATTTTAGAATTATTACATTACTACGATAAGTTATTATATTTGAAAACTTCATTGAAAACAACTGAAAGTCATTCAAATGACGTTTTTGAAAAAATAACAAGCCTGGCTCTCTCTATAAAAGCAGCATTTCATTCATAAATAATTTCCCATTCATGTCATTCATCACAATACTATAATAATTTATTTTATTTAAAAATTAAGACTATGGAGCTACAAGTAATTGAACTCTATGCGTAAAACTTCATCAAAAAAAATCGTCCTGCTCTTTGTAAAATCAATGAATATTTCAGTCATATCAGCTATGCAGACTCCATGAACTAAATGATTTTGTGTTAAAGAAATACAGCAATTCTAATACAACTCATTCTACATATTTTGTTGTTTACATTTTACATAGGTGAAAAATAGGCTTTGTTGTAGAAATAATCAAATTTGGATGAGCATTTAAACTCAAATATATTGTCATTGCGTTGTTTCAGTATGTAGATGCATAGAATTTAGGCAAAAATAAAGTGGTTTTAGGACGGATACAACACTCAATATGAATTAAAAAGAACTTTAAAAATCACGATTTTGACACAAGATGGATGCCATATATCATTTTGAAGTGGGTCACGTGACCTTTTCATATTATGGTCACGTGATCGCTTCATATAAGAGGTGTTATTATTATTTTAATTTTTATTTAAAAAACTACTGAATATATTTCGCTGATTTTTTTTTTATAAATTTTATGGAACACTTTAAATATTACCTAAAATTTTTGAAGCAATTTGTGGATTTTAAATCCGCTTAAAAAATGTTTGAAAAATTAGGTCTCATAGGGCTCAATGTATTTCATTTTTTCAACCCGGGTTCAATCCAAAACTAATTGGGTGATATTATTCATTTATATTCCCATAGGTCCTACAGACCGTCTGAACAACATACTAAAATTTAATTTTGATTAAGTCATTTTTACGGTAGTTATCGTGCTAACGGACAGACAGACAGACAGAATGAACGAAGTCATAAACACTTTTTAACTTTGTTGTAAAGTGTCAAAAATGATGAGCCAATTATGATGTATATGGCACTTTCAGTACATGATATGCTTTTTTGAAGTTTAAGAATGCTACTTTCTTCAAAACAAAGGTTTGAAATGTAAACAAAAGTTTCTAAATTTACATTATTGAAAGTAAATAGAGGGTTTTCATATATAAATATTCAAAAGTAAACAAACACTTTTTCAGAATTTAAGCTGCTGAAAAATAAATAAAGAGAAGTTTCAAAATTTAAATTACAGAAAAATAAACAATTTTAAAAAATTCAAATTATCGAAAAATCAACATATGATTAAAAAAAATTCAAATTAGTAAAAGTAAACAAAGGTTTTTAAATGTTAATTATCAGAAGTAAACAAAACTATTTTAAAATTGAAACTGTTGTAAATACGCGATTTAAAATTTAAATGATCAAAAGTAAACAAAATTTTTTCGAATTTCAATTATCAAAACATACATAAATTATTTTTGAAATTCAAAACAATAAAGATTAAAAGGATTTTTTTAATTTAAATTATTGAAATATAAACAATTTTTGAAATTCAAAACAATCAAGAGTAAATAATTTTTTTTTTAAATTTAAATTACTGAAAAAAAAAGCAGAAATCTTTTATCAATTAATTAAGAGTATTTACACTAGAGCATTTTATTGTGAATACATGCACAAAGAAAACAAGAAAGATCAATCATGCATAAGCATTGATTATGAAACACTTTCCAACTGAAATGTAATTTCATTTAAAAATTTCTAAAATGCGATACATTCAGTGGTGATATCTTTTACATTATCACAGTACTACAGTAATTTATTATACCTAAATATTTAAAACTGTATCGAAATATAAATCATCTGATTCTTTATGCAAAATCAATGAGTATTTCATTCATATAACTTGTATTCCAGACTCCAGAGCTAAATAATTTTGTGTGAAAAAAAATTCAGCAATTCTTATGTAACTCACCTTACAATCGCTTGAGATATTTGCATTCTGCATAAGTTAAAATTAGGCTTCGTTGAAGAAATAATAAAAGTTTAGGGATCATTTAACATCATAACTATTGTAATTGCATAGGCTCGGAATTTAGATACACAGATAATATATGTGTGTATGTGTATGTACTCAAAGTATTGGAATCGTGCCGAAGATCGGAACTCGAATTTTCAAAGGATCTACACGTTTTGGGACTTCTAGAACACGAAAAAACTATTTTTAGGAAGACGTCTGTGTGTGTATGGGTGTATCTGTGTATATTTCTATGTATCTGTGTGGATATTACATCCACTCTAATTGAAAAACTAATGGACCGAATTTCATACAATTTGGTAGGTATGTTTTTTGTGGGAAATCCTGATGTTCATTAAATTATAGTACGATTCGTAATAAAAGAATCTGCCTTCTTTGCGAAATGGCCGCAGAAATTGCCTTTATCCACTCTAGCTAAAAACTAATGGAACAAATTTAACAAAATTTGGTGTATAATATTTCTATAAACTACAAGTGATTTATATACCAAATTTAACAAAATTTTGTATATAAATCAATTGTAGGTTATTCTAGTATGATTCCGGAAAAAGGAACCGGCTGTTTTTGCGAAATGGCCCGCAAAAATCATTATATATAAAAATAAAAGTCTACGTGTGCTCAATTATATCATTTAAATTCCTATTTTATACATGATTTTTGACAACAAAAAGAATAAGTCTAACCCCATTACTCTAGGACTAGCCGTTCTTGAGATATTCCAGTTTTTTCGCGTTTTCGCTACGCCACCTTTGACAATAAGTCCAGCTATCAAATGAGAACCAAATTTAAGTTTAACGTGTAAATTCAATGTCATTTGAAATACTTATGGTTGTTATTTTGTGCAGATAAACTCAAATTATTATTGAATAAATAAAGAGAACGAATATGAGTCTGCAGGGAAAGACATGTGCTGTCCACATCAGAATTTTTAACAATATTACAACAATGATTTATAGAAGTGAACGGGGATTATTTTCAGGCCATTTCGAAAAAAATGTATGATCTATATTTAAAGATCCATCAAATTTTTGTCGAATAAAATGTTCAAATTTAAGCTGTGTACCAAATTTTAACTCTCTAGGACGTAAAGTGCATTAAAAATGCCATCAAATAAGTATATCATGAAGAGTGATATAAAATTTTAAAAAAATGAAAAATTGTTATCTACCAAATTTATTTTAAAATGTGAAGCCTCTCCCATATGCAAAACGTTTAAACAAATGGAAAGATATTTATTATATAATATATCTCTCTTTTCTTTCTGGAAGATATCCCAAAGTCAGAATTTAATTGAATTTGTTTTTTTCCCTATATTAAATAATTTTTAATTAAAAAACCACTTAACATATTTTACTGAATTTTTTTTTATATATTCTATGGGATAATGTGAATATTTCCTAAAAATTTCGAAGCAATTCGTGAATTTTAAATTTACTTAAAAAATGTTTGAAAAATTAGGTCCCATAGGGTTCAATGTATTTCATTTTTTCAACCCGGGTTCAATAAAAAACTAATTGGGTGATATTATTTATTTATATTCCCATAGGTCCTACAGACCGTCTGAACAACATACTAAAATTTCATTGTGATAAAGTCATTTTTACGGCAGTTATCGTGCTAACGGACAGACAGACAGACAGACAGAATGAACAAAGTCATAAACACTTTTCAACTTTGTTGTAAAGTGTTAATAAAACCAGCAGTTCTATGGAAATCTTGTTTAAAGTGGAGTGTTTTACATAGTCACAACACTTCTCCCTTTCAAACAGTGAATCGATAACTGTAAAGCACCTGGTAAACACATGCTTATCATCAACCTCAATGGTTCAACAGCCCACCATGGTCCTTAGCCTTACTCAGAAGATTCTACCAAGCTGTCCCTCCTGGAAGCAATGTTTTTCCAATTTTTAATACTTTACAACATAGTTGAAACGTGTTTATGACTTCGTTCATTCTGTCTGTCTGTTCATTCGCACAATAACTGCCGGAAAAATGACTTTATCAAAATGAAATTTTAGTATGTTGTTGAGATAGTCTAAGAAACATAAGGGAATGTAAGGGAATGTTGAAAACATGAAATACATTGAACCCTATGGGACCTAATTTTTCAAACATTTTTTAAGTGAAGTTAAAATTCACAAATTGCTTTGACATTTTCAGGAAATATTCAAATTATCCCATAAAATATATAAAAAAAAAATTCAGTAAAATAGGTTTAGTAGTTTCTAAATAAAACTTAAATTAATAATGACACCCATATAATATGAAGAGGTCACGTGACCCACTTCAAAATGAAATATGGCATCCATCTTTTTTACCAGAGTAAAAATCATGATTTTTAAAGTTCTTTTAAATGTATATTTAGTATTGCATCTGTCTTAAAACCGCTTTATTTTTGTGTTTTATCTGTGCAACTATATTCTGCACCAACACAGTTACAATATTGAGTTTAAATGATTATCAGACTTTGAATATTTCTACAACAAAGCCTAACGTTAATGAATGTAAAATGTAAACAAGTGATTGTAAGATGAGTTGTATAAGAAATGCTGATTTTTTTTTCATGAAAAATTATTTAACTCTGGAGTCTGGAATAAAAGTGTATGAATAAAATATTCACTGCTTTTACAGAGTCAGACGATTTATATTTCGATAACGTCATTTGAATAAAGTTTGAATGAAGTTTCAAGTATGGAGTTGGAATGTACTTTTACCTCCATGGTTTTAATTTTCCAAGTAAAATAAATTATTGTAGTTCTGTGATAATTAAAAAAATATTGCAGATGAATGTATCATATTTTAGAGATGTTTAAATAAAATTACAGTTGGAAAGTGTTTTACAATCAATGCTTTATGCATGATTAATCTTTCTTGTTAATATTTAACACCTCAAAGTCCTTGTCCACACAATTGATCCATCTCAACTTTGGTCTCTCTAATAAAATGTGTTTCGTCAAAACTGTGATGAACATGCTCGGCTAATTAGTTTTAGCACTACACTAGATGTCTCCAATCTTTCTTCCTATCCTTTCAAAGGCAACTTGCAATACAGGCAGATGTATTTCCACATCTCTTCCTTGGCATATTCAGACAACTTTTAGCATGGAATAAACACTTTGAAATTCACAACAATTACAATTTATATATTTTTTTTTTTTTTTTTTTTTTTTTTTTACCTTTCATTGGGAAAAAACTAATGACTTTCTACAAAAATTATATGTAGAATGTAATGCCGATATTATGCCGCCTATTGTAAAAACTTTCTATCAAAGCCACACCAAATTCATAGCTACAATAGGATTTTCTGATGGTAATCAAATTCATTTTTAAAATGGGAAGCAGATGTGTAAGAAAATGATTCAGTTTTCATTATTTCTAAACATACTGTCAAAAACTAAGTCAAAATTTGAAGCATAAATCTTGGTTGGTTCAAAATTCAAGACATTATTCTTCATGTGAAGCATTTTAAGCTGTTAAAATACTGCCCTTAAAATTTTCAGATGATGTTGTAAAACAATAAATATGAAAACTTCTATACAAATAAATCCATCAATCTACAAAACTATTTATGTCCTTATGGGTCTAACAATATTTTTGTTTTACTATGCGAAAAAAGAATATGAATTATGAGGAGTGCATAGATTTTCTACAATTATATGATTTTTCTACAATTATATTTCTATAATTATATAATTAACAGTTTCAACTCTTATCGTCTGAAAATGTTTACTGTATTTTTCTGTCTTCAAACTTGATTAAAAATGTGTATATTAAAATATATATGTGTGTGTGTGATGAGGGGATGGGGAATACACACAGAATTTCATAATAAGTATGGTGAACAACACAGATTTTAAAAGCTAAAAATTGTTCATCTAATGTCATCCCTCACTTTTAGTAGCCCATAGTTCATAATTGTTGCTGCTCATCAGCACGGGGTAGGCAATGATTAATGAGTACAAGACTCCTTAAAGCAAGGGAAATATTTTCCAGTAAAATATTTCTCGCATGATGCTCTGTGCTTTTACTGAGTTTTAAGTAAATTTCTCTACGAGAAAAATTGTAAAATCTTGCTTTAGCATGTTTTGAGCTCATTAATCATCTCATCACTTGTTCAGTGCTGCACAACCGGAAAACCATGGTCTGCAGATGAGAAGGGGTGATTAGTTAAGCGTTTTCTTGCTTCTATTACAGAGCACAGTAGCTTGCTCCATCTAAAATTATAGAAATCAGCATTTTTATGACATTGATGTGTTAGTGGTGTTCCCCCATACAGCAGATAATATTTGTTAAACAAACATGCTTAGTATGCTTCTGGCCAGCATTGTCCCAGATGTGGGTGTCATGTCTTTTATGTTCAAACTGTCTTGTGGATTCCCCCATCCTCAGAGTCCATACCCAGTGGTATAATATGATATTCAATTTGGGGAGTGGGGGGGATCAGTTTTAAATTAAGTTTATATCAATCCCAAGTTAGAGGTCTGTACAGGTTTGGGTCTGGCCCATGGGCTTAGGTGACATGGGCCATGTCTTATTAAATTCAGGTTAGATCGGGCCAGTTCAAATTAAATAAAAAAGCCAAAAATAGATCAACAATAAAACAGAAAAATTTGAAATTACATATTAAGCAAAATTCTCAATTAGAGGATGAAAGTCTCCAAATCCCATATTATGTAATAAAAGTTTGCTCTGTACAGAGAACGCAGATCAACAAATTAGAACTGGATAGAGAAAATTAATAATTTCTGACAGGAAATTGAAGACTCGTTTATTCGACAATATTCCAAAGTTAAAATACAACATTGCTCTTCGCAACTTTCACCTACAAATTTGGAATGTTTTATTTTTCCAATTTGAAATTACTTTCCTTTATACATAATGTATAAGGAAAGTATTGTGATGGGGTCGAAAATTCGAATTCCGAGTTTTTGACGGGAGAGCACGTTTCAAGCATCGCTGATCACGAATCGAACATTTTTGAAGTGATGTCTGTGTGTGTGTGTGTCAGTGAGTCTGTGGAGACGATAACTGACGAATGAATGGACCGATTTGAATGAAATTTGGTACAAAAATTACAATCCGTAAACACTGGATGCCTATTGTTTTTATACGCAATCGAATGTTCAGAACCCCCTAAATTTTCGAGTGAAATTTTTAAAAAATCGTCAAAAAATCAAAACCTCTAATAAAGTTACGCAAATAGACATTTCTTATGCAATTCTTCATTAGAAAACGACTGACATAAATTTTAGAACGCTAACATGAACCGTTCTCGAGATATTGCACATTTTTCAAAAATATTATCAAAAAGTCATATAAAATAAAAATAAAAATATTTCCTATTGAGAAATATGTTCACTTTTCATATGTAATACCATGTGATAAATTGGGTGACATCATTCTCGTGGATCTAGCTTGTTCCATTCATGAGAAAAGATACTTCGAGTAATACTTTTGCATTTGAACGCCAATAGTCATTTATCTGTTATAAGAAAAAGTTATTTCTCCCTCAGTAAAGTTTGGCGAGATTTTGGCGACGAATTTGGTGGAATGTCGCCAACTTGGAGATTTTTTAAAATGTTGGTAAATTAACGAAAAACTCACCATGGATAAAAATGACGCTAAATCAATGAAAATAATGACTAATTGACAAAAATTCAATATCTTGGAAAGAATATATATATCTACTATATGAATAATCTATTTTTTTCTACTGTAAAAGTAGTAAATTCATTGCATTATATAAGGAAAGTTGTGTGTTGCTCACATCAGATTTTTTTTAATTGGGGGGAGGGGGAACCCCTAACCCCCTAAAATATGCCCTTGCCCATACCTAACTCTCCAACTGGAAATCTGAAATAGAGTTTTAACAAAAACAAGCTTTCAGCATATTCTGAAATATTTTTATAGTAAAATTTGAAATTAGTGAATTAGTTTATAATTTTTACCTTTAGAACCACTCACAACCAAGCCAAGTTCTGCAGATACAACTATACACGTGATTTCACTCTCATGGCCTGTTAATGTAGCTCGCGGAGTTGGCACATCTATAAAAAACATCAAGACCATTGTAAACATCAAGAGTAAACATCAAGAACTTTTAAACATCAAGACCATTTAAATCAACTCATTTTGACAAATTTACACATTATGTATAATACTTTTAACAGTAGATAACATGGGATAATTAATATATAAAACATTTTCAATACTTGATTAACTATGACTTGATTAACTAAGACCTCGTCTAAATTTACAAGTCAAATTGATGTTTGTGATATTATTTCAATTATATGTTACTATATTTTTGTTTTATAACCCAATTATTTTAAAAGAAAAAATAAATCAAAAATGTTTGTTTACATCACATTATTGCGTGCAAATAAAAATCAAATTTATTTTTACAATAGTCCAGAATAAAGCTGGGCACTTCAGCTAGTATTATAGAGAAATACATTTTACAATCTAGCTATTGTGATGAAACTGATATAATTAAACTGTATGCACATTTCCAATATCATAGTATTTACTTCATTACTTTTCAGTAAAAAATAGTTTTAAACTTCTACTGTTAGCATCCAAAACAAAACTCTCAATGTCATCATTTTCCAATAAAAAACTTCTTAAAAATTTACAACTTTCTTTGGAAGTGGACAATTTTTTGTTAGTTCAATGTGAATATCTGCTATTAAAAAGTTTCATGGTAAAATGATCAGTATATATTACTCTTAATCTTAAATACTAATTAATATCAAACAGTTTTACTGCTCTTCAGACAAAAAATAAATAAATAAATAAAATATAAAGCAAGTAAAATTCCTATAGTCATGAAATCAGTGGCGCACCCACGGGGGGGGCCGAGGGGGCCCTGGCCCCCCCCTTGGGCTGACAAAGCAAAACGCGAAGAGCGCTGTCAGCACAAGGGAGAACTAGGTCTGCCTTCGAGAAAGTATAAAAAAAAACATTTACAACCATTATTGTAATAAATAATTTTAATCATTTTGAAGAAAACAATTCCAGCATATCCCAACACTTACACTGAATGTAATTATACATATAAAGCTCTTTATCGTACTGTACAAATTATAAATTAATTCGCACTAAAGGCGCCAATTCTGGAAACCCGTTCTTCTTAAGACGTTTCTACCTGTGATTGAATTTAACTAATGGACTCGTCCAAAATCACGTGACCCAAATGCCTTCTCGCTGGAGTCGTACTAAACCAGTGCTGTGTAGAGTGACGTCACAGGCGCCTCCGTGGCCCTATATAAAGAGTGAACGGCGGGGAAGCGGCTGTTCGCTCGAAAACTCGAGGATTTCGTTTACCCAGTGAGAAAATTGTGGAAGTGAATAAATAGATCGTGCCAACGCTTCGCGAATTAAGTGTTGCTGTGAGTTGAAATAAAGTGCGACGTTACGACACAAGGTGATAACAGTGAATTGGTAGTTTCGGAACGAGGGCCTGCGTGGTGAATAGCTGAATTTAATAATGGTCCTGAACTTTCAACTGATCTTACAGTGAAATGCATCTTTAACGATCAGTGTGTGTGTTTATGTGCGTATTTCGGCTATATAGCAAATTTTGTTCTTGAATAACTGAGGAGCAAGGTAAAAAAAAAAGACAATGAGTGAAAAACGAAAAGGGCTAGGCCAACAGACACTGGGAAATTATTTAAAAAAAAAAAAGTAAGATTGAAAATAGTGACGTTCCCAACGACGTTTCCCTGAGCTCTTGTTACATTGATGAGGCTGCAGTCGAAGCAAGCAACAGCCGTGACCCCGGGCTGTCTTCAAACTCTTGTGAGGAGGTAAAGGTAGGACAAAACACAATACCAAACACAGTTGAAATAGAAATTCTGGCTGCAGATATTTCTAATTATGTCAAGAAATCTAACCTCACAGATGAAGATAGGATAACAGCGCTAAAAAATCTTTGGGAACCATATGCAAATTACAGTTTTCCTGCTACTGTCACTAGTGCTGTATCAAGTCAAGGAAAACCTCACCACACTCGGAAGTTCTGCTCATCTTGGCTGAGTAAGCATAACTGGCTAGCTTACTCAAAGGCAGAGGACAGTGCCTATTGCAAATTTTGTGTTCTCTTTGCACCCCATGAAGTCGGTTTAAGATCCACACAAGCTACAGGTCAACTTGTTTCAAAAGGATTTAATAATTGGAAGAAGGCCTTGGAGAAGTTCAGTCAACATGAAAATTTTTTCTATCATAAGGATTCAGTTCTCAAAGCCGATGAGTTCTTAAGGGTCACGGAAGGAAAAACGGTTCCTGTGGATCAAGTAATGGACAGAGGAAAGCAAAAACAAGTTTTGCAGAATAGGGCTATTCTTAAACCTATTATCAAAACAGTGATTTTTTGTGGAAGGCAAGGGCTGGCCATGAGAGGGCATAGAGACTGTGGGGATTTGGACGTATTGTCAGAACCATGCCAAGGCGAAGGAAATTTTAGAGCCCTTTTGCGACTCCGAGTTGATGCAGGAGAAGAAATACTGAAAACTCATCTACAAGGTTGTGCAAAAAATGCAACTTACATAAGTTGGAATATACAAAATGAGATTATTTCAGCATGCAATGATTCCATTGTGAAGCACATAGCAACTGAGGTGAATGAGGCCAAATGTTTTGCGGTTTTATGTGACGAAACCACAGATATTGCAACGGTAGAGCAAATGACACTTTGCGTTCGTTACTTGAAACGGTTTGAAACAAATGATAAGTATAAAATTGAATTTAAGATAGTGGAGAACTTCCTTAAGTTTGTGCCCCTGACTGAAACTACAGGTCGAGCAATTGCAGATGCTATTCTTAAAGGCCTTGCAGACTGCAACATTGATACGTCTTTCCTCCGTGGACAAGGGTTCGATGGAGCTTCTGCAATGAGTGGAGAGTACAATGGCGCCCAAGCAATTATATATGAGCAACACCCCAAAGCCCCCTACGTTCATTGTGCATCACACTGTTTGAACTTAGCCATAACTTATTCATCTAGAGTTCCGGATATCCGAAACAGCTTTGGAATAATAGGGAAAATCTCTAGTTTTTTCAACACACCAAAACGAAACCTTGTTCTCACCAGCAAAATTAATGCAGCTAATCAGGGAGAGACAGAAATCAGTGCCAAAAAACTGAAGAAATTATGCCCTACTCGTTGGGTGGAGAGACATGATGCCGTCACAGTTATGGTTTCATTGTTTGATCAAGTAATCGAGGCTCTGGAGGAGATTACTACCTGGAATGACAAGGAGACATCAACAGAGGCTCATACCTTGTTATGTTCAATGTTAACATCACAGTTTGTCATAGCACTTGTTTCAGCTGACAGATTACTCAGCTACAGTGTTCGTCTGAGTGAAAAGCTGCAGGAAGTTAACCTTGATCTGGCAACTGCTGTGAGTGACGTAGAAGACGTTTTGAAAGCTATATCTATAATTCGAGAGAACGCAGAGAACGAGTTTCACCATCTGTTTGAATAAGCTGTTAAGAAGCTGGAACAGCATGGAGAAAACATTACTCTACCACGCCGTGCCACCAGACAAATTTATAGATCAAATTTCAACGTACAGACTCCTGAAGAATACTACAGACTTTCTATTTTCATTCCATGGATTGATAATTTCATCACTCACCTCCATGAAAAATTTCTCAAACATAAGGAATTTCTACAAAGTTTTGCATCTGTCATTCCGAATGGAAGGCAGCCGACACTGGAAGAAAACGAGAGATTTGTTGCCTTATCAAGGAAATTTGCAGATGATTTAGGACCCAGATCAGATAATACTCTAAAAGCTGAACTACATCTGTGGTACATGAAGGTCTTTGCATTGAACAAGAAAACTAAAAGCCCAATCGAACTGCTTAACTTTTGTGACCAAAGGACTTTTCCAACTGTGTTTGAACTTTTAAAAGTGTATGCCACCCTCCCAGTATCAACAAGCAGTGCTGAGAGGTCATTCTCCACAATGAAGAGGTTGAAAACTTACTTGAGAAACAGTATGAGTGAAACCAGACTGAATGGACTGGCGTCAATGAACATTCACCGTGAAGTGGAAATTGATCCAGACCAGATAATTAATGCTCTGGCTACAAAAAAAAACAGGAGGCTGGACTTCGTTTTATGAATATGTATAGATCATAATTGAATAATATAACAATATGTAATCATGAGAGAGTGGTTGAAAACAAGTATACAGTATAAGCAGACCAGAACAAATAATTTTATCTTCATCTATTTCTTAATTTGTGTTGTTTTGTATAAATATCTACCACTACTTCTTCTAATCATTCAATTCTCTTGCACTGCACTAAAGAATTGTTAGTAATTTGATAAAAATAAATGTACAAAAAAAGACAACCGCCTTGTTAATTGATATGGCCTCTGATCATTTTTTCTCGGAAAATTTATCGAGGAGTCATCCTCCTTCATAAAAATTTTGTGCACCAATGGCCCCCCCCTTAGGAATATTCTGGGTGCGCCACTGCATGAAATTACATATCAATTCAATTTAAAAATAAAATCTGCAAATAAAATGTCTTCAAATACAAATTGCAATAGACTAGTAAAGAACAAAAATTATTTAAATAAAACAAAAGTTAGATAGTAATAAAATGACAATACAAAAACAGTTGCTCACCACTTTGACAAGTATCATGAATGTTTCAGCACCCACATGAGAAAAGCTCTTCACCAATGGGTGAGAGCTAACCTGATGCCAGTATCAATAATATGCAGTATAATTAACAGTGACAATGAATCTTTCATTATATAAGGATTGTAAAAAAGTTGCAACATTGTAGTGATGCAAGTAGAATAACTTCCATGTCATGTATTGTGCATTGTTTTGACCTTGGCCAGTCTGTCCGTCTCTGTCTGAAGAGTGAATTTGTGTGGGTAAAGTGTGCAGTACTTTAAGACTTGCTTAAAGTATCACAACAATGATCCCAGATCACGATAAAATTTACCTCTTGGTCATAATGTAAAAAATGTGGCAAAAGAACAATATTTTACCAAACTGCTATCACAAGTTGAATAACTGTCTTTTGGTCAGGGTGGCATAATACTGAAAATAATCGCCCTATAGGATGACCAAGCATTTATAACGAACAAAGTTTGGAGAAGGATTCAACACAATTTACATGGGATGGGTTTCTTGTGTGTCGGACACAGAAATTTGCATAAGTCATGTGTCTGACACATTCTTGAAATTGGCAACAGAACTATTTGTAAAGCGGCAATGGGAAGTATTAGAACACTCTCTCTACTCACTAGATATGATTCTTTGCAGTAGCGACACATCAGGTGAAGCGCTGCTTCACTTTAATATAAAATTTGATTGGAAAAAAAATTGAAATTGTATTTTGATCTCAGCCAATATTTTATTTTTGTTATTTAATTCCTTTACAAAAATTCAAATTACTTATATTTACATGCAATGTTAACATCAAAGCACTTGACTCCTTGCTACTATTTCCAAAACAACACACTCTTTAAACTTGCCAACACTCGTACAATAATGAAGCAAGATTAAGGACAACAGTATTCTGCCTCACCTATACCTTTATGACTATAGAATAGTTGCCATGACGAGGACTGCATGCCAATATGAGAAGTGATACAGATTTTTAACCTGCTTCATGTTGTTGTTGTTGAAACCCAGACCGTCCGACCTACCAGAAAGGTGTAAGGTAACTGTTTGGACGGTCGGGATGTGCCACCCAATTTAGACCGGAACCCAGTGGGGGAGGCATCCACAGGGACCGTACCCTCCTTCCCCTACCACCAACCTCTCGGAAGGACTTTCGGACCCACATGTTTAACGTGATCGTACTCCGCATGAACACGGCGGCAGTTTTGGCAGTGGCTGGAATCGAACCCGGGCCTACCGAGTGCAACTCCAGCGCGCTAACCAATGGGCTACCGCGCCCTAACCTGCTTCATGTGCAAGACCTTTGCGCTGGGTTCCATAATTGTCTGTTTCTTGCCAGTTGGGCTGCTTTTGAAGTGTGTATTATATTTTTATCCTTTAAATTATTTTAATATGTTCATTGCAATAACTTTACCATAACTTTTGCTTGCTTTTCTATAAACAGAAGACTGGTGGTACAAATAAAAAAGTATATTCCAAATGATGAAAACATAATGGATAATTTTTTTCATAAAGTAATGGTGATTAAAGCAAGAAATACATTAATCTATTTATATATAAAAATATATAACACTTTAAAAATAAATAAATACAAATAGTTAATTATATATATATATATATATATATATATATATATAATGATACAGAAATTTTAAGCTTTACCCAATAATGTGCGCTTTTCTTTCATAATTCTTAGTCCAAATTCCTATTTTATGTCACGTACTTATTGAAATTATATGAAATTCTATCCCAAGCTACTAATATTAACAAAGTCTGCTATTACTTCCTCTTTTGCTTTACCATATCATATATGGTCACTAATCTTAACCTCTACATAAACTTTCTCATATGAAACTGCATTCCCATCACATTTTTGAAGCAATAAAGACAGCATGTTTCCCATGTTGTCATCCCCTCTGCCATAATTGCAACTTGTGTAAACCAATGCAGACTGTTCTAAGATTTCTTTCTAAATGGATGGCCACGGAGAACTCAGCCCAATGTAACAAAATATGTTTTTAGCATCATCTATAATAAAATAGATTTTGTAATCTAAAAGGTCTCTTTCCTGGACTATCACACGCACACATATATATAGCCTGGCTATTTCTGTAATTAGTTGACAATTTTTTCAGACTCATTTGCTTATGTTTAAATAATATCTGGTAATACTGGTATCAGTAGCATGCACTGTTTCAGTTGATACAAAAGACTAAGTAGTGAAAAACCCATGCCTTTTTTAAATGCAAATAAAACTGGAAAAATCAAGGACAAAGTGTATAATCAGAATTTAAAAGTAAAGTTTGAGTAGCTGATTTAGTAGCGATGTATGCAACTCATTTCCGTTGATACCAACATGTCCAGAGGTGCAACAAAATTTAATTTGGTGTCCTTGTACCTTCAGAAAATGTATTTAAGGATATCAGAAGTAATGGAGTGATTCATCACCATTAATAGAGTTATTTTATTCTGTCACTACATATGTAAAAGATATTTTATGAAATGGTAATGAAGGAAGGTAATTGTAAAATTTATTTTTAATAAATTATTTTTAATTTAGTAGGCACGTCACCATTACTTTTTAAAACCTTTGCATGGTATGGTTCTTTGATCGCATTTTTATTTATGAGCAACATTAACTAAGAGATTTTAGTGAAAGGTATACTACTTACCGGGACAGTTTAATAAATCTCCAGCTATGCACTGTGTTCTGGCATTCCAATGCCATAACAAAATGGTGCAATCCTCTGATCCTGATGCTATGTAGCAATCAGAAGTGATGTTACATTCAGACCGGGCTAAACACGTAACAACACCAAAATGGCCATACACAATTTGGACAATTTTTGCTGAAAAAGAAACAAAATGTTAAATTCCAAGTTCTCTGGCTCAATACAAGAAAGACATTCCAGTTTTCTAATCATCATTTGTTAACATCTCACTCCTCTTAAGAATTATTTAAGAATAATTGACAGAAGTAACAAAAATCCTTTCTATTTGTTTATTGAAAGTCACTTTAAGGTTTTGTAATTCAACCGCCACCCCCATCTCCTGTATCAGCATCAGGAAGTAGCATAATAATTAAATTTTGATAGGCAGTCGTATAATAATTAATATTAATTAGGAAAGGTGTATAGTATGTAAGTGTCTAGATATATTAGGAACACAAAAACTGCAAGCAGATGAAGTTACATTCAGATTGGACCAAACACATAACAAAAATACAAAAATTACCACATACAATTTGGAAGATATTTGTTGCAATAGAAACAAAATGTTCAATTCACAGTTCTACGGGTCAATATCAAGAAAATAATTCTATGTTTCTAATTATCCAATTCCTCATAAGAATTATTTAAGAATAATTGACAGCAGTAACAGAAATCTTTTTACTTATTCATTGAACGGCATTTTGAGGCTTTATAATTCAAACCCCTATATTTAGTTACTTCTTTAAGCATTTCTTTCAGTACATATAATGATGTGCATTTTATTGTAATACATGCACTAATAAATTAAAAAAATAGTCGTTCATTATTCCATCATAAATAGCTTAAACTAGTATAAAAGCTCATCTTAAGACATTGGTAAAATATTAAACCACAGTTCACAGGACACAACTTTATGTTAAAGCAGATGGTTGTCACTTTTATTAGCTCCCACTTTTAGTCATGATAGTTTTTAGCAATCAACAATAAATATGCCTGCTGAATAGGCATACATAGGGGCTAACTTCAAAAACTATTGGGGATTCCAGAAATTTAAAAAAAAAAAATAATAATTTTTCAAGGAATTTAAGTCTAATTTGAATTTCATTCAGTCAGATTATCTGCCAAAATCAGATGTCTGAAATGTTAACATAAAGCAAATTATGATGAAGTACAGAAAAATAATTTTTTCCCTCTAGATAATTATTTAGTTTATTTTGCTTTTGTCGGCGTAACATTATTATATACAATATACAGATACTGCATGAATTTCCTAGTCAATTAACTTTATAAAAGTAACACAAAACACAAAATTTATTTTTAGGTATTTTTAGGTATTTATAAATGTTAAAAATGTCAATAAATTTTCTCTTTAAATCATTTTTGAGTTAAAATATTGTTTTCCGAATACAATAAACATCTTAAGGGGTAAATTTCTATACTCACTTTATATATAGTAAACAGGGAATGAATAATGAAAAACATATCATTATTCATTCCCAGAAAAATATTAAGTTTTTCATTATTCACTCTCCAAATTGATAACAAAAAACAAAAAAATATGCATATATACATGCATTTCCTCAACTACATACATGCACAAATATTAAGAGTTTGAGGAACTTGCAACAAAATTATTGGGGTTCAAAAAGTGTCTCAAACCCACGAAGTCAGAGTCGCTGCAGACACATGTTATCTGCATACAGTGTCTACAGTAACACCAACCCTACTTCATGTAATAACGATACATGATTCTTTGTTTTCTTTGTAAATTCTCCATGTCGCTATAATAGAGCATGGGCATCACCATAAATAAACAACCTGCATAGTAGAATGTGTAGAAACGTAAGGGTAAAAGGGCATTATTTTTACCATAGTGTGTCATGGTAAACGACGATGACGGAAAATAAAAGTTCAAACTAAACCCATTAAATATCGAAATTTATCTTTGTGATAAAAAAAGTTATTTAGAATATTTGAATAACAACACATATTTAAAGATTTCATTTGCTAAAGTGCACTTTAAGTGAATGTACACTACTACTCATTTTTACCATAGTCACTAACTAGCATTCTAATGATCTAGCGTTCTACGTTTACTAGTAAATTCTGCAATGTATATTTGAGCGAGAAATTGACCAATGTATATTTGAAAGGAAAGGTGCATAACGTTTTTTTCCTAAAAAAACTCATGTATATAATTTAAGGAAAGTGAACATTTTATTTTCTGGTTAATTAATAATATCCGTCAAAGAAGATAAATTGAGATATATCCAACTTAAATGAGAGGTTAAACGGTTGCAAGTTTCTAAAGTAACAGTTTTTAATACAAAAATAATGAAAATTTCCATACTGCTAAGCAAACGAGTATTTTGTTTCAGAAGCGTAAGGACAAAATGGTCCGTGTGACATCACGTGCCCATGCTCTATTGCTATATTATGTGTGTCATAAAAAATTGGCCACCATACATTCTTACCCCACTTTTTTGTGTGATTTTATAAAATCTACACCTTCCATATGCATGTTATAGACTGTAAGTGAAGGGACTTCTACCTTTTCATTGCTTTCATTGCACCATCATTTAGTTTTTGCAATCAGTTGAATTGGTTTGTAATTAGCAACAACACACTCCAAAGGTGTTTTTCCCGGCCGTCCATTTTGCTGCTCCATGTCTTTGGACGAGTTGGTCGGCCTGGGCTTTCGACACTCCAAAGGTGGTCGGACGGTCTGGGTTTCAACAACAATAACACTTCAAACAATGCCATCCATCCAAATGGCTGCTCATGTCTTAGAGCGAATCGGACGGTCTGGGTTTTCGACACTCCAAACAATGAGAAGTGGTCCGCATTCTAGATTGCTGCACCAGATGTTTGCAAGAAAATGCATTTTCAGAAGAATTGAATCCAATAGAAGAATTGAATCCATTGTGCTTTATTTAGTAGGAAAACAATGCAGTCAGAGACAAAAGAAGATTATTTTCCTAAGCCTGTCTGTCTGGGGATAACCGAAAATGAAAGCTAACATTACTTTCCACGACTTACACCATGGGAACACACAATTTAGGATGAACGTTAACAGATTCTTTCAGTTTTCTTTATTTTTAAAGATGGCATTTTAAATTTTTAATTTACAAGAAAAGTACAGAATATATTTTATAAAGTGTTCTTAATTAATATGCAAAACTCTGCATAATAAGTACTAAAAACCTGCATTAAAAAATTAAAATAGTGGGGTTCCTTTAGGAGTTTTGGCACCTAATGAGTTAAAATTTAAATACAAAAGAATTTCCATAAAATTTAATTACTATATAATTTCATAGATGGTGTTATGCCGCTTTTGGAACATCTGTTTTAAGTTTTAAACTCTGTTTATTTTTTCAAATTTTCCCATTTTTGTTCAAAATTTCTAATTTGTTGTTTTTCTTAATTTTTCCTTTTTTATTTTCTAGTCTTAATTCTTTTAATTGTTTTCTCCTTTTTGATAATGAAGCTCCGTTTTCCCTGTGTTTTTAAACCCATTTCTAGATCAGTGGCATTCAAATGAACCCCTTTTTGGCAAACATTTCAGCAACCTCAAACCTCACTTGTGTAGGCACAAGTGAGTCTGATGACCAGCAAGACGTCATGCTTTGTCTAGTGACCACCATTTTAACCCTTTGATATCTTTCTTTTCTCTCTCGTTCTCCATGCAGAGTTACTGTGAAGGTGCTGAGTCTTCTTTTGGGGCTGCTAAAGTCCCTTTAGCTCTCATCAATTCAGTTTCAATGATACATATATTTGAATATCATTAGGGGTACTAATAAAACCTTTGGCTGTGGTTAGTACCCTCAAGGCATAATGTAATGCAAATCACTCCATAACATACTATATAAGAAAAGCCTTTCTCTCCATCTTTCTGTTTATTCCACTTAGTAAAATATTCCCAATTTGGCCACTTTTACAAAACAAATATCACCAATTTGACAAAAATTAAATATCTCAGAAAATAAAGTTTAATTTCTTCTATAATTTCTATCACTTTATGGGAGTTATTAATTTAATATTCATAAATCAAATAATAATGAGTTTCACTATTTGTGGGAAAGGTACGTTTTGTTAGTGTTGTAAA
Source organism: Amaurobius ferox (assembly GCA_951213105.1). Lineage (NCBI taxonomy): Eukaryota > Metazoa > Arthropoda > Arachnida > Araneae > Amaurobiidae > Amaurobius > Amaurobius ferox. The sequence continues at coordinate 120,336,477 of OX578153.1, read as the reverse complement.
TTAATCATATAATTATATTTCAATAAGCAGTCATGTAATAATTAATAATATTAATTGAGAAGGGTGTATGGTCTGCAAGTGTCTGGATATATTAGCAACGCAAGCACTGCAGGTAGGCAGATGGGAAGGAATCTTTTACATAGCTTTATGTGCTGGTGTGGTGGCTGAGTGGTCAAAGCAAGCATTTTCTTGTGTTCGCTAGGCTGCCGGGTTGTGGGTTCAAGTCTCACTTGAGAGCACGAATGTTGGGTTGTTAGGAGTAGTGCCTCACTGGTGCACCAGGGAAACATTTTGTGATGGCTAAATGGTTCACAATTCTGCATGATGTATAGTCGAATAATTGAATGTATCAAGTATCTGGCCATCAGCAAATAAACATAACTTTATGTAGACTATTATATGGCAGGTTTAACATCTAGAATCAAAATTAATGAATAAGTGAAAAAAAAATTCAATAACAATACCTGACTCTGTAGAGAATACCCTAAAACTGTTATCCCAGAAACCACATGCAATTAGAAATCGGCTGTCAACAGTTGTAACAAAGCAGCAAGAACGCATTTTCACTCGCTGGCTAAAGTTGTCTCCTAGATGCCTCTTGTATGGTGCAACATTCATTACTAAAGAAAGAAAATACATAACTGCACTCTAGGACAATAGGCAAAGTAATATACAAAATATTGTTACATAATTACATAAGTAAAAAAAATATATAGTTTAGTAATGTATGCAATAATTGTCTTACATATTTTTGTTTTTCCAGACACTTTAGAAGCCCCCTGGTGACCTAGAAAATTGAATTCTTGCAAACTATCAACTACTAGACAGATCAACTACTAGTATCAACTATCAACTACTAGACAGATCCTAATGAAACCAAATTTTCATTTTCCTTTACAGAGGATGGAGAAAGAGTGTTTTTTTCTAAAAAATATTTCCAAACCCTTGAAAAGTCCCCTGGTAGCCCTGAAGGCTGAATTTTTGCACATTTATAGACCACATATCAGAACCAAGTGGAGCCAAATTCTTTGATCCTCCCACCCCCGGGGTAGGGTGGGGGGTGGGGGTTATGTGGAGTGTCTTCAAAATGTATTTTCAGATCTACCAGAAGCCCACTGGTAACAAAGAAGGTTGAAGCTAAATAAATACAATAGTATGAATACACGTCAACTACTTAAAACTTTTAAATCAAAGACAACCAAAAATAGGTTTAAAAATCTTTTAATAAAATCTCCTTTCCTCGACATACCAAAATTACATGGCCAAAGTGCTTTCGGGCATCACTATGCCCTTCATCAGTGGCAAAGTCACCACTCATGAAGAGCATAGTGATGCTCGAAAACACTTTAGCCATGTATATTTTGTGCGTCGACAAAAGGAGATTTTATTAACCCTTTAGAGACGATTGGCACGCCTGCGTGTCGGCTGCGAACTTGCATTCAAGAATGGATGGCACACACTCATGACGGAGGAAACTTTAACCGTAAACGGCGAGTGGCACGCATGCTTGCTTTCACATGGAACGTTTTAATTTGTCTACTAGATGGCGTTAAATGTCCGTGGAACTAACTTAAACGTATTTTGCAGATACATGACCTTGGTATAAGGAGGATCCAATGAATTATTTCTCCATTTGGTGCGGTGAAACATGATTTAGTAATATAAACAGACAGAGCAATTCTCGCAGCATCAACAATTTAATAATTGAGTTTCGGGGTTTTTTTTTTTTATATCAGCTTTATGATTTCATTGGTGAATCACAGGAATATAGGAGAGTATTTTTTTTTGTTTGGGTTTTAGAGGCAGTGAAATTATTCGTTTATTTTGGACAAAAGAATGGGAGCAACTAACGAGTATTTTGTATTCAGATTTGTATGAAAAATATATATCAAATAGAAAATAAATATTTCTTTTATTCCTGAAAATAGTAGATTTCTGTGTTGAATAGGTGATTTTTAGCAAATTTATTTCGAGAGTTAGGCTTAGTGCAAAAAAATTGCCATCTCCTGGGAACAGTTCGGAAGTGAAGCGCTCCGTACTTTGGGCCGCGGCAGTTCCGGAATGCGAAAGGGTTAAAGGACTTTTAAACCCATTTTTGATTGTCTTTGATTTTAAAGTTTAAATGCCTATATTTTAAACAAAATAAAACTTATTAAAAAAGTTGCAACTTCATTTTTTAAGAATGCTGGTTTTCCTGTCTTTGACAGGTTTAAATACTAATGATAATACTGTAATAGTATAAATACGCAATTTCCAACCTTTCTGGAAGTTGTACATTCCTTTTAAAAGTTATCCATTATCATTCCAGGATACAATTAATGGATCAATGAATATAGGTTTGGATCTCATATGTTTAAAATGTAACATAAATGTGAAGAAATAAAATAATAATATGCAGAAGTAAAAAAGTATATAATTATAATTTAGAAATTCATAGTCATAATTTTATAATCCATTATTAATCACTAGTGACAAGAGAACCCTTTTTACATATCCCTTCAACTTTTGGAGCAATGATGAATACGCTAATTGAACCTATATTAAAAATGCGAAATGAAATTGCTGAAAGATTGGTAACAATTGAGGATGGCTAAAAATCAACCAAATATAGGAATATCTGCCAAAATATGTGGAAACGATTTTGTGAAAATAATAATTTATAAAATTGCCACACAGGGAGAATGGGAGCTGAAGGTAGTAACATGCACTGAAAGTGCATAATTTCAAGGTGTTTGTTTGTTTGAGACCCAGACCGTCCGACCTACCAGAAAGGTGTAAGGTAACCAATTGGACGGCCGGGAAGTGCCACCCAATTTAGACCGGAACCCAGTGGGGGAGGCATCCACAGGGACAGTACCCTCCTTCCCCTACCACCAACCTCTCGGAAGGACTTTCGGACTCACATGCTTAACGTGATCGTACTCCACATGAACAAGGCGGCAGTTGTGGCAGTGTGCAAATCCAGCGAGCAAACCACCGGGCTACCGTGCCCGAAATGTGCCAACAGCACGCGGTGTTCCCAGGTGGTCACCCACCCAAGTACTAACTGCACCCGATGCTGCTTGACATCGGTGATCTAATGAGAACCGGTGTTTTCAGTATGGTAGGGTCGTTGGCCTATAATTTCAAGGTGTGTCATTTTGAGGTAAATAGACTACAAACTGAATCTATGAAGTGTTATCAATTAATTTGATTGTTTTTCCCAGTTAATACCCCAAGAACAGAAACATAATTATGATTAAAATAAAAGCTAGCAAAACTCCTTTGAATAAAGCAGTCTATGTCAATAAGGCAATGTCAACTTACTGACATAGGCTGCTTTATTCAAGGAAGTTTTGCAAGTTTTTATCTTACAAACAGCAGTTTGATGTAATTAATTTTAGCAAAAAAATCATGCCCCCACTATATTCCATACCTCAGCTTTGTTGTTATGGCAATATTTTATTTTTATATCACCACGGATACAAAAGCATAAATGGTTGAAATACAGATGAGATCAATTTTAACCCTTTCGCGACGAATGGCACGCCCAGGTGCCAGATGCGAACATGCATTCAAGGACGAATGGCACTCATTCGGGCCAGAGGAAATTTTACCGCAAGCGGGTAGTGGCACGTATAAGTGCCACTACACAGAACGTTTTAATTTGTGAACTAGATGGCGTTACTTGTCCATGGAACTAACTTCAATGCATTTTGCAGAGGCATGACCTTGGCAGAAGAGGATCGAATGAATTATTTCTCCATTTGGAGCGGTGAAAATCATTTTGTAACATAAACAAACAGAGCAATTCTCCCAGCATCAACAATTTTATAATTGAGTGTCGGTTTTTATTTTTATTTCAGCGTTATGATTTTGTTGGTGAATCATAGGAATATAAGAGAGTATTTTTTTTTTTTTTTTTGGGGGGGGGGGGGGGGGGTTTAGAGGCAGTGAAATTATTCGTTTATTTCGGATAAAAGAATGGCAGCAACTAACGAGTATTTTGTATTCAAATTTGTATGAAAATTATACATCAAATAGAACATAAATATTTCTTTTATTCCTGTAAAAAGTAGATTTCTGTGTTGAATAGGTGATTTTTAGTGAATTTTCTTCGAGAGTTAGGCTTAGCGCAAAAAATGTGCCGTCCTTTTCGACCAGTTCGGAAGCGAAGCGTGTCGTCCTTTGGGCCGCGACAGCTCCGGAATGCCGCCGTCCCGAAAGGGTTAAAGGCAAAAAACTAAAAAGCTTCTACATCATCCACAGATTGTTGTGGGATCACGATAACTGATTAGCACTTTATAATGTTTTTGAATTGTTACTGAATGAATAAGAGAAAGAACTTGGTTGAAAATATACAAGATGGGAGCATACTTAACAAGGGGTCCATAGCAAGAGGTAACTGGGAGGGTGATGTCTGTGAGTTATCAGAATAAGGAGGCTGGTGAAGAGGACCTGCAAAAGAACACATTATATTAAAATGTAATCCTCAAACTATTAAATGTGTATAGATTGTGAGATTTCAAATTAGGTTACTGGAAGCATTTAAAAAAGCAATATACAGTAAAACTTGACTAAAAGTTCTACACATGTTAGCACTCATCAGCACTGAATAGCCATAGTGGTAAAAATTTGTAACAAAAAAATGTGTAATGCACCAAAATTTTGCTTACCCCTGTGATAACTAAGGCAGGTCACACACTGAGGATTTAGGACGCATTGTATGTCATGTACTGCATCTCATATGTTGCTCAAATATGCACTAGAAACTGGTTTTTCTAATGTTGTTTTGCATTTCTAGTGCAGCGCGTCGCTATTTGTCTTCGATGTGTGGACAGAAGATAGCAATCATTGTTCCAAACAAACTGTATTTTACACGATGCATCATGTGTCCTCAATGTGTGCCCTCCCTAACTTAGGAAATGCTGTGCAGCTGACATCAATTTACAGATCTTTGGGCTAGAATAGCACAAAGCCACATGGCAGTATGAGGCCATATTTAATCTACATTTAGCAAATACAGCCTTCTATTTAATAGAGCAATTCTCTTTTGTATCTAAACAAGGCTACATCAACACATACATGTTGAAATATTTTGAACTTTTCTCTTCGTTGGATCATTGTTTGCAGCTAGCTAGTAGTTTTAAATAAAATATTATAAGATAATTTATTGCCTATTTTTATTTATAAATTGCTATTAATAAAAAAACAATAAACATTTGAACTTTATATCTGGTTTACTGGCACAAACATTATGCATATACTTTGTAATGATTTTGTATTAATATAATTCTTTCTTATTAAGCTGTTCTTATAAATTGTTTTTTATAAAGTTGTGCTAATATAATTGTTTCTTATAAAAATAGAATTTACACTTTATTGATTTTTCAACATATTCCACACATTGTCCCAAACTAACGAAAAGACCCATAAAAAAAACACAATAATAAATAGTGTTGTAATAAATTAGCACTGTGCTCATATACTGTAACACTCACTTGCAAATTTTACATTCTTTTACAGAAATAAAATAAACAGTAGTGAGCAAGCAGTAAACAGGAATACCAGCAATGTTCATTACTGTGTAAATAATTTCTTAATGCTACAAAAATTCCCCACCTCAACAAAATATATCCTCCCAAGTAAAACTCTTACTGCTTAAATAATAACTACCATACAAATATTTAAACAAGCTAAAAATTTTCAAACTGTTTCATTATTTTATTAATAGATGATGTTAAAACCTCTATAATTTAAATTATTTTATTCTTTTTTATTTTCCTACTAAAAAAGAAGGTGGCAAGTTAAAATTATTTTTTTCAAAAGTAAACACTAATCTCAATAATCTAGCATTAATAACACTCACAGAACCCACCTATAGGGGACATTCCCAAAGTTAAGGTACATCAATGCTGTTATCTAAAATAGCAGCGTGATTCTAGCATTAATCACATTCCACGACAGGCTAAAAGAAAACGTACTATTTTGACAAAAGCAAAAGCTCTATTAAATGAATGTCCCATCTGCAATGTGTGACTTCCAACAGTAATAAAAAACAAAATACCTGAAAAGCACGGGTTCCACCTATTTACAGCAAAGTTTTGGTTACAGGAGATGGTGACGACAGAGGGTAAGGGCAGCTGTGGATAGGTGTTAGCCGATATATGACATACAGGGGAGTTGGACAGAAACTTCATTATCATACACACTTCTTCGGTGATGGGAGAAAACATCATGGGACTCTGAAACAGAAATTTTTTATTACAGCATTCCAGCGCAATAAATAAAAAGGACCTAATTTTACCTATTCTTAATACATCTTTTAAAGAAACTTTACAGAAGTTTGTAAACTCTTTCAATAAAATGCTGTAAAATGATTACAGAATTTAATTTTAGAGAAATGTTTGATAAGAATTATATTAAAGTCCCGAACTCTTAAAAATTGCAAGATAAATTTATTAATTAATGTACAAAGTTGCTTGTATTATTTAGCTAAATCTGTAAAACATTGAAATCTGAGGGAGGGGGTGGGGGGAGGATTATAAAAAATTAGTCAAAAGGTGACATTTTTAATTCATGGTTAAAATATTCATTATATATATATATATATATATATATATATATATATATATATATATATATAAAGTTTATAAACACAAGCTGTATTGAAATTATTTACTACATTTGATGGAAAGAGTATAATAAAAATGTAATATACATAAAAAATCTGTACCAGTGCAATGAACAAAAACACTGAATGTCTGTCTTCATTTTGTATTACAGTTGAATCTCACTATACCATCACCTTTTATATTGTCATTTCATTTTAATGTCAATACTAAAGATACTAGAGGTGAGCAAATATTCATTGAATACAAAACAGAATTCGAGATTTAAGATCTCTAGCATAATGTCACTAGAAGAAATTTGAATATCAAGCCATGATTAACAGCAGGCTCCGGAATGAGAAGTCAGGATGCTCCAGAAGAAGAAATTCGATAGTTCCTACAAGAAAGTTTGTTTCCAACCAATGAAACATTTTTTAACTACTGGGAAAAAAGAACAGTCTGTATCCTCGCTTGAAAGAATTATTTTTAAAGTATTTAATCCTGCTGCCATCAACAGTTTTAAAGAGCAATTCTTCAGCGCCTTGGCTTTATCTTGCAACCAAAAAAGAACACTACTAGATCCTGAATGTGTTCGTTTTCTTAATTTAAAATTTGCAGTATATGAGAAACATTTACAATTATTCAATTACCATAGTTAAGAGTGCCTAAAATTTAAAACCACTGTAAGGTAATTAAAATTTATAATAAAAAGTTTCATTTCTAAATGAATGGGGTTTTGTTACACATTTTTTTTTCTTCATTAATTCATGTACTAATAATTAATAATATTTAACAAATGTAAATATTATTTATTAACAGTTTGAAATAACTATTTGGGCATTTGAATATAGGTATTCAAATATAGGTAATCTGGTTAATATTCAAAATTCGATTTTGAGAAAAGTGTTATTTGCCCTTTCACAAATAACTCAACATTTCTTTGACATCCAACTTTTGTGTGAAGGAAATTTACCCATCTTGCAAATCATATCTCCAGCAGCAAGCAATATTGTCTTGCAATTGTCCTAGAGTGTTATTTGCCCATGCCTAGAGTGTTATTTGCCCAAATAACACTTTTCAAGGGCAATTGCAAGACAATATTACTTTTCTGGAGATATGATTTGCAAGATGGGTAAATTTCCTTTACACGAAAGTTGGATTTTAAAGAAATGTTGAGTTATTTATGAAATTTTACATATTCATGCATGTTAACAAAAAATTCTCCAATGCTCATTGAGATAAATCCACCCACATTATTGCTCCACTTATATAATCAGAAACTGTTGGTTCCCTAAGGTGACAGTTCAATGAGAGTTAAGTGTCTTTTTTTAAGGTTTAGTAGCTTACTATCAGTCGAGTTTTTCACCCTAGCCTTTGAACACACTTTAATGCATTAAAATGAGCATCCAAGTAGGCTCCAATAAAATGTTTGGCATTACTTACAATATGCATAGCAGAACTTCTTGGAGGATGAGGCTCCATAAGCAACTGGGATGGAGTTTGGCCAAAGTTCCTAATTTGATTTTCAATTGCCTTGAAAATAAAACCATTAAAATAAGTTTGGAGAATTTAAATAACAGTGCAGTGCAAAATAATATTAAAATTACACATAGTCAATGAAAATAAAATAAAAGGGCATGGATAGCCAGTGGTTAAGACAAAAAGATTGTACTTGATATCCCGGGTTCGATCCTTCATGCCGCCTAAAACTATCGCCATGTCTACATAAAGTATAAGTACAATAAATACGTAGGTTAAAAGTACATTTGAGAGGTGATGGATCAGGAATAGGATGGTATGGTCTTTGTAGCTATCACTCTCACTGGGTTCCAGTCTAAATTGAGTTTGTTTGTTGTTGCTTGTTGGACCCATACTGTCTGATCTACCAGAAGGTGTAAAGTATCGGTATGAACACCCAGGACAGTGCCACTCAATTTAGAGAGGAACCTAGTAGGGATGGCATCCACAGGGGCCGTACCCTCCTGCCCCTACTACCCACCTCTCAGAAGGACTTATGGATCCATATATTGAACATGCCTGTACTCCGTGAGAACAAGGGAACAGTTTGTACAGAACCAGGAATTGAACTTGGATCATCTGAGTGCAATTCCTGTGCCTTAAGCACTGGGCTGTCCCACATCAGTCTAGAAGCTGCAATCTTTCTTTCTTTACCTTGATCAATAGATCTTGGGATTGTTCTAGCATTTTCCAGACAAGTGAAATAGTAACAAAAATAAAAATAAAATAAAATGTCTAAGTGATAATGAAGTTATGCAAATGCAATAAATTTAAATTATGCCAAAGTTGGGAGTGTCAGGGTAGGAGTTGAAAAAATGTTTGATGGAACAAAAGTTTGAGGTATCGAATGACCTTTTCTTATGAACACTTTTTGCGGCTAACCATACTACACAAGCATTCATTTTAAACAGCATAAATATAAGGATTGAGAGATCAAGAAAATTGTTAATATTAATTGAACATTAAAACAAGTATTTATAAGAGATTCAATATGAGATAAATTCTTTCCAGTCTTTATGAAAGATTTAAAAAAAAAATATATATATATATTCTTCATCATCTGAATTCCATTTGACATACAGAAGCCTAAAATTTTTGGGGTAGTTAGATTTGTCTTTGTGGATTAATTTATCCTTTGCGCCTAGGTAGGTCAGTGCCTATGTATGTGAAATCTCTATCTAATGAATGGTACACTTTAAAAAAAAAGAGTGTCTTTGGCAAAATTTTAAAACATTTTACATAGAACACCCTCTGCTAGAAAATATCAGCACTCTTTCTCTTAAAGAACCCATAGTACAAACCGCATCGACTAGTTTATGCCACTAAACGCAGATGCACTCTCAAACAAGCCTTACTCATTTTGAATGCCAATTAAATTGTACAGGTTACATATTTTATGAACAAATAAAGAATTTGCATACCTCTTTCATCACTTGATCTTTCATATTTTCAAGATCTACGCTACCTTCATAGGTTAAATAATAGAATACATTTGTAGCACGGACAGCTTCAGGACCTAAATGAATTTTTTTATTTAATTTTATAAAATAATAGGCATTATTTTTAAATATTGCATTTCAACTAGAATAATATATCCAGTGACTTTTAAATGTATTTATTCTTACATTACAGCTACAGTCACACACATATTAAATAACATAGTTAAAAAATGGTATAAATTTAGAAATATATAAAAACATCCTATGTACAATACTATATAATGCAGTCAGCAGCTGAAATTTAATATTTTCATTGAATACCTGTGCTTTTGAAAAATTATACAATGATTCTATTTTATCTATAACAATAAAAAAAATATTTTTTTTAATTACAAATTTAAAACAATGCACAAAAGAAATAATCAAATAAAAAATAATTTTAATTTTCTAAACCTAAACCTATTTCAAAATCATAATTAATTTACTGTTTTTATAAATATAAAAATAAATTATTAAATATATAAAAATATTATTTAAAAAAAGTAAAAATTACTTATTTAAAAATAAAAAATCAAATAGAATAAAACCTCGATAAGTCGTCACTCAAGGGACCAAGAAATTTTGACGACTTAAGCGGCTTATACCAAGTACTTGTCTAAATTTGACTGAAACTTTTGTCAATTGACTTTTTTTTCTCAAATATTTAGAACTCAGAATTCATTAACTGATTATTATAAATATAAAAATAAATTATTAAATATATAAAAGTATTTTAAGAAAAAGTAAAAATTACTTATTTAAAAGTAAAAAATCAAATACAGTAAAACCTCGATAAGTTGTCATTCAAGGGACAAAGAAATGTTGATGACTTAAACGACTTATACCAAGTACTTGTCTAAATTTGATTGAAACATTGGTCAAATGGACTTTCTTTCCTCAAATATTTAGAACTCAGAATGCATTATATGTAGTAACTTGAATTGGCATAAGGAGATATCGAATGGTTTCTACAGTTTCAAGAACTTGTGTTTATTAGGTGGTCAAAATTTTCTAAATTTTTACTTTCATCACTAGCAGTTGTATGTTTTTCTTCTACAAAAATATGTAGTTAAATCTTTTATGGTCGCTGGATTAGTGTTAGAAGTGCTATGGGTTAGTCTTGGTGTGACTCATTTTAGAATTATTTCTCTTATCTCATGCCTTTCACAGTGACGAGTTATTTGAAATAGTATTTGAATTAGTGATGAGCAAATGAGGGTTTAATTACATTGTGGTCTATGAGAGCCAGACAGAACTGAGAAAAAAAATGTGACAACTTACCTGGAGTGCTGAGTTATCCGGGTGACAACTTATCGAGGTTTTACCGTATTACATTAACAATGTTTAAAGAAATGTCTGCAGAACAGGGTTGGAAAAAATATGTTATCTGATGGACTACTGTTTACCCAGTAAACCAGATATTTGGTTAAACCAGTTTGGAAAATTACGCTTTTGAAGTATCACACCTTGGTGATGCCGGCCACACACCTAGCTACAGTAAGCCTTCGGGTCTGTCGTGTGATCTGGGTTTTTTCCTACCTTGGTGATGGTAGGATGCATATAGTTCAAATATAAACAACATTAATGTCTTACTGTAGAAGGGTTTTAAGACTAGAAATTTAGAACAAACTATCTATCTCTAAATTAACAAACTTAAATTAAACATTGGGGAAAAGTAGCAATAAGATTCATTTCTAGATAAATCAGCTGTTTTACATCCAACTGAAAACGTTTTACTGAATATATAGTGAACACTCATAATGCAGTAAATGCCTTCAGCTAAAGACATCTCCAGCTCAACTCTATGATACTCGCCTACCACACTTTGGTCCTGGGCACAAACCCAGGCACTGCCAAGTTGAAATTTTGCATTCTCGCTACATTTTCTCCATTTATATGACAAATGTACTATATGGGAATGTATGCTGTGAAGGGTATAGATAAAATATAACTATGATAACTAAATAATAAAAATATAACTAAATATAATTACTTACACAACATAACTAAAATATACAGTGCTACTTTCAACAGTGCAGAATGTGTAGCTATCAAAACAACAATGTTCTGACTTGTTCTAACTTGCTTATATATGCCTGCATAGAGGCATCGTGAATTTGACATATGCAAATAATAGAATCATTGCCACTACTCAAGCTAAGTTCGTTAAAGTTTAATTTTCTGTAGTTTACATGAAGATGTGCCTCCATACTTTGTTTAAAATAATTTCCAAAGAGTAATTAAATACTAAAATATAACAAATAACCAAAGAGAGAGAAAAAGAGAAAAAAATCACCTCTCTGTTTGTAGCCAAATATAAGGTCAATCCACTGATGAAGCTGGCAAGATACAAACTCAGATTCCAAGGCCTGCATAAAAATATAAATATTTCATATTTTGCACAGTAAAAAAAAAAAAAAAAATCACTGCATAAAATCAAAAAGATTTAAAACAAGAAAAGATAACTAAAAAACATTTAAATACAAATATAGTGAAACACAGTTTATATGAATAAGTAAAACACATATGGAGGTAAAAATAAGGAGATAAAACTTCATATTAAGCAAATGGTAATATCATTTGAGACAATCATTCAGGTGAAAATGGAGTAAGATAAATAGTCCTACATTGTATGTATTTCCATGACAAAAAGCCTAAAATATTTATTTAAACCATCCATTTTATTAAAATAAATTATTAGCACAATGCAAATTAGAATTGCAACAATAAAGACTATCTCTACGTATTCAAAATTATTTTATCTTACAATTTATTTTTATATCCGTATATTCTGCACTCTATGCTACAACTATGAAAATATACTGCTTAGTTGTACTCATAATGAAGGAACCTTTCATTTAAAAATAATAAAAAATGCATATACTAAATATTATGTCTTCTGTTGTGTCAACTAACTATAGTGGCTACTTTACTAATATGAGCAATCCCTAGATATAATTCTCAAAGTGTTATGGCATTTTTAAACATTTTATTCATAGAAGTTTTATCTCCTTCTTTCTAACTTCATGATAAAACTCTCTCTATAAAGGATTAGGAAAACTGGAGTATAGGAAAACTGGAGTAATGTGTTTAAGCTCAAATAGAATAACAATGTACAGCATAGAGCTGTGCCTGATCAATCAGTAGACCTAAAGTCAAAATGACAAAATGTGCCTAACAGAGCCCAGGAATGACAGGTTTGCTTTTATTTCACACAGAAATCAAAACTAATATTAGGAAACAAAGCAGATACTTGCTTTTATGTGCTAAAAAAAAATCATACTTTAAAATTTTTATTCATATTAATAACAAATAAATACATGTCAGAAATAAAAGGTATCAAAATTGAATAATAAAATTGTGTCTTTCACATGTTTGTTAATAACAAAGTTATAAAACTTTAAACACATGTAGAACAAAACTCAACAAGTTGTGTTCTTCAACTGACTTAAAATCGCTGCTGTCGCCATCTAGTGGATGAAGAAGACAATTTTTCAGATAGCATTGTAATGTTAACGACTCTCAGGGACAAACACATATAAGCAATTTTAATAAATAATAATATAATAATATTATTAAAATTCTTATAATAAGTTAAAATCGTAATTTCATAAGCTTTACCTATTTATTTTCATTATTTATGTTTTTACTGATGTAACTAGGAGATGAAAACTAAACTCATCACTGAGAGCAGAAACAGAAATGATAAATTTTCATTTTTATGATGTCAAAACTATACTTAATGTTATATTATATTATTTTAGAATACAAAAATGCTTTTTGTATTCTAAACAAATATTGCAAAAAATATATCTATTTTATTAGTTTTTTAAAACTTATGAAAACAAAACTTTTTAAAGCTCAAGGAATTTACCATATTCAGCCTCATATGATAGGTGAAATCATACCATTTTGTTAATGCAGACAAACTCTTTTGGAGTAGAAATAAATATTGCAAAATATATATCTATCTTATTTATGAGTTTTTTTAAAGCTCACGAAACACAAAACTTTTTAAAGCTCGAGGTATTTATCATATTCAGTCTCATATGATAGGTGAAATCGTACCATTCTGTTGATGCAGATAAACTTTTTGGGAGTAGAAACAAATATTGCAAAAAATATCTATCTTATTTATGAGTTTTTTTAAAACTCATGAAACACAAAACTTTTTAAAGCTCGAATTTATCATATTCAGCCTTGTATGATAGGTGAAATCGTACCATTCTGTTGATGCGAACAAACTCTTCTGGAGTCGAAGCCCAGGGAGGGAGTGTGACATCCGTGACGGCTGTTCCGTCCTCCTGGCAGCCTAACTGATAACCATTCTTGTTCATGAACATTTCAGCCAAATAGAAGAATTCTGGGATGAGCTCCTGTAAAATATATTTGTATTGATGTGTGAATAAAAGAAAAAAAAATCATCCATGTCAAAAAAAATAGCAATCAGTTTTAAAAGATATGTTAAAAATACTATTTGAAACTTTAAACAAATTTTGTGAATACTTAACAGATTAAGTAATTTGATAGTACAAAGTAGATTTATGTAGAATGAATTATTTTATTAAAATAGGGCATAAAGAAATACATAAACAAAACATGCAAATGTGCATTGCTACTAAAATAGGAAATAATTGGGACACTGTAAATAAAGTTTGTTTCTCAAAATGAGTGCATTCCCAAAACAGTTTAAATTGAAGTTTGCAGAAAGCCATTGAAAAGTTATACCTTCACATCAGATGTGTCTCTTTGGCAGTTTTTCCAAGCTTGAGCAACTGAAGAAAACATTCTGTTCGCATGATCAAATTTACCACCTTGCAATGAGAGAAACATCGTTGTGAATGGTTCCTAAAAAAATAAAACACAGCACTTCACATTTTGCCAAGATTGAATAAAGGTGAAGAATAACACTAAGTAATAAACAACTTGCACTATATAAAATTTTACGATAAATAGAAAATTTAAATTTCTAGATGTATAAGAATAAAAAGCTGATAAAAATTAACTGGGGTGTGGCTCAACTCGACTTTCTCATACCAGAATCCATTTTTGGTATTGTTGCTACAAATGATTACAATTATAGCATGTTACCCTTCACTTTTAACCCGTTCATGACCGAAGAGTGAAGGAAGCGGCATTTCCGAGGGCCCGCAAGCAGAAAAAATCGTCTGCTACTCCAGGCCCGGGCACTTTTTGCAGCAAAGCCTAACACGGTAAAAATACCATATTAAATCAACTTTACTTTGAAATACGTCTACAGTTGGATTGTTGTATAGACACCAACTTACCAATTGAATGAGTAATTATTTAGTAATATAGAATATAAATATAATATGAAATATAGCAGAAATATGGTTATAAAGCAATTAAATGAAAACTTAATTCTAAACTCAAATATCTAAATATTACTACACATCTAAATATAGCACTTATTCTAAATATAATATATAACATTATTACAAATATATTATTATATATCCCGCAATTTTTTATGTAATCAGGCATCTCTATTGAATCACGTCTTCATCTTCACTTACATCACTATCAGATTCATTCATTAATTGTGAAATTTCACTTTCAGAGAGATATTTAATTATCTTTGCCATGATTATTACTATGTGTTTAACAAAATTCTTTCTAGTTAATACACACTCTCCCTGAAAACAGCAACACAAAATCACAGCCATCCTCCCCCTCCCATTTAACATTCTTAACATACCATACATGATCCTTCCGTTAAAATAAGTACAAAACAACTACCATGATAGAAATATGTTCTTTAAATATCTCAGTTGACATGCCTTTTAAATTGCCATGCAACTGCAAATGCTTGCAAGTGTGTTTGTTTATATTATCAACTTTGTCAGCATCCTAATGAAATACAGAAAACAAAACTGAAATATGAAGGTCAATGATCCAAGGAACTAGCTTTCAAAAATTACGGGATTCTAGTGCCATCTAGTGTTCTTTAAAATTTTTGTTTGAAACATTCTAGTTTCCTGATGCATATTTGCATTGCTGGGTCCTGTAGCCGTCTTATGTTCGAGGCCAACTTGCACCGACGGGAAGCTCTCTGAAGCATATGTGATACGCTGGTCTTGAACAGGTTAAAGGGCTTGAAAAAATCTCTCGATTGATATCATACTTGACAATGTACTCCCGGAGGAGGGGGTAACTAGTTTCCTAAGGAGGCTATTGATGTCACAAACACAAAAACTATATTGCGGCTATTTTTCACAACAGTGATTGAAACTATTAAGTCATTGAACTACAAATAACCTCTTTTACGCATGATTATGTCAAATTTTGTCCCATGCTGCCATGTTAAAAAAATATAAAATTAAGAAGCTTTTGCTCAAATTTAAAAAAATTCTATCTAGCTTTAGATTTTTCTGATGATCTCTTTCTATTATATGGGTGTCATTATTATTTTAATTTTTATTTTAAAAACTACCAAACCTATTTTGCTGAAATTTTTTCATATATTTCATGGGATGATTTGAATATTCTCTAAAAATTTCAAAGCAATTTGTGAATTTTAACTTCGCTTAAAAGATGGTTGAAAAATGAACTCCCATAGGTTTCAATGTATTTCATTTTTTCAACCCGGGTTCAATCCAAAACTAATTGGGTGATATTATGCATTTATATTCCCATATGTCCCACAGACTGTGTCAACAACATACTAAACTTACAACATACATGTTGTAATGTGTTAAAAAGTGCAGCATTTTTAAGTGTGTAAGTTTCCCAATTTTTGACCACCTTCAGTACTAACATATAAATAAAATAACAGGTAAAGAGCGAAAAAACTTACAACTCTGACAATCCAATTGAGGGTGAAAGCAGATGTTGAGTAATGTGTTCCAAAATGGAAAGGTGGAATAGTTTCATGCTCCCATGTCTCATAACGTTCTTCAAAAAAGGCTTTTCTGCTTGGATTCAGAGCTCCAACAGGCTGAAAGCAATTATTATTATTTAGAAAAGCAATTCGATTTGTTAGAACCCACTGCTAAGTTTTCTTTGTCAAAAGAAAATTATACAAGGTTTATAAAAAAAATATCGTGCTTGGGCTTGGGATTTAGATAAAATACTAATTCTAAGACCATTCAAAATGAAATTTCGTTAAAAAAATGCTTAATTTATTAGTAAATGGAAAAATTAAGAATATATGTTCAGAAGAAAGCCCAGTTAATGTTAAAAACTATAAATCCAACAAATTATACTAGTGAATTTGAAAAATTACCAAGGTTACTTTCAATTCAATATTGTAAATAATTATACCAAATGTTAACATAATTATATTGAGAACATGAAATTATATAACGAAGAAATAGACATAAGTGCACTTTTATATTTTATACACAAAAGTTTCTTTTTATTATTATTTACAAAGTATAATACATTAGAAGCACTTTTGTAATAAATCCAAAATTTTCATATATGTTTGTATGTTCTTGAATTAAACTTTCTATTTATTTAAAAAAAAAAACTTTATTTTTGAAAAACTGTTTTTCTTCTGATTTTTATGTGGCTATGAAAACATAAACAATATTTAGTTTCATATTTCTATACAATACTTATGGAAACAAGAAAATTTATAGATTATATCAATTATTACAATAGAAAAATTTCAACCAAATAAACACTTATGCAGTAGTGTTAGTGATATAGTTTCTTCATGTGAAACATTATCAATTTGGTTTCTGTGAGAAACATCATGAAATAACATAAGCTTATGTATATTTATCTTATATTTAAAAAAGAAACAAATTTTTAGGAGCCTTATAGTATTTTTGTATAAAAATTCACCAAGTAATTTAAAAGTTTAATAAGTACAAATCATGAAGACAGTTAGTACATGAAAATAACCCAATACATATATATTCTTAAAATTTAACTCTATTTGTCATATTGAAAATTTAAAATCAAATACATTTGATTTATATGACTACGTTTGTGAAAAATCATAAAAACAATGTGTGTTTAAAGAATTCAAACTACAGATATAAAATTAGTCTAATTATTTGTATATAGGGACAAAAGTCAGAACGCTGGGCACCACTGCTTTGGCTAAAGTAGTCTTGCCATCAGATAATGAAGCTATAAAATCTTTTGTATTAAAGATTTAAAACATTTAGTAATCAAATGTAGTGACATATAGTCATTTACTGTTTGTAGAGATTCAGTGAAAAGTTTCTTACAAAAAAAAAAAAAAAGTATGATATTTACCTACTTTGGAATGATGCTTCATTAAATCTACTACAGAGAAGCAATTAGTAAGTATAGCATTGTACTCTTTATTCAATCAGCTATAAATTAAATGAATAATTAAACTTGCAGGTAAAATATAGTTTAACAATGTCATGTTTTCTTAAATACAAGACAACATGGTCATATCAGATACGTTTTATGATGCACTTCTGACCCCTAAATTCAGTGCATTAAATGCTACGATTGAATAAAGCTTGCAGAAATGCAGAAGATAATAATTTGTATTATTTTCTATTTTGTTTGTCAGTTTTGCAACCTAAATTGAATTATTTTTTATTAATTACCTCAATTTACTGTTATTATTCTTTGTGAGAGTTTCCACAAGTGTTATTTATGACCCTGCACACAATACAAGAAATTAAATCAATAAATTGAACAGTCAACTTATTGAGCAAACTTGCATCATGCAAAATGGAAGTTCAATGGTCTAATTTCTTTAACGAACATTTGCAACCGAAAAGATTGCACAACTTCTTGTTTGTCTCTTGACCAATCAGAAAACTCACTGCATATGATGTCATGATTCCTTTTTATACTTTTTCGCCGATTTCTGCTTTGCTCGTGAATGAGCTATATCTTTGACTACTTTATTTATATGTTCTTAATTGACTATTTCATTTATGCATTTTTAATTTAATTAATTTGAATTTGTATATTTCATTTTAACTTTTATTTTCAAAACCTGAAATTGTTTGTTTTTTTCCTTCGAGATTCTACGTATAAGGACTCTATTTGTCCCTAATTTTACAAAAAGATCTCAAAATTAAATTTTTCAAAAAAAATTTCATTGAAAATGAACTTTGTTCACAATTACTATTGTAAGATAATTAAGTAGGTATTTATTATTAAAATCCTAAACTATTTAGTTTAAATTTATGATGTTTTGTTTACAGTACTCATACATAGATGGCGCCAGCACTACTTATATGGATCTGAAAGATGATATCTTGAAAAAACATATTAAAAGTACAGTACTTACACATAAAGAAAAAACAATAGCAACATATTTATAAGAACTGTATTTACAAATAATATGAAGTAATCAAAAGTATTGAAAACAACAAGATCATTTGAGCACAAAGTTGCACATTCAATAAGTTGAACAGAATAATAGACTAAGTTTGAGTGAAAAAAATCACATTCAATAAATCATCTCCTATAAATTGAAAGTTGTATGAGCAGAACTTGAAAGCTCAATTTATTGATTCAATTTCTTGTATCATGTGCAGGAGCCTTTAATAATGAGGACACTGTATTGTATAGCATATATATAAATTTTATGTATTCGTTTTACAATTTACATAAATAAAGAGTTTTTTAAACATCCACAAATTTTACTTTGATTTAAATAGGTACACAATTTGACTGAGTACTCTGTACTTTTTAAAAAACTTGATGCCTTAAAATATATTTGATACATTTTCAACACATTTTGGAAATTATTATAAAATAGTTGAACTTTATGGAGAGACAAAACTAGCTTTATTATCAAATCTATTTTAGTATCAGTAAGTGAATTAGCCTCATTATAACTGCCCCATTTTATCTGACTCTCTCCCATTTAACATCTACATTTGAATATTATGTGGTCTGAAAATCTAAAATAACATAATAGTATTTCCAAAACTATATTCCGTAGAATATCAATGATGAGACAAAATATTCTGCAACAAAGTAAAAAAAGCTCAACTATATGAAGGCGTATGTAGGCTTTTTAAAATACATTTCATATATGACACATAGTTTTATATGTTTCTCACATGACTAAATTTGATATATATAATTTCATGTAGTTTATAACTCTCAATATTGAATGACATTATTCACTAGACATTCTATATGTTGCTTATTTTTTATCATCCACATTGCACTGACAAGTTCATGTGCGTTTGAACAAGGGTGGAAATGGAATTTTCATTTCTGATATACAATAATGTTATCCTTAAAAAATGTAATTTGTTCCACATCTATATGTATATAAAAATTATTTAAAGGGTAGAACATTTTAAATTAATTGTTTTCATATTTCTTTCCATTTATTTATTATTCCTGTATATACTTTTGCACTTTGTAAAATAAAATACATTAAAATAATGTATCAATACCGCAGTGTCTATAAACAAACAGTATTATTTGTCTTTATGTTAATCTTCATGTCCATTGTTAAAAAAAATTAAAAATTAGAATATTGCTCAATGATCTAGGACCCTATTTACAATCTGCATTCTCAACAAATAGAAGTCATCCAAAATAACTATTTTGGATGACTATTCATTACAGAATTTACAGCTATTATCTATATGATATGAATTGTAAGGGTCAACCAGGAACTATTTTCTTTCATATTCATTTTATTCTCGTAACCTTGCTCTAATAGCACTCAGTGAGTCACGTGTTGTTGTATGTACGACGCTTGATGCCCGCATTCAATGTTACAATATATTTTTTGCTTATTACAATGCGATGATTAAGATATAATTAAATAAATTTTTGTTATTTTATGCTAGAATGTTATTCATTAAAATTCTTTTGCCTAATACATCCCTTACACTAGTGAACTTAAACAAAAATTTAATGTAATGTCTCTTAAAAAAGAAGAAAATGATCTTGTCTCTTGTTTACCTTTAAAGTTTTAAATAATACTATCGATTGTCCCATTTTACTTGCTTGCCTGGAATTCAAATATACCTGTTAATAATATGTACTAGAAAAAAAATTATTTCATACCACTGCTAAACACAATTACATTAAGAGCTTTTCTGTCTATAAATGTGTTGATCCCCATAATACTTTTGTGCTGAAATTGACGATTTTAATTTGACTCCTCTCCATTTTAAAAAAGCCTGTTTTAATGTACTTGACATGTATACTGCTTAGCAATCTTGCATTCTATGTTCTATACTTTTTATGTTTGTGTGGTTACTGTAGCTAGATTTTATCTGTAGTTACCATGTAAATTGAATAAATGAATAAATAAAATGAGCACAAAGTTGTGCTTTACAGTACAAAACATGGGATAGAAAGTGCTCCAAATTGAATTGTTCTTGAAATTGAATTGCCATACAGACGATTCAATTTCAAGAACTTAATGATGGTATACAAATTCTATAATACCTTTGAGAGATCTCTGTAGTTACTAGGTAGGCTAAGATCCAATTCTGGGGCTTCATAATTTGTGAGTACCCAAGGAAACACAGGGTACTGATTGAGATCGTTATAAGTTCGTCCTGTGGGGAAAATAAAAACAAAGTAAATATACACATAAGCAGAGCAATATAATATAAAAAAGAATCTGTGTACACAATCATCAATACAAAAGTATCTGCAAACCCATGAAGCAGAGTTGAATAAGAAGTAAAAGTATTCATATGGATAAATATTAAAACCAATTTTTGCAAACTATTCAAGAGTATGATAATGATAAAATTATATTATTTAATTACTTAAAATAAATTACCTAAACAAGTAATTATTCCAAATTATAAGTTCAAAATATGAGTAAACAAGCATATTATTTTCTCGCCTATGCAGCACAGAAAAGAGGCTATTTGTATTTTGCATAAAAGGTATCAGTAAAATTAGCTGTAATGTAGAACTTATCTGCATATAGTGCATGCATGTGCATCTACATACTATAGCTTTGCACAAGTCCTGCACATAAGTATTTTTTCATAGCTGTAAGACGGGGTACAGAATATAAGGAGATAAAATAAATTGAAAGGATGTCAGATTTGAGTACATAGGAATATTCTTTATTGTTTAAATTCTAATTTACATTTCACTGATCATTTATTTTTGCAAAATAAACAGTTTAAATCAATATTTTCAATATAATAAAAGCTTTTCACCATAGAAATACATACAATGCAGTGAGATATATCTTACCCCAACAAAGCCTGAATGACTGCCTTAAACAATTTTGGTGTTTTACTAGCATGAAGTTTTAACCCCTTCCCTTTACCTCCATGGTATATTGGTTTGCTTGCCAGAAATTCTTTTTAAATCGAGTAAAAGATTTTATGGGCAACATATACCATCCATTGATGAAACATTAGCAAAAACTGTCATTCAGAAGGTAAAAATAAAATAATACAAAGTATACTTTACAATGTCGCAAATATTTTAAAATTTATCTTTAATGATCTAGAAGTATTGCTAATCTGTACCATCTTATGATCTGAGAACTGATTTACAATACATAGAAAGGGAGCGTTTTAACATTCATCAAATCTAAAAATGAATTTGAAAGAATGCGCATCATGAAGAACAGGGCGTGGTAGTCCAGTGGTTAGCGCGTGGGAGTTGCACTCGGTAGGCCCGAGTTCAATTCCCGCATCCTGCCAATACTTCCGTCGTGTTCACGCGGAGTACAATCACGTTAAACATGTGGGTCCGTAAGTTCTTCTGAGAGGTTGGTGGTAGGGGAAGGAGGGTACGGTCCCTGTGGATGCCTCCCCCACTGGGTTCCGGTCTAAATTGGGTGGCACATCCCAGACGTCCAAACAGTTACCTTACACCTTTCTAGTAAGTCGGACAGTCTGGGTCTCAACAACAACATCATGAAGAACAGCTTAATCCAATAAAATAAATTATTTTTAATAATGATAAAATAGAAACGATAGCATAAAGTAGTATGAAACCATAAAATAACTGCTACAATCTACTAATTCAAAAACACCATGAAGAGTATCACATACCAGCAATCGTGTTTAAGAACATAAGATATTCAAAATTTGTGATTTCTCTCCTTTGCCATTTCTGTGTCATATTGGATTGCTGAAATATCTGTCGAGGTGACATCAAGGAAGCTCTTCTATTGTCAAAGGATAAAATAAAAAGCAAATAAAAATATTATACAGACATAATAAGATAAGATTATTAAAAATTATTAGATTTATTTATTTTTTTAGTATTAACTAAATACTGACTAATGTGACTGCAAGTAGAAAGATCACATTATGCAAAAATCTTATGTTGTTAATATAGTATGCTTTAAGAGTTAAAAGAAGACATGGTTGGCTAACAGATGGCATAAGTAAGGATAACTGAAGGAATGTTAGTGCAAATGAAAAAAATGTCAATCTAATTTGCAGCTCAAGTTGGCCTGAAACACAAACCTGTATTCCATTTGTAGGATAGAGAAATGGCGCATTCACTGACAGATGGCATCCAAATTAACTCTAATTTAACTTGGTATCGGTAAATAAATTTCAGAAAAAATTTGCAACTTTGTCAAAGATACAAACTTTCTAAAAACCAGCGTTTTTGAGACAGAAAACATCCACAAATATACCGATCAACTTGCCAGGTTTTGAGTAAGGCTATATTCTAAATATAATGTATAAGATACCATTAGTCTATTCATAATTGAAAGACAGTTAGATGTATCATTGAAAAATGAAACTTTCTGCACACATTACATGTTATAGCAATATTTTTCAGTATGTTACAATATACTATTTCTCATTAACAATATAAAACAGTTCTGCATTTTTCTTATGCAATAAAATTCCATTATAAGAGACTTTCTAAAATTTTAAACACCTTAATAAAATAACTCATAAATGTATAAAATATTATTATATATTGATTATAAAATTTTTTATCATTATTCTTGGAACAAGAGAAATTCAGAAATCTAACTCTTTCACTGAATGAAGTTTGTATACAGCACTTAACTTTAACAACTAATCAAATTTTCGAAAGCAAAATTCAATTAAAAATCTCAAACTCCCTTTTGGTTATTCATCTTTTACTCTTTTATGGTTATTTTCCCAAGCTAATAAAATACTAAATGCAGAATAATATATATTCAACTACATATGTGCTTATTGACAATTTCTTGCAATAAAATGCAGTTATTTAGTTCAACATTAATATTTATTAGAAAATCAAATTAAGATAAAATGCAAAGAACAACAGTGGAACAAAGAATGCAAAGAGCAAAAGTTGCAAAGAGCTTAAGCAATAGTAATAATGCTGGAGGAAATTATTAACTTCATGTTTTGCATAGCACTTTCAAATACACATAGAAAGCTTCATTTTAATCTTTTCATTCTGCCACCAAACATACGCTAAAAATTAGTTTCTTTTGTATGGAAAAGAAAAATGCATCCAGATAGCAATTATTTGGATTTATTACAATTATTTAGTAATTATAATAGATTACAATTATTTAGCAATTGTATAAAATAGTACAACTTTCTTTTTTCAACAATAAAAAACATTGTATAACTTATTCTTTTATTTTATTTTATTTTATTTTTTTCAATAACAAAATTTGTGTAACTTATTTTTAATTACAATTTTTGTGAAATCATAATTGGTGATAATCATAACTTTTAAGAAATTGCCCTTTATATATATATATATATATATATATATATATATATATATATATATATATATATATATATATACACAGATTTTTAAAGATTTTTTTTTTTTT
The DNA here is from genome assembly GCA_951213105.1 of Amaurobius ferox. NCBI lineage: Eukaryota > Metazoa > Arthropoda > Arachnida > Araneae > Amaurobiidae > Amaurobius > Amaurobius ferox. The sequence continues at coordinate 120,312,169 of OX578153.1, read as the reverse complement.
TTTGTCGTAGATATTAACATTTGACTGTGTACCCTTTGAACTGTTTCATATACTTGAAGGTGCTACAAGGATCTCACTCTAAGAAACACTGATTTACAGCAAAATCATAATAATAACAGAAATATAAATTTTACAATAGGATGATTACCTTGTTTGTGGGATGCCATACTTAATTCCAACTCCTACACATGGCAGAGCTTTGACAACCTTTTTCACAGTCATGTGGTCCAAAAATGCAAGCATTATGGAGGCTAAAATAAGTAAACCACACTCAATCAGTTTCATAAAAATTTTGCAAAACATATGACAATAATTTAATGCAAGTTAAAATGAAACTTACAGTATCACAAAAATCTCATTTACAATTTGAAAATTAACTGTGTAACTCGAACCAAGTAAACTGATCGGTGGCTTAGCGATGATTTAAGTGAAACAACTCACAGACAAATTTTGAGATGTGATTTTAGAATTTTTATTGTGGTAACGCAGTAACTTCATTTTTAATCTTTCTATATTTATGAATTTTTCTTTTATCACTTTTTTAAATTTTACACACTAACTATTTCCTTACCATAAGCAAACACCCTAAATTTAACAAGATTATGTCCAATAGATTTTAAATTAGCCATTGTCTTTTTAATGAAGTCCTCTGTTGATTTTTTTCCACACAAAACAGGCAGAAAGGAGGAAACCCCTCCTCGCCTGTGCTAAAACAGATAGAGAAGGGTTTTTATTTATGTGCATTTATTAAGGCTGAGCTGGATTGTGGGTTGGATACATAGAGGATACATACCTCATTTGGATACATATTTGGATACATACCTCAAGCAATTGCTTGGGACAAGCCAAGGCGTCTCTGACTGTGGATTGCAAATCAATCCATTTCCTCACCTCTCTACAATATGGGTGTTGTTGTTGTTGAGACCCAGACCGTCCGACCTACCAGAAAGGTGTAAGGTAACTGTATGGACGGCCGGGAAGTGCCACCCAATTTAGACCGGAACCCAGTGGGGGAGGCATCCACAGGGACCGTACCCTCCTTCCCCTACCACCAACCTCTCGGAAGGACTTACGGACCCACATGTTTAACGTGATCGTACTCCGCATGAACACGGCGGCATTTGTGGCAGCGTGCAAATCTAGCGCGCAAACCACGGGGATACCGCACCCGAGATGGCCAACAGCACGCGGCGTTCCGAGGTGGTCACCCACCAAGTACTAACCGCGCCCGATGCTGCTTGACTTCGGTGATCTAACGAGAACCGGTGTTTTCAGCACGGTACGGCCGTTGGCCCTACAATATGGGTGTGCAGTAGTATAAGGATGATAGCAAATGTCATATGTAAATTTTAAAACTGAATGCATATATATCTAGACTGAGAACCTTTCTTAGTTAATTCTATAGTTTGGCGACTTTGAATGATTTTATGTTCAGTATAATTTTTACATAGGTGTCAGTGCAACTGAGTTTTGTACCTGTACACTTTAATTTAAATAAATAAATAAATAGTACTCACTTCGAGATGCCAAGAAAATTTCCAGAGCCACATTCTGCAGTAGGTACCTCCTTGAGAACACAGCACGAATCTCACTGAAATGCCATTTTCCGTGGACATGATCACAGTACTTGATGACCTGAAAAGAGAAGAAGATACCACTTATAGTATAAAATTAACAAAAAATGAAAATTCTGATGTGTGAAACATATAAAATTAGCATTTTTTTTTTCTAGGCTAGAGGGAGGATAGGGAGGGTCATAACCCTCCCCAGGAACCAGGTACGGTCGGTGGGATCTCTGGAAAATTCTTGTTGGGCTGGGCCTGTTATTTTGAATTTCTTTCTATATCAATAATGTGCATAATAGGTCGAAATTGAAGAACGTCAATCATGCCTCCTTCCCTCAGGGGTGTAGCCAGAGACAAAATTGATGAGGGGCTAAAGGTTCATTCAAGGGGGACTCAACAGTCTTAAAGGAGGGGCTCACCCAAAACAAAATTAATCATTAGCATTTATAAACCATAACAGTTACTATTATATATTTCAATTCAGATAAATTATTAACAAATAATTGCATATTTATATTTGCAAACTAAGAGCTGATTATTAATATCCATATATAGCTACTATACATCAATATTAATATATAACACTTACAATTGATTTTAATGTAAGCATTAACGAGTCATAAAGCTGTTAATAATTTGCAGAAACATTCTGAAAGTTAGTACAAGTTAATGCTTAATATTAACGCTTACCTAATTATCAGTTGATTTTGAGTCTATAATGTATAACAGTCATACAAAAGTATCCTAAATACTATTGTCATAATTTTTAAATATGTAAATACATTTATATTAGTGTAATCACAAATTCAGCAAAATTTAAAAAATCTTTAAAACAAAATAATTTATAGAAAAATCTCAAAGAAATTTTTTAAACAAAATTTGAATATCATTTTATATGAAATTTCATATTACTACACATTTGATATTTTTATCAGGGGGGGGGGGGGGATGAGTATACCCTTTGAGGGGTCTTAGCCCTCTCTGGCCCTTACCTGGCCAGAGAGGGCTAAGACCTGCTTTCTCTGGGCCCTGCTTTCTCTGGGCTGATCTTGAACCTCATATACCAGACTGCCAAAAATATATTAAAACCTATTGATGATCAGAGAAGTAGCATTTGAGAAAATGGGAAACAAAATACTTGACTACTAAACCCCTCTCCATCCCACTATTTTCAGGAGACGATACTGGGGATAGTAATAATTCTCAAAAATATGAGGCCTCATTCGACTTTTTCATACATTCATATTCCATACTTTTAGGGTCCACTTGTGTCATAATCAGTAACAGAATGCTGTTACTGATTATGAGCTCTCACTTACATGCTCTCACTCACATTATATAAAATGCTAAACAATTTATCCTAATAATTTTTGAACATATATCAGTTGAGTTGCCAACAGGTGGTCACGCTGATGAATTAGATGCGTTCTGCTAACTTGTGTTAATGTATACTATTTTAATACCCTTTATAGACACATTCATACTATCACTTTCCTGCATAAACTATACTAATATACGATTGTTCCCCAAATTATAATTTTCTTCCGTAGCGATGTTATGAAACTTTAATATTTTCAATAATTTGCATCATCACAATTCATATCATCAATAATTTGTAATCGTGCAAATTTCAAAAATTCTATTTGGCTCCAGTTTTTTTATAGAATGTATCTACATGTAAAATTCCATGAAGATATGTTCAATTGACTTAAAATATTGTACTCTGGAGAACGAAAATTCATAGCTTCATAATTCACTTTTAAATTATATACACTATGTGACAGTGAAAATGAGACACCAAGAAGAAGTGGGCAGAAAAATATGCAAATTGTGGGGTATATGAGTTCACTGAGTTATGTAAATGATGCGAAATACGCAGCTGTCCCACGCACGTTGAGTGAGATATAAGGGAAGGAACTTGCAGAATCGGCAATAGTCGCGCCGTTTTGTCTGTCAGGGAAATTATTTTGCAATTTTTTTTTTGTCTCAGGGGAAACGTGTAATAGCAGAGAATGCCACGTCGTCGCCAACTGTGGCAGTTCCAGCAGATAGACGATTTTACGAGGGGTATGGTGACCGGACTCAGAAAGGCAGGTTGGTCCATACGTCAAATCTCAGCGGACAGCCACCTACACGCGTCCACAGGCTGTGGCGAAGATGGTTGGAAGAAGGGAATATGGCACGTTTGAGGGGTGCCGGTACGGCCAGAGCGACGTCAGCATGCGTGGACTGACGCATCCGCCGCCGGCCCAGCAGGTCACTTCTGTCGCCCTTTTGCAGTATGTGCAGGTCAACCATGATGTTCCCATACAAGGCCACCCTTGTCCCATATCGACCAGGACCATTATCCGTCGATTGGTCGCCGGCGACCTGCACTCATGGCATCCGTTAAGAAGACTGACATTGACCCAACAGCACAGACGCCTCCGTTTGCAATGGTGTCCGGATAGAGACACGTGGACGGCGGAATGGCACAGGGTCGCGTTCTCAGACGAGTCACGCTTCTGTTTTAGCAATAACAGTCGCCGTGTACGAATCTGGTGCGACAACGCGGCATCATGGTTTGGGGTGCCATCGCCTACTATCAGGTCTTCTCTGGTCCGTATTGAAGGTACTATGACGGCCCAACGGTACGTGGATGACGTGCTGCGGCCGGTGACACTACCTTTCTTTTAGGGGTGCCCAATGCTATTTACCAGCAGGATAACGCCTGACCACACACGGCACGCATCAGCCAACATGTCCTGCAAGGTACCCATGTGCTTCCCTGGCCACCAATCTTCGCTGATCTCTCCCCAATCGAACAAGTTTGGGACGTGATTGGACTTCGCTTGCGAGCGCTGCCACCGCCGCGTTTAGTAGACAAACTCTGGCAAATGGTTGACAGAGAATGGGCAGCCATCCTTCAGGACACCATTCGCACGCTCACAGACTCTGTACCTAAACGTGTTGCTGCCTGTATCGCCGCCAGCGGTTGTCCTACAACCTATACTGATCAGACGATATCATCGCTCAGTGTATAGGTGTATCATGTTGCAATAAACATCACTTATTGTTTGTTGCTGTCTCTCTCTGTTTGCTGATTTTCTTCCCTTTCTGCCCACTCCTTGGTGTCTCACTTTCACTGTCACGTAGTGCATATATAATGACAATTCATTTAGCAATATCTATCATAAGAGCCAGTAAGTCAGCAGCTTACAAGAATAAGGTCTTATAGATCTTGGGCTGACCCACTGTCTTAGTGGGTAAAAGGGGTCATCCCGCTACTTGTTAGAAATATGGGAGAAACAAAATTGTTGAATGCTGCAAAGTAAGCATTTTCGTCCCTTTGCAAAAAATGGAAAGGAAAGCTCAGAAAAACAGTGTATAATCCCTCCCCAGAAATCGAATATTTAGAAAATGCAACAAAATTAAATTAATTTTATTATAAACAAAATACAAAATGTTCACCTATAACAAAGATGCATGCTTACACACATGTCATAAGATGTCTCCAGTCTACATGTTTCATCTCTGTTCACACTGTTACATGCAAATAAAAAAAAATGGTCTTTTTAAAAGTCCTTATTTATAGCGTTATTTTCCCATCTTTTGCACGAGGCGAAAATGCTTAGAACTCATTTTGCAATACTCTACAACTTTGTAATTGGCTTTATTCCCTATCTCTAACGGGGAGAGAACTAGCCCCTGTTCCCCGCTAGAAAAGGGGGTCAGCTCAAGTTGCATCATCGTATAATGCCATAAGGGTTTCTTATACATCTACAAAACAATATTACACGCTAAACTAAATACTCTCCAGTTATTGACCATGACTTTCTTTCGACACACTGTCTTCTCGAAAATATTCGAAATATTGTTAAAAGATCTTAAATAACGGGCTTATATATATTATTGGAAGAACACTATTTTTTCTATAAGAGAGAAAATGGATGAGAAAGTAAATATTCGAAAATGTTTAACAAGAAAAATCAATCATGTGTAAAACATTGATTAAGAAACACTTTCCAACTGGAATGCAGCTTTATTTAAATATCCCCAAAATGTGATACATTCAGAGGTGATATTTTTCTTTTTACATTATCACAGTACTACAGTCATTTATTATACTTGAAAACTTTAAACTTCGTGGAAGAAAACAATTACACAAAATGAAAGTTATTCAAATGACGTCATCGAAATATAAATCGCCTACCTCTCTATGTAAAATCAATGAATATTTCATTCCTATCACTTATATTCCAGACTCCAGTGCTAATTAATTTTGCATGAAAAAATTTCAGCAATTCTTATACAACTCACCTTACAATCGCTTGATTTGTGCATATGTTAAATTAGGTAGACTTCGTTGTAGAAATAATCAAAGTTTACTGGTTATTTAAAATCAAAACTTTTGTAATTGCGTTGGCACAGTATTTAGATACACAGATAATAAGCAAAAACAAAGCAGGTTGGGGGGGGGGGGGAATGGACGCCATATTTTACTTTGATATGAGTTACGTAATCTCTTCATACATCATGGGTGTAATTATAACTTCAATTTATGTTTTAAAAAACTACTTGACATATTTTGCTGAAAACTTTTTTGTACATTTTATGTCATAATTAATTATCTAAAACTTTCGAAGCAATTTGCCAATTTTAACTTTGCTTAAAACATGTTTGAAAAATGAGAGGGTTCAATTTATTTCATTTCTTCAACCCGGCTTCAATCCGAAACTAATTAGGTGATATTATTCATTTACATTCCCATATGTCCCACAGACATAACATACTAAAATTTCATTTTGATAAAGTCATTTTTACGGCAGGCATCCTGCAAACGGACAGACAGACAGAATGAACAAAGACATAAACACGGTACACCTATGTTGGAAAATGTTAAAAATTCAGAAAAAATAGTTAAAAATGTAATCTTTACACTGGTTTTGAACTCAACCATTTTCTTCCATGATGCAACTATTCACTACCAGACGCCTTCTCGCTTTTGTTGGTGTGGTTGCTCTGTGCTTTTAGACGAAAAAAGGCTTTTCCTCCGAAACTATTCCACACCCTCACATATTTGTTTTATGCCGCGTTTCCACTTTTCATCTATCGTTTGCGGCAGTTTGAACGGTTTACTTTAAATTTAATATCTAACGTTCGATAACATACGCTCAGTCGCCAAATGAAAAAGAAAATGTTTTAAAACTGCAAATTGAATATCATTTCAGATAAGTACGACCAGGACAGAACTTAACGGAGCCAATTTTTGATGAGCTAAGCAACATTAAACAAACAAAAAAACATATTGAAATTAACTGGAGTGCCCAACTTGACTTTCTCATAACAGAATCCATTTGTTAGTAACTTGTTTTTTAACATTTTTCAACATAGTTGTAAAATGTTTATGACTTTGTCCATTCTGTCCGTTCGCACGATAACTGCCGCAAAGATGACTTTATCAAAATTAGTACGTTGTTGAATTTTAGTATGCTGTTGAGATGGTCTGTGAGACATGTGAGAATGTAAATGAATAATATAACCTCAATTAGTTTTGGATTGAACCCGGAATGAAATAGTGAAATACATTGAACCCTATGGGACCTCATTTTTAAAACACTTAAGCGGAGTTAAAATTCACAAATAGCTTCAAAAATTTTTACGAAATATTCAAATTATCCCATAAAATATATAAAAAATTCTTCAGCAAAATAGGTTCGGCAGTTTTTTAAATAAAAATTAAAATAATAATGACACTCATATCATATGAAGAGATCACGTGACCCACTTCAAAATAAAATACGGCGTCCATCTTTTTTCTCAGTGTAAAAATCGTGATTTTTAAAGTTCTTTTAAATTTATATTGAGTGTTGCATCCGTCCTAAAACCGCTTAATTTTTTAGTATTATCTGTGCATCTATATTCTGTGCCAACGCAATTAAAATATTGAGTTTAAATGATCATCCAACTTTGATTATTTCTACAACGAAATCTAATTTTAATGGCTTCAAAATGTAAACAAGTGATTGTAAGATGAGTTGCACAGGAACTGCAGAATTCTTTTCACGCAGAATTATTTAGCTCTGGAATCTGAAATATAGGTGATATGAATTCACTGCTTTTACATAGAGAACCAGACGATTTATATTTCGATGACGTCATTTGAATAAAGTTTATTTTTTTCGATGAAGTTTCAAATTTTCAAATATAATAAATGACTGTAGTACTGTGATCATTTAAAATATATCAATGCTGAATGTATCGCATTTTAGAGATGTTTAAATAAAATTGCATCTCAGTTGGAAGTGTTTCATAATCAATGCTTTATGCATGATTGATTTTTCTTGTTTTTTATTCCTCACATTTTACAAGAAAATTTTTGAAAAATCGGCATCATTGATCCGAATGATTACAATCATAGCGGGTTACCCTTCACTTTAAAGCGCTTAAAAATATCTTTCGACACCATATTTGACAATGTACCCCCGGAAGTGTGTGTGTGTGTGTGGGAGGGGGTAACTTGGTCCCCGAGGAGGTTAATGACATCACGAAGAAAAAAAAAAACTATATCGCGGCAATTTTCCATACCAATGATTGAAACTATCTCGTATCGTGATCATGAAGCCATACATGAGTCCTTTTATGCACGCTGATATCCAATTTTGTCCTAAACTGCAATATTAAGAAAATATGAAATTTCGGGTTCATTTCGAATACATTAAAAGATTTCGCTCAAATTAAAAGATAGATTTTTTGATAACACAACCGGATATAAAGTTTCGTAAAAATCCATTAATATTTGCGGCCGGTGTCCTGTACACAAGAAATTGACCCCCATGCACATGGATAGGCAGAAATCACTCAAAAAATGGTCAAAACGTGTTCTAGAGATCCTAAAACATATATTGGCATCCCAATCCCGAAAATTTAGTGAAAACAATACTTCCCCTAATACTACATAGATTACATAGTACGAGAAAGCAAATACTACATATATTACATAGTATGCAGAAAGTAACATACACAAAACGTAGATATTACATATATATATATATTACATATTAGTACTTCATATAGTATTTATTACATAGTGTGAGAAAGTAAAAATTCAACTTTAATAATTTTTTTCTAAATGTTAATTCCTCTGTTTTCGAGAGAGGCCAAAATGACTAGTACTATATAATAAAAACGAAAGTCAATTTTAAAGTGGCCCAAATTAAACCAAAACAAATGTCAAAAATCGTCCGAGGCTCTGTTGGATACCGACTGTCAAGGGTTCCCAAAAATTTATAGGACTCTTCGTCCGAGGATGTTATCCCGGCGATGACGACAACGCCTGTCTAAAAAAAAAAAGAGCAAGAGAGGGGGGAAAAAAAATTCGATGCTCACTCTTATCGCCGCGCGGCGATTATCGCGAAGATGAATGTGAAGACAATGCGGGAGAGAAAACAGAAGAAATATTAAGTGACGGCAAAGGACCTGAAATGCGGAATGGTGGGTCTGGAAAGGAAAGAAATACAAAAAAAAGACAGAGAGAAAAGACAAGAGAGAAAAATACATGGAGAAAGATGTGCACAGTGCGACATTATTTATACATTTTAAAACAGCAGGCGCGTTACATAAGATTATATACAGTGAATCTTCCATTAATGTTTCTTCTTCCAGTAGACTTTTTCAACAACTTTCCTCGTAATTCTTTCACTTTCCCTACAATACATGGTAACGGATATGGAAGGGATTGGAATCGTGTCGAAAATCGCAACTCGAGTTTTCGACGGATTTTCACGTATGGGGGACCACCTTTAGCATGCGAAAAAACAGTTTTTAGCGTGACGCCTGTGTGTGTGTCTATCTGTGGAATGTGTGCATCCACTCTAACTTAAAAACGAATGAACCCAATTTCATAAAATTTTATAGGTGAGTCACTTGTGGGGTGACCCTGGTCAGGGTCACTTGTGGATGACCCTGAAAAAAAGAACCCGTCTTTTTTTTTTGCGAAATGACCCGCAAAAATAGTCCAAATCTAAAATAAAAGACTACGTATGCTCAAATATATCTATTAAATAATTGTTTTATACGCAATTTTTGACAGTGAAAAGAATAAGACCAACCCCGTTACTCTAAGACCAGCCGTTCTCGAGATATTTTAGTTTTTTCGCATTTTTGCTACGACAATTTTGAAAATACGCCCAGTTACCAAATGGAAACAATAATGTGTACAAAAGTGCAAATTCAGTGTCATTTTAAATAATTATGAGTGTTATTTTGTACAATTTAATGAATTATTAAAGAAATAAAGAGAAAATGAATTGGGGTCTGTATGGAAAGTCATGTGCTGTCTGTCCGCATCGGATTTTTTCATTTTATTCTATACTAGCAGATACACCCAACATTGCTCAGGATTTAAAATATGCAAAATTTCAGCAGTACTCTAAACGATATTGTTCTTCAAAATAGTTAATGTAATTCCCCTAAAAAAATATAAGAATTTCTGTTCGCTATACAAAATGACCGGAACAGGCAGATCCAAAAAAATGAATGACATCCGGGTCCAGTTTGTAAACAAATTTACAAAAATTTGAAAGTTTGATTAACATAGAACAAAATGTAGACGCTAAAAAAGCAGAAGATATGTGTATAATAGATGGTTCAACAATCGGTAAAACACGATAGAAAATATATGAGTTTGAAAAATCGTTGTCAAAATACTTGAAATTGAAAATATCAATAATTCCTTCCATCTTATATCCCAAGGCCATCATAAAACTCAATTAAAACATAACACTGTTTGTTCATTTATAATCTTTTATATCCATTTCTTTATTATTTCGAACGTATAAATGGAATAAAAATCGTCTGCCGTACATTTTAACATTTGGTTAAATTCCGCTGCTAAACGATATGTGCAATTTTCTTCAAATAAATTTCAAAGAAGGGAAAAAATTCATTTTTGTAATGTTATTTTTACGACAGGTTTAATTTTGCTTTGTTTTCTTTTGTTTATTCGACAACTTCTGGTCCTATAAACTCGAAATACCTCCTTCGAAGAAAACGTCTGCCGTTCTAAATTGAAATACCTTATGTAAATTGAATGAACACGCTTTTGTCCTTCTGACATCTCCCTTCATCGCGTGAAAATTACCAATACCACAACATACCCCCCCCCCCCCCTCCCACGATCCCTTTAAAACATTTCTATTTAATCACCCTTTTCTCCAATGATTGTTCTCGGATTCACGACTCGATAAAAACGGGGCCCAACGACTCAACAGCCACTTGGGGACACCCAGACAGATTGAGGCATTGAAAAAAAAAAGTGAGGAAATGTTACAGAATGTTGCGTTTCACTTCAAACGCGAAAACACAAGCTCTATGCTTTTACATTTAGAAAATAAAACAACTTGGTCCCCCCACCCCCATGCAATAGTAAGCAGAGAGAGAGGCGGTAATCGAGTTACGATAGCGATAAGCCATGACTCTAGACCCCTAATCAAGTTAGAACGGAAGGGCCTACAAATTTCATTACAAGAGGACTGGTTTTGTGTGTTTGGATATCGTTGCAGTGTGGAGCACAGCACTGAGTCAGAGGGAAGGGCGAGACTCTAATTTTGCCTAATGGTTCGTGTATCCATTACGCCCCCCCCCCCCCCTCCATCTAATGTGGGTTTGTTTTTGAGGGATAACAGTCAACAGAGCGGAGAAGATCTAATTTTATCCAACTTTTGTGTGAAGGAGAGATATATATCTTGCAAATCGCATCACCGGTATAGCAAAGTAATATTAGCTCGCAATATATTACCAACATCGATTGCAATATATTAAGTTTCCCAAACGAATTTCATCTACATTGGAATTGCAAAAACATTTCAATTTTATGTCAACGTTGGATAAAAGAAATATTGAAATATTTAAAAGGATAAAGCCAATAATGAAGGGGAGATGGGTACAACGATCCAATAATTGCTTGAAATCAGAGATGAGCCAACACTCGAATACTAGAAAGTAAGGGTCGCGCTGTCGATCGCTATTAGCGCATTTTGCGAAAGAAAAAAAAATTTTTTTTTGGAGAAAATATAGGTGATTATGAATTCTGCCAATATCAAAACAAAATTCGTAGTATTCGAATATTCAAGATCTGGTTAATATTCGAATTCGAAAAAAGTGTTATTCGCCCATCTCTATACTTAAAATTAATAATATTGGCATTTGACAAAACTGTCATAATATTGCAAGCTAACATTGGTTTATACTGTGTATGGGGGGGGGGGGGGAGAAACTGCTTCATATTTCTGATAACCGATCTGAATGAACATCAATACTTTTGAATTAAATGCTGCTTGGATTAAAACTTACAATGCAAAACAGGTTTACATCTTAGGTTTACATCCAGTCCAAAATAAGATTTGAAATCTATTTAATTCAATTTCTTTAAATACAGAGAAAAAAATCTACTCCGGGAGTGACATATATGGAAAGATTGCAAGGCTTAACACATTTGACATTTCTATGCTTAAACTTGTATTTCGCAAACGAATGCAAAGTAAAGTAAAACAAGAAAGATCAATCCATGCATAAAGCATTGATTATGAAACACTTTCCAACTAAAATGCTATTTTATTTAAACATCTCTAAAATGCGATACATTCAGCGCTGATATATTTTAAATGATCACAGTGCTACAATAATTTATTACATTTGAAAACTTAATTTATTTTAAAAAATGAACTTTATTCAAATGACGTCATCGAAATATAAATTGTCTGGCTCTCTATGTAAAAGCAATGAATATTTCATTCATATCACTTTTATTCCAGACTCCAGAGATAAATAATTTTGTGTGAAAAAAATCTGCAATTTTTATACAACTCATCTTACAATCAATTGTTTACATTCTGTATCCATTAAAATTGGGCTTCGTTATAGGAATAATCAAAGTCTGATGAACATTTAAAATAAAAAAATATTGTAATTGCGTTGGCACAGAATATAGATGAACAGAAAATATGAACCCTTTAAGAGAACTTTACTATTACGATTTTTATACTGGGAAAAAAAAGATGGATGCCCTATTTTATTTTGAAGTGGGTCACGTGATTTCTTCGTATAATATGGGTGTCACTATTATTTTACTTTTTATTTAAAAAACTACTGCACCTATTTTACTGAATTTTTTTTTATATATATTTTATAGGATAATCTGAATATTTCCTAAAATTTTCGAAGTAATTTGTGAATTTTAACTTCGCTTAAAAAATGTTTAAAAAATGAGATCGCATAGGGTTCAATGTATTTTACTTTTTTACCTCGGGTTCAATCCAAAACTAATTGAGTGATATTATTCATTTACGTTCCCATATGTTCCACAGACCGTCTCAATAACATACTAAAATTTCTTTTTGATAAAGTCAGTTTTACGGCAGTTATCGTGCGGACAGGCGGACACAATGAACAAAGTCATAAACACTTTTCAACTAAGTTGGAAAGTGTTAATAATATGTCAGGGTATGTCATTTGGAATGTGAAAACAAAGATCTATCGGATGGATAGTTCAGAGATATTTCAAAATTCGAAAAATCGGTACCGTGTGTCTTAATGTTCACAACTATGACGTTACTCTTCATTTTAAAGGGATTGATACCAAGTTTGACAAGGACTGTAACCAACACCCTCTATGAATATAGAGGGTGTTGCTGTAACCCCCACCCCCCCTCGAGAGGGTTAATGATATCACGAATACAAAAATTATATAGCGGCTATTTTTCACTACAACAATTGAAACTGTTAAGTTGAATCATAAGTAACCCCTTTTATGTATAATTATGTCCAATGACGTCCTATGCTACTATGTTAAGAAAATATAAACTATCGAATAAACTCGCTTGAATTTAAAAAAAAAAAAAAAACCCTAGTTCTCTATAACAAAACCGGACATAGCTCTAAATATTTTGTTTCATTATACTACTTACAGGGCCCGATTAAACGAAAGAGGGGCCCAGAGCCTAGTGGTATTTCGAGGCCTCTATACACGCAAAACACTACCATATACCAAATTGGGGGGCACGGGACCACAACACTGAAGGCTCTTTTGTACATCATGTAGACAGTTATTTCAGAGTACTTTTTATTTCAAAGCAAAATTACTTTTACTTCAGAGAATTAAAAGAATGTATAATATTAAAAAATAATGACCTATTTGTAGGGAGGCGAAATACCTACATTCTCAAATTTTAGAAAAATTTCTTTTTTAAGGAATTATTTTCGTAATTTTAGTTTTATATTTTAATTTTAGATATATTTACTTTCTTGAATATTATTTTTTCTTAGAGAGTGAAAATTATTTCTGTCTAAAATGTGTCATAAACAAAATTTAGGGGCCCCTAAAATGTTGGGTCCCAGGGCTACGGCCCCGGAGGCCCGTGCATTAATCAGGCCCTGTATACTTATAAACTGACTATCTATCGCCAAAAAAAAACAACTTTGACCTTTTTTCCCGGACATCATCCGACGACTGGGAGAAACCCGATAGCATCCCCGGATCATTTCCGACGGAGCGGGGGAGACAGATCCCGGTCAGTGGGCACGACTTCTGTCCGCACAAAGGAGGCCGATTTGTGAGGACCACAATGGCGGAAGAAGTGGTTACCTCTCCAGCAACAAAGGCGGACACTCTTCGATACACTAACTCCTGCTAGACGGATATTCTGAGCCCCCCGGGCTATTTGTCTAGCTTTTCAATAACCTTTTGGACAGGTATTTTCGGCCCGCCTTCTAGTTTTTCCGCATGGATGAAGACTTTCTTGCAGATAAGAGGACATTCGGAAAAAGAGAAAGAAAGACGCTGGCCATGATATCGCGAGAGGCATTATTATTTTTTTTTCTTCAGCCAAATAATGAGCCAAAAGATGAAGATCTAAGTTCAGGAAAACCGAGTGTTATCTTTCACAATTTTTTGTCGTCGTTTTGTGACCTTTTTTATGTGTATGAAGAAGGGGGAGGGGGGGGGGGATTCTTTAGAAAAGAGCAGAATTTTTTTTTTTAATTGTTTCATTTTGCCACTAGAATGTTAGTTTTTATAGTCATTTTTAAATACGAGTATGTTAAGCCCACAAAAAGTGAAAATTGAAAGAATGTAAAATTGGAAATCCATCTGTTTATCTCATCATCACGGGAGAACGGCTGTAGGAAAATTTTGATGGAGCTTTGGTGGGATCCCCCAATAAAAGTGAGGCGCAACTCGAATTTTCGACGGAGGCACAACTCGAATTTTCGACGTTTCGAGCACCCGAAAACACTATTTTTAGCGTAACATTTCTGCAATGTAGCTACAAAACAAATTGACAAAATTTGATAGACAAGTCCTTTGTGGAGTTACCCAACCCTGGTGCTAATAAGATTTTGGTACAATTCGCGAAAAAAAGAACCAGTCTTTTATTGAGAAATAAATGGCCGGCAAAAGTTGTACGTATTTACTCCAGCTAAAAAAATAATTAACAAAATTTAAAAAAAAATGTAGATAAGTCAGTTGTGGGTTACCCCAGTGCTGATAAGATTTTGGCATGATTCGAAAAAATAAAATAAACTATTTTGTTAAATGAACTATAAAAATCGCTCGAATCTAAAATAAAAGAATACTTTTGCTCAAATGTATTAACTAAATGATTGTTTTACACGTAATTTTTGACGTCGAAAAGGATAAGACCATTCCTATTACTCTAAGACGATATTTTAGTTTTCTTGCATTTTTACCACGCCGCCATTGAAAAAATGTCCGGTATCCAAATGAAAACCGAATTAAAACTGAAAATTCACACATTCAGTGTCATTTTAAATAATGATGCGTGTTATTTTGTGCAATGATACTCAATTTAAGGAATTATGAAATAAATAAAGAAAAAATGAATTTGAGTCTGTAGAAAATGGCATGTGTTGCCCCCATCAGATTTTTTTAATATTTTATAATAAATTTATTATAAAAAAGGACGCACTATTTCGAAAGTGATCCAGCGCTAAAGGAGTACCGTTCCTTTTCAAATGATACATTACATAAGATAAATCATGAACTATGTTCCGACTCTTGTAATAATTTTTTAAAAACTCGTTTTAAAATATCAGGATTTTCCGAATGTTTGAAAATCAATTGAGTCACGTTATTCACTCAATTTTACAGTCGCAGCCAATTTCGTTTGAACCGCTTCATTCGTTCTCGAGATATAGTCTGCACCATAGTGGTCGGAAGTAGAGCGCATACAAGTAGCGAAACTACAGTAGTCACTACTTTTTCCAGTAGTGTGTATTGTAATGCGCTACTTTTAAAAATAAGTAGTGTAGCGAGTAGCGCGATACAATAAATCAATAGTTTGGACGTTACTTTTAACGTTGCTTCAGTAAGCAAACAAGGTACCGTTCTACATATCACGTGATCACCCTTTCTTCATTTGTACGAAATTGAGTGTTCTGAACAACGGTGTACGATTTGCAAAGTGCCAAGCGCTTTGGAACACATAAGAAATGCGGGTTGATTTAGCTGACAAGATATCTTCAGAGATTTAGCTGACAAGATATCTCCAGAGATAATTGCCAGTCTCATAATACCTAATAAGGCGGCGAGATGGAACTTAATGCATTCTGCCGTCGAACACATATGCCGGCTCCTGAAAGAGAACGAGGAGAAACTACATAAGATTGGATCCTGTTTATCTGATTGCAATTTTGAGATGCAAATTCTACTCAAAATGAACAAACATGTTTCAAATAAATAGTTTTTACTTTTATTTTATTTTATACTTTTATTTTATTGTTTTCAGAAATGGGTAAAAGCGTAAAATATTGATAAGTTAATCCATAAATTTTACTTATTCAGAATAAGTATGCTAAATGACTACAGTATATCCACATCCTCAAATTTTTGTATCGATTGAAGCTGTGGCAAAATTCGTCTTATAAAAGTAGTTAAGTAGTGACTCCATTTAAAAAGTAGTTTGTAGTCACTACTGTTTAAAAAAAGTAGTTGTAGTTAACTACATTTGTCATAAAGAAGTTGTAGTTGTAGCTGAATACAAAAAAAAAAGTAGTTTTTCTAACCACTGGTCTCCACAGATCCACACACATACATATTCTGCCACACTCCCTATACATTATACTATATATGCTTCGGGAAATTATTAATGATTCATATGACATTTGATATCGATGGCAAGTATAACAGATGACAGAGCGGTAGTCGTTCATTATGATTCTCGATACAAATCGTGATACATTAGGATCACGCTTCCATGGCAGATAACAACATACATGGGCGGATGTTGAACTTATTATGCACTTTTCAGCATAGAATAGCCGGTTTCTGCAATGACAGCAAGCAAACTTACGACGCGCATCAATCTTGGGAACCTCTATGGGACAGGGCCCATCCCCCCAGCCGGCTTCGAATTTCTTCCAATTTGAGCTCAGGCTACACGAGATTAAAAGGTCCATGGGAGAGTTCTAATTTTCAGGAACGTCTCCGACAGACAGCGGCAGATTTACCTATAGGCTAGGTAGGTTGAAGCCTAAGGCGGCAAATTTTCATCGGCCAAAAATTTGTGAAGGCGCTCCGACACGGCTCAATTTTTTAGCCGATTAAACGAATATTATGTATTACTATTTATCGTTAAAAATTACTAAGTTGCTTTTAAATTTTCAATCTTTTCATATTTGCCTACCTTTTATACCATAATTTGGATGTTGTGCTTAGTGACATTAGGCGGCAAAATATATCTGCCTACAGGAGGGGGCGAAATCGTAAATTCGCCACTGCCAACAGGCACATTCGTGGGTTTTTTTCCCCGCTCACTTTTAACGAAACGTATGCGTCGAAATTCTTTCGAATCAAAACAGAACTAATAATCGAAACGTCACCCGTCCCGACATCAAACCTCTTTACCGCGTCGGTGATCTTTTGACGACAGCCCGAATCTGGAGTGTGTTAAAGCATGACCAGGGCCGGGACAATCCCACCCAGTTCTCCAATTTCACGGGCACCCCTTATTAAAGCTTTCTCCGACAGGACCGGGTATCTCCTTTCGGACGCAGACGAAAAAAAAAATTCCTACAACACAAGAGATATTTTTCCATTGGAAAGCAGCCGCCGGAAGTAACGCGGGCGACGCCAGATGCGATTCCACACCATTTTCGAAAAGGCCCGGGTTCATCCTGAAAAGCTCCGAGAGATTTCTGTCGGACAGGTGCGGGGCATCTCACCGTATATTTCCAGCATCCTCGCTGCCACACTCGATTAAGTACGGATGCGGAAGATACGTAACATTACGTGATGCTGCTTTGATCAGCACCGATGCCCGGCGGTGCCGTTTCAGTTGCAATTTATATTCGGTTCGAACCTCACCGGCGTACATACGGGATTGCAATAACAACACAGCTAGAGCAATGTTTCTCATTCGGAAAATAGTTAGAATTTTATTTTTAACGTGTGGACCAATTTAGTCTCCATACCTCCCTGATCCAATGGATGTTTGCGAGGCACAAAAAGACTCCGCGACCCACCAATCGGGTGTGCTGTTATTTTCCACTACAGAATATATCTGAGGAGGATTTTCTAAAGCCTTTAGCTACCCGTGTCTAGGGTAGTGATTTCCAAACGAGGCTCGGCGGAACCCTAAAATACAGCGAAAATTTGCAATAATTTAAAAGGGGGAAAAAATACAACTCGCAACCTTTTTTATAATTGAGTAAAAAAGGAAAGTAAAATGATTAAGGTTTTAGCGTAATCTATAAATAAAACAATGACGAATTTTGAAAATTCACTTAGCTAGAATGAGTCATCGTTAAAATCTAAGCAGCGATAATTTCACTGGAGAAGATACATTTTGCCGAAGCGAGGATTTTTGTAGCGGCAAGGAATTCAGCAGGCAGTTATGAACATTACCAGCAATCTCGCCAATGACTCATAGGGTTACTTGATAAAAATTTTGAGAAAGAAAAAAAAAATGAAGAAGAAGCCAAACAATAATGAAAAAATGCCCCGCTTGTTAAAATATATTTTCTTAATGACATCACATGAAAATGTGAATGTAACTTGAAGAAAATATAATTTGTTTTTGTTACCAATTTTATGAAAAAACATTATATGAACACAAACTCGTTGCAAAATATATATACACAGTGTTTGCGTGTAACTACTAAGGCAAATGTAAAGTAAAAATGCTAGTCATTTCTTTTGTTAACAGTAATTAGTAAATAGAAATAAGCAATAAATATTCTCGCAATATTTAAGTTATTATTTTTTAAATGCTTCTGTTTTGTAATTTACACATGTCGAACCTAATATGTGTCAGACAGGGGTTTCCCCAGATTTCACGAAGTATTTCAAGGATTCCCCTAAACAAAAAGGTTGGGAATCACAGGTCCAGGGTATTGAACGTCGGGAAAACAATTATAAACAGGTATTTAGTTATTTTTAATTTTCAAAACCGGAATTCCAGTGTCCTGGATTTTTAAATATTAACACTTTGATAACAATGGAACGAGACTTTACGCACAATCAATAAAAAATCTAGATCCCAACGCAAAATGTCACATAAATGAAGTTTATTATATAAAGCTGAAAAGTACATTTCGGAAATCTTTGGATGTTTGTTCATTTCGAAGTTACTTTGGATGTGAAGACAACGTTACATAGCTATCTCCCAATAAATAGACTTCAACCAAATACGTTTATTAGTGTTGAACACACGGTGAAATCCGGGGGTGTTCGGAAAAAAAAAAATCATGTAATACATTTATTACCATCACGTATACCAATAACATAAAAAATTCTGTATATGCGCAATGACTAGAATTTCACAATTCCATACCAATATTCAGTTTTTACGCTTCAGCTAATCCACTGCCTGTCCTTTCCCGACGAGCGATAAACCGGCGAAACTGTTCGAAGAGTAGTGATAGATAGGATGCATCTTTATTTATATATTTATCTATGTAATGAATGATGAAGAGAAATGCCATGCGACTCTCAGCAGCTATCCATTTTCAAACAACTCACTGAGACAAGCTATGTTTGTAAATGCATATTTTTATCAGCATAAAATCACTCCCTAACACAGTCGCGTATGTCATATAATAAAAACAAATTTGATCCCAGCACCAAAAGACATCCCCTCCCCTTCCCGCTCCTTATAATCCGATTACCGGGCTCTTCCCTACCTACCAGTCAAGTGTCTACATAACATTAAGATTAACCCTCGCAACAATAAAGCTGAAAGAAAGGTCCCCCCCCCCCCCTTTTTTTTTGAATAAAGTATCTTCTCAACATGAGAGTGTGAGATTAGAAATTCGCAAAAGGACCATTTGGATAGGGGCGGCAAAAATCCGTTATCTATGTGTGAGCAGGGTTAGACCTGCACTTCACCGGCAAGGAAAAATGCATAAACTTTCTAAAAGCTCAAACACAATCATGCAAACAAAAGCTGAATACAGATAAAAGAAAGACTGATTTAAATAATAAATATAATCATTGTAAATCAGAGAGAGAGACAGATATTAAAAATAATCTGATTTGTCCTCCTACAAATACTTTTATTTAAGAATCTTAACGTTACAACCTACATACTGGCAAATTTATATATTGTATGGGGGGGGGGGGGGGGGGAGGTTAGCACGCATCAGAACTTACTGATAACTCGATCCAACAAAACATGAATAGGTTTTAATTGTTACCAAAGAAAATATAATCGTACTCAATTTCATGCGGAAACCACTCGATTCCTTCGAAAGAGACCCCGTTCCTTGAAGGAATTTTTTTTTTTTCTAATATCTCGAGAAAAGTTTGCGATCACTTCTAAACTAGGTTGTCTATTTATTTATAATTAAAATGACTTACAAAGTGTCCATTCATTTAATAATAGTGAACTTTTCTTTTAATGTTTCATTTTAGATCAAAAATATATGTAATATCTCGATAAGGATTCACGTTAACGTTTTGTAAAGTAGAATATATTTCGGATCTAAATAATAAATAATGCATAAAACGGCTACATTTGTAACAATTCCTAACATATTTATTTATTTATTATTAGTATTATTATTATTTTTCAGAAATTAATTATTGAAAGATTTAGCGCCTTCCCGAAATCCAATCAGAATCTGATATTTATGGAGTGAAATAATTGCATCTAACTTCGCACGTTGTTGTTCATGTGAGTTATTGTATTTCAAAGCAAATGAAATAATTTATAAGAAAATATTTATTACTTTCCTTATATACATAATGTATAAGGAAAGTATTGTGACGGGGTCGAAAATTCGAATTCGAGTTTTCGACGGGAGAGCACGTTTCAAGCATCCCTGGTCACGAATCAAACATTTTTGAAGTGATGTCTGTGTGTGTGTGTGAAAGTATGTGTGTGTGTGTGTGTGTGTCAGTGACTCTGTAGAGACGATAACTGACGAACGAGTGGATCGATTCGAACCAAATTTGGTACAAAAATCACAATCCGTAAACACTGGAAGCCTATTGCTTTTATACGCAATCGAATGTTCAGAACCCTCCTAAATTTTCGAATGAAATTTTGAAAAAATCGTCAAAAAATCAAAACCACTAGTAAAGTTACGCAAATAGACATTCCTTATGTAATTTTTCATTAGAAAACGATTGACATAAATTTTAGAACGCTAGCATGAACCGTTCTCGAGATATTGTACAATTTTCAAAAAAATTATCAAAAAGTCATATAAAATAAAAAAAAAATATTTCCTATTGAGAAACATGTTCACTTTTCATATGTAATACCATGCGATAAATTGGGTGACATCATTCACGTGGATCTAGTTCGTTCCATTCATGAAAAAAGATACTTTGAAAAATACTTTTGTATTTGAACGCCAATAGTCATTTATCTGCTGTAAGAATAACTTATTTCTTAGTGCATAACGCTTGGCGAGATTCTGGCGACAAATTTGGCGGAATGTCGCCAACTTGGCGACTTTTTGAAATGTTGACAAATTAACGAAAATCGCGCCAAATTGATAAAAATGAGGCTAAATCAATGAAAATGACGACTCATTGTCGAAAATTCAATATCTTGGAAAGAATATTAGTATCTACTATAAGAAAAACCTTTTTTTTTTACTGTAAAAGTAGTAAATTCATTACATTATATAAGGAAAGTCATGTGTTGCCCACATCAGATTTTTCTTTAAACTGGTTGATGTTTTTATCCCATTTTACGTGTTCCTGATATTTCTGTACTTCATCGGTGGCTGGGCTTCGGCCGTGTCATTTTTGTACGTCCAGGAAAGGAGATTTTATTAAAGGACTTTAAAACCTATTTTTCGTTGTCTTTCATTTTAAAGTTTATACTTTTATTTTATTTTACTGTTTTCAGAAGTGGGTAAAAGCGTAAAGATGGGTAAGTTGATCAGTCCATTTTAATTATTCAGAACAAGTACGTTAAATGACTACAGTATATCCATATCCTCCACTTTTTGTGAAAATTGAAACTGTGGCAAAATACGTCTTATAAAAGTAGTTATGTAGTGACTCCATTTTAAAAGTAGCCTGTAGTCACTACTTTTTAAAAAAAAAGTAGTTGTAGTTAACTACATTTGTCATAATGTAATTGTAGTTGTAGATCACTGCAATAATAAAGTAGTTTTCCAACCACTGCCCCTCCCCCCTCCAAATGTTAGCTCACTACAGTTTTCCTTCGTATACCTTTATCTGTTTTACGATTTCAAAGCAGATGGGTCGCAGTCCCACTCCCATAGTGACGAATGTCGTCTCCCAGTTGTCGCGACCTATCGCGGTCCGCAATCGGCGAAAGGTTGCTCGCGTGACGTCCACCGTTGATGGAGATGGTGACATCCGAAATTCATGCCGCGGCCATCACGCCCAGGTCATCGAAGATAAGAATTCCCCCCCCCCCCCCTTTGTGGTTACGGACTGGATGTTCATCCAGGTGTATCTGAATCGAAGATGTATGGATTATGCGAGAAATGCTTCCTAAGACAGAGCACCTCATTATTCGGGAAAGATGGCAAACCTTGATGGAGATGGCGAGAACATTCCAAAAGGAATAACTCGAACACCAAAGGCCTGCAACCTTTTACCATCAGAGGCCACCATCATTACGTGGAAAGCCCAGGCCGCCCGACTCACTCGAGGGCATGAGCAGCAAAGTGAGCGGCTGGGAGAGCACCATCATTATGTGAAATTTTTCTAAAGAACACCGGCACAATGATAAATTGTTATACAGAAAACACCAGCATTATGATACATTTTTATAAAGATGACACCATCAGCACGAATTGAATTTTACTTCCTCATACTATGCAATATAGTATAGAGAAAATAGAGTTTTACAAAAAATTTCGATTTCGAGACTTGAATACCAATGTAAGTTCTAGGACCTCCTGGATACGTTTTAACTATTTTTAGAGTGAGGTCCTCCTCTCTGTCTGCGATTTCTTGTGTATACGATAGTCTAGTTACAAATATTAAAGAATTTCTTTAAACAATATATCTGGATTTGTTAACGAAACATTTAAAACTAGTAGGTTTTTTTTTCTTTTTTAAATTCGAGAAAAAACTTCGAAGTTGATTCGAAATTTTATATTTTCTAAGCATAGGACAGAATCGGGCATAATTCTGCATAAAAGGTGTTATTTATAACTCAATGCACGAACCTTAACAGTGTCTATCACTGCTGTAAATAACAGCCGCGATACAATTTATATATTTGTAACGTCAATCCCCCTTCGGGAACGGGACAAGTTACCTCCCTCCCCAACACACACACACACATTGTCAAACTTTATATCAATTAAAACTTTGTATCAATATAAAAATTGTACCGCAACTATTTTTTACTGCAATGATAGATACCGTTAAATTTCGTGCATAGAGTTATAAATAATTCAGCTTTTATGCAGAATTATGCCCAATTTTGTCCTATGCTGCCTTGCTTAGAAAATATAAAATTCTAGAAAAATTTCAAAGCTTTTAAAATGAAGGGTAACATGCTATAACTGTGGTCATTTGGACCCTATACAGATTTTTAAAAATAATGTCTTACAAAATTTACAAAAAATCTGATGTGGGCAACACATGACTTTCCTTATATAATGCAATGAATTGACTACTTTTACAGTTAAAAAAAATGTTACTCTTATAGTAGATACTTATATTCTTCCCAAGATATTGAATTTTCTTCAATGAGTCGTCATTGTCATTGATTTAGCGTCATTTTTATCAATTTGGCGAGATTTTTGTTAATTTGGCAACCATTAAAAATGTCGCCAAGTTGGCGACATTCCGCCAAATTTGTCGCCAAAATCTCGCCAAGCGTTATGGACGGAGAAATGAGTTATTCTTACAGCAGATAAATAACTATTGGCGTTCAAATACAAAAGTATTACTCGACGTATCTTTTTTCATGAATGGAACGAGTTAGATCCACGAGAATGATATCACACAATGTATCGCATGGTATTACATATGAAAAGTGAACATATTTCTCAATAGGAAATTTTTTTCTTATTTTATATAACTTTTCGATAATTTTTTTGAAAAATGTGGAATATCTGGAGAACAGTTCATGTTAGCGTTCTAAAATTTATTTCAATCGTTTTCTAATGAAAAATTACATAAGAAATGTCTATTTGCGTAACTTTATGAGCGGTTTTGATTTCTTGACGATTTTTTCAAAATTTCACTCGAAAATTTAGGGGGGTTCTGAACATTCGATTGCGTATAAAAACAATAGGCTTCCAGTGTTTACGGATTGTGATTTTTGTACCCAATTTCGTTCGAATCGGTCCATTCGTTTGTCAGTCATCGTCTCCACAGACTCACTGCCACACACACACAGACATCACTTCAAAAATGTTCGATTCGTGATCAGGGATGCTTGAAACGTGCTCTCCCGTCGAAAACTCGAATTCGAATGTTCGACCCCGTCACAATACTTTCCTTATACATTATGTATATAAGGAAAGTAAGAAAACGTCATCAAGCTATTTAAAAATGGATTTTGGTATAAGAAAATCGAGTTAAGGCACATTCCGGTTCTTTTAAGGGAGAATTAGTACTACGTTACATTTTTCTAGAGAGCACAGTTAAATTCTTGAAAGAAACAAAAACACACATTTTTTTTTTTTTTTTTTTTTTTAAAGAAAGTAATGAAAAGTGTTTGTTGACAAGTATATAATAGGTATAACTTTTCTACATTAATGAAAATCAATATCTGAATATTCATAAATTTTACAATCTTCAATTATAGTTAAAAATTAGATATTTGAATAAAGTTATAATTGAAATGCCTGATTTCGCTTTAAAAAAATCAAGTTTTCCAGCTTTTTCAAGTTAATTACATGGATGCCGTGGCGTGAACAACGGATATTATCATACAGTTTTGCTTATTATAAACATATACTCAGTTATATTCTCAATTATAAATATATACTCAGTTTCATGCTTTTCTATTTAAAAAATGTTATTACCATAAAATTTTATGTGTGAATTTAGTTAGTAGAGGCTTTCAATATTTGAACCACGATTTTATCACTTGAATGGCCTGTATTTATTTAAACAAATAAATAGCTTTATAAGATATTGGTAAATTTAAATATTTTAAGTTTTGAAATTTAAAAAAACAATTACTTTGATTATAATTAATAATCTATAATATATATACTAAATCGATAAAATTGTTTTTATTATCTGTGTACAACGTGCTATCAAAATTCTATAGCAAAATATATATAACCGATTGTTTCTAAAGGCATCAAACCAAAGCAAATAAAACTACCGATTTTACAGCTGTAAATGCGCTATCACCATTAAACGCAACTTTTAAGCATGAGATTTTGCGTCATACACATCACTCAAAGAATGAAAATATATATTTTCACTGCAGATGCACTTAGACTACAAAAGTACAATAAAATGCATTATGAAAAAAAATGTTTACACTTTAAACCTATTATTTTTAATTTACAAACTATGAATCATAATATTTTAATAATAAAAATAATTGTATTTAAATTAGAACAAATGATAACGGTAACGACAAACTATTTATTAACACTTTACAACAAAGTTGAAAAGTGTTTATGACTTTGTTCATTCATTCTGTCTGTCTGTCTGTCTGTCCGTTAGCACGATAACTGCCGTAAAAATGACTTAATCAAAATGAAATTTTAGTATGTTGTTCAGACGGTCTATAGGACCTATGGGAATATAAATGAATAATATCACCCAATTAGTTTTGGATTGAACCCGGGTTGAAAAAATGGAATACATTGAGCCCTATGGGACCTAATTTTTCAAGCATTTTTTAAGCGGATTTAAAATTCTCAAATTGCTTCGAAAATTTTAGGCAATATTCAAATTATTCCATAAAATATATAAAAAAAAATTCAGCGAAATATATTCAGTAGTTTTTTAAATAAAAATTAAAATAATAATAACACCTCTTATATGAAGCGATCACGTGTCCAGGATATGAAACGATCACATGACCCACTTCAAAATGATATATGGCATCCATCTTGTGTCAAAATCGTGATTTTTAAAGTTCTTTTTAATTCATATTGAGTGTTGTATCCGTCCTAAAACTACTTTATTTTTGCCTAAATTCTGTGCATCTATATACTAAAACAACGCAATGACAATATATTTCAGTTTAAATGCTCATCCAAATATGATTATTTCTACTATTAAGCCTATTTTTCACCTATGTAAAATGTAAACAGCAAATTATATAGAATGAGTTGTATTAGAATCGCTGTAATTCTTTGACACAAAATAAATTAGTCCAAGGAGTCTGCTTAGCTGATATGAATGAAATATTCATTGATTTTAGAAAGAGAAGGACGATATTTTTCGCTGAAGTTTTACGCATAGAGATTACTTATTTGTAGCTCAATGGTCTTAATTTTTAAATAAAATAAATTATTATAGTATTGTGATGAATGACATGAATGGGGGAATTATTTATGAATGAAATGTTGCTTTTATAGAGAGAGCCAGGCGTGTTATTTTTTTATGACGTCATTTGAATGAATTTCAGTTGTTTTCGATGAAGTTTTCAAATATAATAAATTATCTTAGTGTTATGATAAATCTAAAATTATTACCGAGGAATGTATTGCATTTTAGAGATATTTAAACCAGGCAATTTATATTTCAATGCCGTCATTTGAATGAAGTTCAATTTTTTCAATGAAGGTTTAAGTTTTCAAATATATTAAATCAATGTAGTATTGTGATAAGTTTTAAAATATTATCGAGGAATGTATTGCATTTTAGACATGTTTAAATAAAATTGCATTGAAGTTGGAAAGTGTTTCATAATCAATGCTTTAAGCATGATTGATCTTTCTTGTTATATTTGCTTTTATCGTATTACGATATTGCCAATTCACTTCATAATTGCACCCCATGTTATATGTAAAAATTACAACACCATGAAGGAAACATCCGAATTAAATGACATTTATTCCGCAAACGACCTGTATTGATACAAAAATCGGATGTGGGCAACACATGACTTTCCCTGCAGACTCATATTCACATTCTCTTTATTTCTTTAATAATTCGTTCAATCCGTTTAATTGCACAAAATGACACCCACCATTATTAACACTTTACAACATAGTTGAAAAGTGTTTATGACTTCGTTCATTCTGTCTGTGTGTCTGTCCGTTAGCACGATAACTGCCGTAAAAATGACTTTATCAAAATAAAATTTTAGTATGTTGTTCAGACGGTCTGTGGGACCTATGGGAATATAAATGAATGATATCAACCAATTAGTTTTGGATTGAACCCGGGTTGAAAAAATAAAATACATTGAACCCTATGGGATCTCATTTTTCAAACATTTTTCAAGCAAATTTAAAATTCACAAATTGCTTCGGAAGTTTTAGGAAATATTCAAATCATCCCATAAAATATATAAAAAAAATTCAGCAAAATATATTCAGTAATTTTTAAATAACAATTAAAATAATAATGACACCCTTTATATGAAGAGATCACGTGACCATTATATGAAGAAATCCCGTGACACACTTCAAAATAAAAATAGGGCATCCATCTTGTGTCAAAATCGTGATTTTTAAAGTTCTTTTCAATTCATATTCAGTGTTGTATCCGTCCTAAAACCGCTTTATTTTTGCTTAAATTCTGCGCATCTAAATATTTAATATTAATTACCACAAAGCAATTACAATATATTTTAAATGATCATCAAACTTTAATTATTTTTACAACGAAGCCTAATTTTCACTTATGGAGAATGTAAACACCAAAAGATGTAGAATGAGTTGTATCAGAATTACTGCATTTTTTTTAACGCAAAATTATTGAGCTCATGGAGTCTGCAATATAGCTGATACGAATTAAACATTCATTGATTTTACACAGAGAAGAAGACGATTTTTTTTATGAAGATTTAAGCATAGAGTTAAATTACTTGTACCTCCATTTTTTTTAAGTTTTTAAATAAAATAAATTATTATAGTATTGTGATGTATGAATGGAATGGAAAAAAGTTTATGAATGAAATGCTGCTTTTATAGAAAGCCAGGCAATTTATATTTCGACGACGTCATTTGAATAAATTTCAGTTGTTTTCGATGAAGTTTTCAAATATAATATATTATTGTAGTATTATGATAATTTTAAAAATATTACCGAGGAATGTATCGCATTTTAGAGATATTTAAACCAGGCAATTTATATTTCAATGCCGTCATTTGAATGAAGTTCATTTTTTTCGATGAAGTTTTAAGTTTTCAAATATAATAAATTCATGTAGTATTGTGATAATTTTAACATATTACCGAGGAATGTATCGCATTTTAGAGATGTTTGTATAAAATTGCATTGAAGTTGGAAAGTGTTTCATAATCAATGCTTTATGCATGATTGATCTTTCTTGTTTTATATTACATTGAATTTGTACTTTTACTTCCATTTTCGTTTTCATTGGGTAACTGAACCTATTTCCAAAAGCCGCTGGCGAACACGCGAAAAAAAATAAAATTTCTCGAGAACGGCCAGTCCTAGAGTAATGGGGTTAGTCTTATGTCTTATTCTTTCATTGACAAAATTTATGTATAAAACAAGCATTCAATTGATATATTTGAGCATACGTAATCTTTTATTTTACATTTTGACGATTTTTGCAGGTCATTCCACAAAAAAAAAAAAAAAAAAAAAGGTTTATTTTCCTGAATTACACCAAAATCTAATCAGCAACAGGTTAACCCACAAGTGACTTATCTACCAAATTTTGTAAAATTTGATAAATTAGTGTTTCAACTAGAGTGGATACAAGCAATTTTTGCGGGTCATTTCGCGAAAAAGGTAGGTTCTCTTTTTTCCGAATCGTACCAAAAACTAATTAGAACCAGGGTAAAACACAGGTGACTTATCTACCAAATTTTATGAAATTTGCTCCATTAGTTTTCGAGTTAGCGTGGATACATACATTGCACAGACAGACACACAGACGTCACGATAAAAATAGTGTTTTTGTATTCTAGTGGTGTTAAAACGTGTAGATCCGTCGAAAACTCGAGTTGCGGCTTTCGACATGATTCCAATAATACTTTCCCTACACATTACCATGTATTGTAGTGAAAGTAATAAACCATTCAATCTACAAAAAAAAAAAAAAAAAAAAAAAAAAAAAAAAAAAAAAAAATTACATGCTGAAAATCAGTATTTGGTGAAGCCACCACGCGCTGCAATAAGTGCGATTATACTACGTGGCATTGAATCAAACAGATTTTGAATTTGTACCTAAGGAAGAGCATTTCAGATTTTTTCTATCTGAACCTAAAGTTCAGCTGTATTACCTACGGAATGAGTGTCACGAGCAAGAAGCCGACCGAAGAAATCCTGGAGATGTTAAATAGGCGACATACCTGGTGAATAAATAGGCAGGTGAAGGAAGAAGCTGTATTTGTTGCGCTTAAAAGAAGTCATGAACATTTATAGCAACATGTGGACGGGCATTGTCCTGTTGAAATACAGCTCCAGGAATGCGTTAGGGAAGGGTACGACTTCGGTCTCAAGAACTTCTCTGATGTACCGGTTGCTGTTGAGATTATCCACAATTCTTAGCAGCTAAGATCGTTCAAGATATCCAATAGCGTGCTAGACCATCAAGTGGCGTTTACCGATATAGCGTCTAACGTGAATGTGGCTATCACTGTATGCGGCCACCATAGTGTATATGTTGATGAGCCCATTGTAGTCGCAGGCGTCGATGGTTTTGAGTCAGGTGAATCTTGTACAAAGGAATTCTTGCACATAGTCCATGGTGCAGCAAAAGCCGACGAATTGTTGGAGCAAACGACACACCTGCAGCAATCCGGCCGTCCAAATGGCTGCTCATGTCCTCAGGACGAGCCGGACGGTCTGGGTCTTCAACACCTGCAGCAATAGCTTTTGGGCGCGGTAACCCGGTGGTTTGCGTGCTGGATTTGCACGCTGCCACAACTGCCGCCGTGTTCATGCGGAGTACGATCACGTTAAACATGTGGGTCCGTAAGTCCTTCCGAGAGGTTGGTGGTAGGGGAAGGAAGATACGGTCCCTGTGGATGCCTCCCCCACTGAGTTCCGGTCTAAATTGGGTGGCACTTCCCGGCCGTCCAAACGGCTACCTTACACCTTTCTGGTAGGTCGGACGGTCTGGGTCTCAACAACAACACCTGCAGCAGTGCTCCAACGTCCTACCAATTGTCGAGATGAAGTTGTACGGTCCATCACTGACATGCGGATGTGGTGTCTATCCTCGTAATATTTCGTCGTCCACTGCCGAATTTGCGACTCGTCCGGTTCTCTTCAGTCCACTGTTTCCACACTCGCATCACTGTCGTGACATTGCGTTCCATACAAGTCGCTACTGCACGATAAGAAAAAAACCCTTCACGAAGGCCAATCATTCGCCACCGCTCAAACTCGGTAACTTGCTCATATGGCGGCCTCTGTCGGTCATAGAGGTATAGTGACTTCTCACGGAACGTGACAGACAACCATAGACTATTTTCAATGTCCGGCTACAGCTCTTTATTTATACGGCTAAAACAGCAGTTCAGGGTGCGATGCTCAACCCACGCATACGAGGTGACTGAAATTCGAATCATTTGCATAGCACACTAATTTGCATTCGCTGTAAATTTCAGCTCAATCGCGTGATTCCTTCATGGTGGTAGAAAACCCAGACCACACGACCAACCCAAAGGCTAATGGTAGCTTTCTGTGTGGCCGGAAAGTCCTTCATGGTGGTGCAAATTTTTACAAATATGAGCTTATGTTTTACACTGCTGTAGCAACTGGTTGTAAAACGAGTAATAAAGCAAACTGGGGTTCACAAACGAGTGGCAAAGCAATATGACAAAGAAAACTAAAGTTCTAAATATTAACATATATAACGTTCGGATAAAGTTTGGTATATTGATGGGATTTAAAACAGCATGAATTAGATTTTCATTCCTATTTACCAGGTAATATGTGATCGAAAAATCGACAGATAAGTAAGTTTTCGCTTGCTTATTTACATTTTTAGTGCAATTTATATTTCTGTAGTGTACTGGCGAACAAGTTTTAATTATTCTTCCTTCGCCCAGTCCTTTGCCATTCCGATTTTCTTTTTATTCTATTTTCATTCTTAGTGTTGTGTTCATGAGTTATGGCAATGCATTCATATTGCCAAAATTCATCGCTCTATTTTTATCTCCAAAACACTTAAATAATAGCAATCGTTCTCTCACATAAAATTTAGTAAACATTACTAGATGTTAAAAAACTTGTTTTAAAAAGTGATTCTCGATGATAACACGAAATAAATTAATCCACTACTCTAGAATGAAGATATTTATAAGTTTTGGGATTTTGATGAGTTGGCGACATTTCAAAATGCATAAAGTTTCCAAATGGAAAAGAAGGTACATTAAAACTTCTAATTAAATATAATTTCAAACAAGCATCGATGTTATTTTGTGCATGCATTATGAAAGGAAGTAAAAATTAATATGAGTCTGTAGTGAAAGTCATATGCTGCCCACATCAGATTTTAAAATGGGCTATCAAATATAGGGGGAAATATTAATAAATGTGTACACTTAACTATATTAAACGCTTATGAGTAATTTATCGATTGCAAAGCAAGGGCAGCACCTGACTTTCCCTGCAGACTCATTCATATGCACGTTCTCTTTATTTCTTCAATTATTCATCAAATTGAGTTTAATGGCACAAAATAACACCCATAATTATTTAAAATGACATTGAATTGGCATTTTTAATTCAATTTTCGTTCTCATTTGGTAACTGAGCTTATTTTCAAAGGTGGCGTAACGAAAATGCGAAAAAAATAAAATATCTCGAGAACGGCTAGTCCTGGTGTAATGGGATTGGTCTTATTCTTTTTATCGTTAAATTAAGTATAAAAGAAGACTTGAATTGATATATTTGAGCATGTATAGTTTTCACTTTAGATTTTGAGGACCATTTCGCAAAAAAATGCAGGTTATTTTTTTTCGAATCGTACCAAAATCTAATCAGTATCAAGGTTTCCCAGAAGTGACTTATTTACCAAATTTTGTAAAACTTGATCTATTAGTTCTTCAGCTAGAGCGAATACAGGCAGTTTTTAAGGTCCAATTCACAGAAGAAAAAAAAAAAAAGGCGGGTTCTTTTATCCCGAATCGTACCCAAAATTAGCACCAAGTTCAGCCACAAGTGACTTACCTACACAATTTATGAAATTCGGTCCATTCGTTTTTGAGTTAGAGTGAATTCATACATTGAACAGACAGATACACACACAGAAGTCAAGCTAAAAATAGTTTTTCCGTATTCCCTAGAGGTGTAGATGCGTCGAAAACTCGAGTTGCGAATTTCGGCACGGTTATAATACATTACCATGCATTGCAGGGAAAGTAATATTATAAAAAATATTTCTAATTTACACTGTTTAAGTAAAATGCACTAAAAAATAACAAAAATTTTTTTTATCTATCACAACGTTCTTGGTCCTATGCGATTCAAATTAAAACCGTGGGGAGCAAGCAGTCCACAAAATAATTGTATTTGAACACGACCAGTATTTTAAGTAACAATAGAAGCGATAACATAGAAATGATTACATTCAATTCATTTAAATTTTTCTTTGACAACTTTGATGTAACAATCCGTCATTATTTCTATGTTATTCTATTGTTCCATACAATTATGTTCATTTCCAAATACAATTATTTTATGGGCGCCTCGCGGTTTTATTTTGAGTCGCATAGGACCAAGAATGGTATGATAGCTAAAAATGATTTTTTAACACTTTACAACAAAGTTGAAAAGTGTTTATGACTTTGTTCATTCTGTCTGTCTGTGTGTCCGTTAGCACGATAACTGCCGTAAAAATGACTTAATCAAAATGAAATTTTAGTATGTTGTTCAGACGGTCTGTAGGACCTATGGGAATATAAATGAATAATAGCACCCAATTAGTTTTGGATTGAACCCGGGTTGAAAAAATGAAATACATTGAGCACTATGGGACCTCATTTTTCGAACATTTTTTAAGCGGATTTAAAATTCACAAATTGCCTCGAAAATTTTAGGTAATATTCAAATTGTTCCATAAAATATATAAAAAAAAATTCAGCGAAATATATTCAGCAGTTTTTAAATACAAATTAAAATAATAATAACACCTCTTATATGAAGCGATCACGTGACCAGGATATGAAAAGATCACGTGACCCACTTCAAAATGATATATGGTATCCATCTTGTCTCAAAAGTTCTTCTTAATTCATATTGAGTGTTGTATCCGTCCTAAAACCACTTTATTTTTGCTTAAATTCTGTGCATCTACATACTGAAACAACGCAATTACAATATATTTGAGTTTAAATGCTCATCCAAATTTGATTATTTCTACAACGAAGCCTATTTTTCACCTATGTAAAATGTATACAGCAAAATATGTAGAATGAGTTGTATTAGAATTGCTGTATTTCTTTAACACAAAATCATTTAGTTCATGGAGTCTGCATAGCTGATATGAATGAAATATTCATTGATTTTATAAAGAGAAGGACGATTTTTTTCGATGAAGTTTTACGCATAGAGTTTAATTACTTGTAGCTCCATGGTCTTAATTTTTAAATAAAATAAATTATTATAGTATTGTGATGAATGACATGAATGGGAAATTATTTATGAATGAAATGCTGCTTTTATAGAGAGAGCCAGGCGTGTTATTTTTCCTATGACGTCATTTGAATGAATTTCAGTTGTTTTCGATGAAGTTTTCAAATATAACAAATTATCGTAGTATTATGATAATTCTAAAATTATTACCGAGGAATGTATCACATTTTAGAGATGTTTCAACCAGGCAATTTATATTTCAATGCCGTCATTTGAATGAAGTTCATTTTTTTCGATGAAGGTTTAAGTTTTCAAATATAATAAATTAATGTAGTATTGTGATAAGTTTTAAAATATTACCGAGGAATGCATTGCATTTTAGACATGTTTAAATAAAATTGCATTGAAGTTGGAAAGTGTTTCATAATCAATGCTTTAAGCATGATTGATCTCTCTTGTTTAAATATTTGATTGAATTCGTCATGACCGGTGGTTGTCTGTCTGGACGTCTGCTTCATAATTCTCATATAGCTAGAACGGAAAGAAAGTAAAAATCGAAGGTGCGATGGAGCTGAAATCGTTTGACGCGAATAACGTCTGGTCAAATAAAACTTAATTATAAATTCTTGTCGGTACAATTGAATCGTTAACTGCTCATAGCTAGCAAAAATACCGAAATAAGAACCATCTTTTTTTTCCAAACAGTTGTAAAAATTAAAATATCGAACCACTTTTTTGTGCAAACTAAGAACCCAATTAGAAATCCAGTTATATAATATTCTTGTAGGGTTTCCAAACGACTAAAAATAACTTGTTCACATTTACCCTTCGAGATGCAAACATGACACACTTTAAAAACGGAAAATTTACAATCTTTATCCACTTCACGCAACTCGAAAACTATAACAACTTCGTAAAAACAAATGACTGATCCAGAAACTGCATTTTTTTACTGAACATTTTTTGGCGCTTACTATTTATATCTATCCTTTATGATATTTCGAATAAAAGTGAACGGAAGAGACACAAAATCTCATTAGCACATTTTTTTTTTATTTAAAAAGAAAAAAAAAGTTAATATTGAAATTATTTTTGTATGTTCATAAATAGTATATGCTATTAAAAAAATATAAATAAAAAAATAAATAAATAATACACACACACGCACATATATATATATATATATTCGATTTTAGCAGAATACCACCAAACCTAATTTACATGTGTAAGAAAACTTGTGTGCTGTCCATATCAAAATTGTTAATGGTATAAAATTTCTCCTTCCGTATCACGTACGTAGCAGAGCGTATAGTTTCGTTGGCGAAAATAGAAGTGCATGTTTGAAACTAGAGCCCGTATTACTAAAAAAGAGTAAAATTTTACACCATTAAATCAACGACATTACTCTCGTCTGCAAACAATCTATTCCCGCGTTTAGAAAGCACACAAAGAAGACGAGCCCTAAAAAACAGCCATTTCTAAACCGAAAAGGGAGTTCAAATTGAACGCTGCCTCGATCCACAACATATATTTATCCACAACGCGAAGGATCGTAGGAGGGGCTAAGACTGGCCATTATCAAGAGCAGAAGCCGGTGAGACGGCACTTTCATGGAACACCGAGTTACGCGGATCACGGTACCCGATTACAGCTGAAGTAAAACGCGGTCAACAAAGAACTTTCCCTACACACAGCTTCATTGGATGGATATGCACGTTTGGAGCATCCCTGAATACGAATAAATCAGTTTTCCAGCTTGTGACACGATTTCTTTCGAACAAATTGATAAAATTGAGGATGATTATTGCAATCGGTGACTGTCGTTGATTTTCGGAGTGAAAGAACCAAAAGGTCCTAAATGTTTCAAATATTTTATTAATCGAGGGGGGGGGGGGACTATAAATACATGAGGTATAAAAAATATTGCGAAAATGCTTATTTAATATGTGATTAATTTATTTAAAAGAGAATGTCATGATTTATAGGAAGCTAAGATGCACAGTTTTCGATAAATTTGAAATTTTATTTTTTTCCATTTAGAGGGCTTTTTACCTCTTGAACAAAGAGCTCGAATAAATCTAGTGCGATTTTTCTAATAAATAAATCTTAGAAGACTTTATAATCGGGGAGCTCAGACGTGGGAAACATCTTCAATTTTTCAAGACTTTTTTTTTCTTTGAAAATCAAAAGAAAATTATAAACAAAATTATGTTACTTTTTTTTTTGCAAAAGTAGCTACTTTTATGTAATTTTTATTTAAAAGCGAATGACATAACTTACATCTAACGACAACACGCGCCGTTCTTGAGATATTAAGTGCCTCTGATCTAAAATAGGAACAATCATAAAAAGCATTTAAATATTCTCATAATTGCCAAATGGCTGTATGTCTGAAATACTTTTAAACAAAATTAAATGCGGAAACTATTGTTTTAGTAGTTATCGTGAACCGTTCTCGAGATATTGGAAATTTTACTTTTCCAAGTAACGTGATATTTCTCTAAACAATTAAGCGGATTACATGAAATTTAGTATTCTAATTTGAAATCGGTAACAGCAAATTTATTAATCTAAATAGTATTGGCCACATCAAAGTTTTGAATGCGAATAGCATCTATGGTTGGAGTTTTCCTGGCGGTAAAACGGAGAGTTACGAAAAATGTGAACACTTTGGACGCTTATATCTCCGAACCTAATAGATAAAAAAAATGCATGTATTTTTTCTTGTTTTGTCGGAAATAGGTTCCACATTATGAATATATAAAAACAACTTCAATATTTTGAACTCTTTTTTTTTTTTTCGGGGAAAAAAACTTTTAAAAATATAGCTTTCCGAGTGAGTGTTTTTACACTTTTTTTTAACTTTCACTCGAAATATACAGTAAATTATAAAATGTAGATATAAATAGTAAATAACAAAAATGTGTACTAGAAAATTTAGTATTAGAATCTATATTTATTATTAAAAAAAATCTTATAGTCTTCGAGTAATTGTTAAGTTATAGCAACAACTGAAAGAGTTAGCTTTGAACAATAAGCAAGAATTTGCAGCTCTCTGAAAGTCCTACAAATGTATATAATTGCATTTTGATCGAGCCCTATTTTGGCGGGGAAATAATTTGGCCCTTAATAACGTACATGGTTCAAAAAATGCTTTTCACTTTTTTCAATTCATTCATTTTCAAAAAAATGTTTAGGAGCAAGAAAGACCAAGCTCCAAGTGTTAAAATGTTTTTCTGTTTTGCAATTTTTCATCTTATATACTATTCATGTTTTTACACCATGTATGTTTATGCAGGGAACAAGGGAATTACTAACTTAAGTACCTGTATTACATATATGATTTATAACAAAAAATTTAATCTAAGGATGTAGTTAAGGGATTATAATCACCAATCCATAATACATGTAATTCTTTTTCAATTTCTTAACTTATATACAGAACAGGGAAAAAAGGGTATTTTATACCAATTTAGTACCTGTTTTATTTATAACGTTTTATTTATAAATGTTCTCTTTAACATCTTTATAAGCTTGTCGTATCGTCATTGTTAATATCAAATATTCACTTCAAACCATCTTATACCAATCTCTGGTATAAATAATACAAGTAAATTAAAATTCTTCAATTCACTATATATATATATATACAGGGGCGGTATTTCAGCATTCCATTTGGGGGTGCGAGATTTGTATGTATGAAAATCCACAATATGGAATAAATAAAAGTTTGTTAATAGGGGGAGGGGGTCTCACAAAATTGAATTGATGTTGAGAAAAATAATGTTGTTAACATAATTTTTGTACATAATTATGTTAACATAATTGTTGCTAACATAATTTTACTAAATACAAATATCTATATTTACTTTTTATCGAAGTTTTAAACGCCGGTTCTTAGAATCTGGAAGAAGAGAAAATTTTGTTACAATATCATCATAATCCAGTCGTATATCTTGTTCTTTAGCTAAAGCAGCTAAATATGAAAGTCTTTCTTGTCCCATTGTACTGCGAAAACAATTTTTCAGCCTCCTAAGACACTAAAAAGACCTTTCACAACTGGCTGAGCTGATTGGCACAGTCAAAAACAATTTAACTAATAATTTTATGACAGGAAACGCATTTTTTTAAATTTCGCTCTTTAAAATAATCCAGGCGACTTTTAAAATTGGGATGGTCTATGTTTTCATTCTTCACCACTGAATAAAACAGTCGCAATTCACACAGCAATCCCTCTTTCTGGAAGTCATATATTTTGCATATGATTGAAACATTTTGTTTTTCTTTTTCGACATCTGACCTGGATAATACTGAACTAAGGGCAAACAAAACATGTAAATTGTTCTCATTAAATCTTGTCTCAATTTCATTAGATATTGAATCTACAATTTCATATTGAATATTGATGCTGTGATATGATTTAACATCATCATGGGGATTTTTTTTCACCGCCTCCGAATTCGCTTGGAATTTTTTTAAGCCGTTTCAGTTTTGATCCAGAATAAGAATTTTTTTCGCAAAGTTATGTCACAAAATTCCACACTAGATTGAAATATGTATCAGTACGAAAAGAACTAACCGTTTCAATAGTAGCTTTAGCCAAAGCTTGCACAGCCTGAAAATTAAGGATCAGATGACTGAAAATGCTTTGAGAGAGTTTTGCATTGATCAAAAACACTGTTCAATACAAACGAAATGAACAAAAATTTGAACGATGTCATGCATGTTAAAAGGGCTTCGGCTCTTCATTGAGAGAATCGTTTTCAGATAATTATTCCAGTGTTAAAATCACGACTTCAAAATTATCATGTAGTGCTTTTATGGCTTTAACTCTGGAAGTCGTATCATTTAGTGATTGTAGAGTTGAAGAGCCTCCAGAAAAAGTATTTGTTGATGAGCGAATCTTTTCGAAAATAGCATGTCTTTTATAGGATGTTTCTATGGAAGAATATAATGCATTGAGCTGCTGAAATGCATTTCTAGCGGAAGGAAGGGATGAGCATACGCTAACTACACATAAATTTAATCGCACACTTGACATTTTTAAGTGAAAAGGATAACATCATCCCAATTTTTTCAACTTGAAAAGGATTTGTTCCAGCCGGAAGTGGGAACTTCACTGTGAAGGTTGGATCTTTTGAAGCTCCATAGCGTGAGAAAACTGACCAGTGGACAGTCGATAAAAAAAGGGAGAAGCCGATAGACGATGAGGAAAAATTTGGCCTATTTGCCGCCCCTGTATATATATATATATATATATATATATATATATATTCTCCTCTTGATAGATGAATCTCTATTTTTTACATCTTTTTATGCTGTTAGCATTTAAGTTAAGGTTTTATGAGTTACAACTTCTGTCTATTCTATCATTGGAATTTCATATTATAATTTTATTATACTATATATATATAATATATATAGATACGATAGAACGATGAAAGTGAAAATAACGAATAGCGCATGCGTGGACTACTGTTATATATGATGCACTCCATCGTAACCGACAGGGGCGTTTGCTGCATTTCCATTCTTTCCCTTGCGATCCTAGTCGATTCCTATTTGTTTTCTTTGCACTTTTTCGAGTGTTTTTGATTTGACACATTTACGGAAGTATGGCTTCTGCATGGCATTGGTACCGTGAGTGTTGCCCGGGCATAAAAGCAGTCTTTTAAACGGGAAAGAGGGGTCGCCATCCCCCTCTACCATTATATGCCTTGCATTTGGTCATTTCCCCTCTTTTTCATATGAATCTTATATATATATATATATATATTCTCCTCTTGATAGATGAATCTCTATTTTTTACATCTTTTTATGCTGTTAGCATTTAAGTTAAGGTTTTATGAGTTACAACTTCTGTCTATTCTATCATTGGAATTTCATATTATAATTTTATTATACTATATATATATAATATATATAGATACGATAGAACGATGAAAGTGAAAATAACGAATAGCGCATGCGTGGACTACTGTTATATATGATGCACTCCATCGTAACCGACAGGGGCGTTTGCTGCATTTCCATTCTTTCCCTTGCGATCCTAGTCGATTCCTATTTGTTTTCTTTGCACTTTTTCGAGTGTTTTTGATTTGACACATTTACGGAAGTATGGCTTCTGCATGGCATTGGTACCGTGAGTGTTGCCCGGGCATAAAAGCAGTCTTTTAAACGGGAAAGAGGGGTCGCCATCCCCCTCTACCATTATATGCCTTGCATTTGGTCATTTCCCCTCTTTTTCATATGAATCTTATATATATATATATATATATTCTCCTCTTGATAGATGAATCTCTATTTTTTACATCTTTTTATGCT
Organism: Amaurobius ferox; assembly: GCA_951213105.1. Taxonomy (NCBI): domain Eukaryota; kingdom Metazoa; phylum Arthropoda; class Arachnida; order Araneae; family Amaurobiidae; genus Amaurobius; species Amaurobius ferox. The sequence goes on along the minus strand of OX578153.1, from coordinate 120,272,137 downwards.
GTTAGCATTTAAGTTAAGGTTTTATGAGTTACAACTTCTGTCTATTCTATCATTGGAATTTCATATTATAATTTTATTATACTATATATATATATATATATATATATATATAATTTAAATAAAACGACTGAAAGCAATAAAATATTCCCTTTTTAACACTTTACAACATAGTTGAAAAGTGTTTATGACTTTGTTCATTCTGTCTGTCTGTCCGTTAGCACGATAACTGCCGTAAAAATGACTTTATCAAAATGAAATTTTAGTATGCTTTTCAGACGGTCTGTGGGACCTATGGGAATATAAATAAATCATATCACCCAATTAGTTTTTTATTGAACCCGGGTTGAAAAAATGAAATACATTGAACCCTATGGGACCTAATTTTTCAAACATTTTTTAAGCACATTTAAAATTCACAAATTGCTTCGAAATTTTTAGGAAATATTCACATTATCCCATAAAATATATAAAAAAAATTTCAGTAAAATATGTTAGGTAGTTTTTTAATTAAAAATTATTTAATATAGGGAGAAAAACGAATTCAATTAAATTCTGACTTTTGCGACATCCTCCAGAAAGAAAAAATAGATATGTTATATAATAAATATCTTTCCAAGAGTTTAATTATTTTGTATATGAGAGTGGCTTCACATTTTAAAATAAATTTGGTAGATAACAATTTTTCAAATTTTTTTTAAATTTTATATAACTTTTCATGATATACTTATTTGATGGCGTTTTTAATGCACTTTGCTACGTCCTAGAGAGTTAAAATTTGGTACACAGCTTAAATTTGTAGAACATTTTATTCTACAGCAATTTGGTGGATCTTTAAATATAGATCCTACATTTTTTTTCGAAATGGCCTGCAAATAATCCTCGTTCACTTCTATAAATCATTGTTGTAATATTGTTAAAAATTCTGATGTGGGCAGCATATGTCTTTCCCTGCAGACTCATATTCACGTTCTCTTTATTTCTTCAATAATAATTTGAGTTTATCTGCACAAAATAACATCCATAAGTATTTTAAATGACATTGAATTTGCACGTTAAACTTAAATTTAGTTCTCATTTGATAAATGGACTTATTGTCAAAAGTGGCGTAGCGAAAACGCAAAAAAACTAAAATGTCTCGAGAACGGCTAGTCCTAGAGTAATGGGGTTAGTCTTATTCTTTTTGTTGTCAAAAATCACGTATAAAATAGGAATTTAATTGATATAATTGAGCACACGTAGTCTTTTATTTTTATATTTAACGATTTTTGCGAGCCATTTCGCAAAAATAGCCCCTTCCTTTTTCCCGAATCGTACTAGAATAACCTGCAAGTGATTTATATAACAAATTTTGTTAAATTTGGTATATAAATCACATGTAGGTTATTGAAATATTATACACAAAATTGTGTTAAATTTGGTCCATTAGTTTTTAGCTAGAGTGGATAAAGGCAATTTCTGCCGGCCATTTCGCAAAGAAGGCAGATTCTTTTATTACGAATCGTACTATAATCAAATGAACATCAGGGTTTCCCACAAAAAACCTACCTACCAAATTTTATTAAATTCGGTCCATTAGTTTTTTAGTTAGAGTGAATGCAATATCCTCACAGACACACACACAGATACACCCTTACACACACAGAGGTCTTCCTAAAAATAGTTTTTTCGTGTTCTGGATGTCCCAAAACGTATAGATCCTTCGAAAATTCGAGTTCCGATCTTCGGCACGATTCCAATACTTTGAATACATACACACACACACATATATTATCTGCGTATCTGTGTATTATCTGTGTATCTAAATTCCGAGCCTATGCAATTACAATAGTTATGATGTTAAATGATCCCTAAACTTTTATTATTTCTTCAAAGAAGCCTAATTTTAACTTATGCAGAATGCAAATATCTCAAGCGATTGTAAGGTGAGTTACATAAGAATTGCTGAATTTTTTTCACACAAAATTTTATATCTTTGAGTCTGGAATACAAGTTATATGAATGAAATATTCATTGATTTCGCATAGAGAATCAGATGATTTATATTTCGATACAGTTTTAAATATTTAAGTATAATAAATTACTGTAGTACTGTAATAATGTAAAAGATATCACCACTGAATGTATCACATTTTAGAGATTTTTAAATGAAATTGTATTTCAGTTGGAAAGTGTTTCATAATCAATGCTTATGCATGATTGATCTTTCTTGTTAATATATGGTATGTGTTTTTTCTACTAAAATTAATTTTTATTCATCTGCTTGTCTAATTAATACTTAATACTAGAATTTATCATTTAATTCTTAATACCTTGAAAATATATATATATATATAATAAAATTATAATATGAAATTCCAATGATAGAAAAGAGAGAAGTTGTAACTCATAAAACTTTAACGTAAAAAATGCTAACGACATAAAAGGATGTAAAAAATAGAGAATCATCAATCAAGAGGAGAATAAAATGCATATAGTCATCAACCTAAATACATTGAACTTATATAAATGGTGATAATTCGAAATTTGAAAAACAAAAAATAACCAAGCATTAAAGCAATACACGTGGATAAGCACTAGGCCTAAAAAGTGTTCATATTGAAATATTAACTAACAAAAATATGTATGACAAAATTTAGTTTCTGAATCTATATTTACATTTTAAAAAAGCTCTTACAGTTTTCGAGTACTTGTCATGTTGAAGAAAATTGAAGCAATTCCGTTTTTCATGTTTATAATGCTTATATCTCAAAAACTAAAATAGCTACCTTGAACAATAAGCAAGAATATGTAGTTTCTTGAAAGCCCTACAAATGTGTATAATTGTATTTCGATCGAGTTCTATTTCTTTTAAAGAAAAATAATAATAATTTTTCTGTCAGAGCGAGTTTTTTTTTGTTTCCCCCCCCCCCCCCCCATTTTAAATACTTTCACTCAGAATATTTTCGAAACTATAAAAGATATAGATATATAAATAGTAAGCGACAAAATTTTGTATGAAAAACTTTAGTTTCTAAATCTATGTTCATGTTTCAAAAAGCTCTTATAGTTTTCGAGTCATCGCCTTGTCAAGTTGTTGTTGTTGAAACCCAGACCGTCCGACCTACCAGAAAGGTGTAAGGTAACTGTTTGGACGGTCGGGAAGTGCCACTCAATTATTTAGACCGGAACCCAGTGGGGGAGGCATCCACAGGGACCGTACCCTCCTTCCCCTACCACCAACCTCTCGGAAGGACTTTCGGACCCACATGTTTAACGTGATCGTACTCCGCATGAACACGGCGGCAGTTTTTTGGCAGTGGCTGGAATCGAACCCGGGCCTACCGAGTGCAACTCCAGCGCGCTAACCAATGGGCTACCGCGCCCCCGCCTTGTCAAGTTGAAAAAGTATGAAAATTTTACGTTTTTCAAGTTTGTAAATCTTAAAAACTAAAAGTGAGCTATAAACAAGAAAGATCAATCATGCATAAGCATTGATTATGAAACACTTTCCAACTGAAATGTAACTTCATTTAAAAATTTCTAAAATGTGATTCATTCAGTGGTAATATCTTTTACATTATCACAGTACTACAGTAATTTATTATACTTAAATATTTAAAACTGTATCGAAATATAAATCATCTGATTCTTTATGCAAAATCAATGAATATTTCATTCATATAACTTGTATTCCAGACTCCAGAGCTAAATAATTTTGTGTGAAAAAAATTCAGCAATTCTTATGTAATTCATCTTACAATCGTTTGAGATATTTGCTTTCTGCATATGTTAAAATTAGGCTTCCTTAAAGAAATAATAAAAGTTTAGAGATCATTTAAAATCACAACTATTGTAATTGCATAGGCACGGAATTTAGATACGCAGATAATACACAGATAATATATATGTGTATGTGTATGTACTCAAAGTATTGGAATCGTGCCGAAGATCGGAACTCGAATTTTCAAAGGATCTACACGTTTTGGGACTTCTAGAACACGAAAAAACTACTTTTAGGAAGACGTCTGTGTGTGTAAGGGTGTATCTGTGTATGTTTCTGTGTGTCTGTGTGGATATTACATCCACTCTAATTGAAAAACTAATGGACCGAATTTCATACAATTTGGTAGGTATGTTTTTTGTGGGAAATCCTGATGTTCATTAGATTATAGTACTATTCGTAATAAAAGAATCTGCCTTCTTTGCGAAATGGCCGCAGAAATTGCCTTTATCCACTCTAGCTAAAAACTAATGAACCAAATTTAACAAAATTTGGAGTATAATATTTCAATAACCTACAAGTGATTTATATACCAAATTTAACAAAATTTTGTATATAAATCATTTGTAGGTTATTCTACTACGATTCGGGAAAAAGGAACGGGCTAATTTTGCGAAATGGCCAGCAAAAATCGTTATATATAAAAAAAGAAGACTACGTGTGCTCAATTATATCAATTAAATTCCTATTTTATATGTGATTTTTGACAACAAAAAGAATAAGACTAACCCCATTACTCTAGGACTAGCCGTTCTTGAGATATTCTAGTTTTTTCGCGTTTTCGCTACGCCACCTTTGACAATAAGTCCAGCTATCAAATGAGAACCAAATTTAAGTTTAACGTGTAAATTCAATGTCATTTAAAATACTTATGTTGTGCAGATAAACTCAAATTATCATTGAATAAATAAAGAGAACGAATATGAGTCTGCAGAGAAAGACATGTGCTGTCCACATCAGAATTTTTAACAATATTACACCAATGATTTATAGAAGTGAACGGGGATTATTTTCAGGCCATTTCGAAAAAAATGTATGATCTATATTTAAAGATCCATCAAATTTTTGTCGAATAAAATGTTCAACAAATTTAAGCTGTGTACCAAATTTTAACTCTCTAGGACGTAGGAAAGTGCATTTAAAATGCCATCAATTAAATTTATCATGAAGAGTTATATAAAATTTAAAAAAAATGAAAAATTGTTATCTACCAAATTTATTTTAAAATATGAAGCCACTCCCATATGCTAAACGTTTAAACAAATGGAGAGATATTTATTATATAATATCTCTCTCTTTTCTTTCTGGAAGATATCCCAAAGTCAGAATTTAATTGAATTTGTTTTTTTCCCTATATTAAATAATTTTTTTAATTAAAAAACTACTTAACATATTTTACTGAATTTTTTTTTATATATTCTATGGGATAATGTGAATATTTCCTAAAAATTTCGAAGCAATTCGTGAATTTTAAATTTACTTAAAAAATGTTTGAAAAATTAGGTCCCATAGGGTTCAATGTATTTCATTTTTTCAACCCGGGTTCAATAAAAAACTAATTGGGTGATATTATTTATTTATATTCCCATAGGTCCTACAGACCGTCTGAACAACATACTAAAATTTCATTTTGATAAACTCATTTTTACGGCAGTTATCGTGCTAACGGACAGACAGACAGACAGACAGACAGACAGACAGACAGGCAGACAGACAGACAGACAGACAGACAGACAGACAGACAGAATGAACAAAGTCATAAACACTTTTCAACTTCGTTGTAAAGTGTTAACAAAACGTAAGAATGTGCAGCTCTTTGAAAGCCCTAAGTGTACATAACTAAATTTTGGATAGAGTTCTTTTTTAACACTTTACAACAAAGTTGAAAAGTGTTTATGACTTTGTTCATTCTGTCTGTCTGTCTGTCTGTCTGTCTGTCTGTCCGTTAGCACGATAACTGCCGTAAAAATGAGTTTATCAAAATGAAATTTTAGTATGTTGTTCAGACGGTCTGTAGGACCTATGGGAATATAAATAAATAATATCACCCAATTAGTTTTTTATTGAACCCGGGTTGAAAAAATGAAATACATTGAACCCTATGGGACCTAATTTTTCAAACATTTTTTAAGTAAATTTAAAATTCACGAATTGCTTCGAAATTTTTAGGAAATATTCACATTATCCCATAGAATACAAAAAAAAAAAGTCAGTAAAATATGTTAAGTAGTTTTTTAATTAAAAAAATTATTTAATATAGGGAAAAAAAACAAATTCAATTAAATTCTGACTTTGGGATATCTTCCAGAAAGAAAAGAGAGAGATATTATATAATAAATATCTCTCCATTTGTTTAAACGTTTTGCATATGGGAGTGGCTTCATATTTTAAAATAAATTTGGTAGATAAGAATTTTTCATTTTTTTAAAATTTTATATAACTCTTCATGATAAATTTAATTGATGGCATTTTAAATGCACTTTCCTACGTCCTAGAGAGTTAAAATTTGGTACACAGCTTAAATTTGTTGAACATTTTATTCGACAAAAATTTGATGGATCTTTAAATATAGATCATACATTTTTTTCGAAATGGCCTGAAAATAATCCCCGTTCACTTCTATAAATCATTGGTGTAATATTGTTAAAAATTCTGATGTGGACAGCACATGTCTTTCTCTGCAGACTCATATTCGTTCTCTTTATTTATTCAATGATAATTTGAGTTTATCTGCACAACATAAGTATTTTAAATGACATTGAATTTACACGTTAAACTTAAATTTGGTTCTCATTTGATAGCTGGATTTATTGTCAAAGGTGGCGTAGCGAAAACGCGAAAAAACTAGAATATCTCAAGAACGGCTAGTCCTAGAGTAATGGGGTTAGTCTTATTCTTTTTGTTGTCAAAAATCACATATAAAATAGGAATTTAATTGATATAATTGAGCACACGTAGTCTTTTATTTTTATATATAACGATTTTTGCTGGCCATTTCGCAAAAATAGCCCGTTCCTTTTTCCCGAATCTTAGTAGAATAACCTACAAATGATTTATATACAAAATTTTGTTAAATTTGGTATATAAATCACTTGTAGGTTATTGAAATATTATACTCCAAATTTTGTTAAATTTGGTTCATTAGTTTTTAGCTAGAGTGGATAAAGGCAATTTCTGCGGCCATTTCGCAAAGAAGGCAGATTCTTTTATTACGAATCGTACTATAATCTAATGAACATCAGGATTTCCCACAAAAAACATATCTACCAAATTGTATGAAATTCGGTCCATTAGTTTTTCAATTAGAGTGGATGTAATATCCACACAGACACACAGAAACATACACAGATACACCCTTACACACACAGACGTCTTCCTAAAAGTAGTTTTTTCGTGTTCTAGAAGTCCCAAAACGTGTAGATCCTTTGAAAATTCGAGTTCCGATCTTCGGCACGATTCCAATACTTTGAGTACATACACATACACATATATATTATCTGTGTATTATCTGTGTATCTAAATTCCGTGCCTATGCAATTACAATAGTTGTGATTTTAAATGATCCCTAAACTTTTATTATTTCTTCAAGGAAGCCTAATTTTAACATATGCAGAATGCAAATATCTCAAGCGATTGTAAGATGAATTACATAAGAATTGCTGAATTTTTTTCACACAAAATTATTTAGCTCTGGAGTCTGGAATACAAGTTATATGAATGAAATATTCATTGATTTTGCATAAAGAATCAGATGATTTATATTTGGATACAGTTTTAAATATTTAAGTATAATAAATTACTGTAGTACTGTGATAATGTAAAAGATATTACCACTGAATGAATCACATTTTAGAAATTTTTAAATGAAGTTACATTTCAGTTGGAAAGTGTTTCATAATCAATGCTTATGCATGATTGATCTTTCTTGTTTTTATTATATTAGATTAATATTAGACCTAATTTTGTCTTTTTGAAACGACCTTAGTGCACGTGTATTAAATTAAGCGATAAAGTAGGTAAAATTTATTTGAGTAAAACTATTTTTACTTTCCCTGCAATACACGGTAATGTATAGGGGAAAGTATTAAAATCGTACCGAAAATCGAAACTCGAGTTTTCGACGGATCTACACGTTTTGAGACCTCTAGAATAAGAAAAAACTATTTTTAGCGTGACACCTGTGTGTGTGTGTGTGCAATGTATGTATATATTTTAATTAAACTAATCGAACGAATATCATAAATTTTTGTAGGTAAGTCACTTGAGGGCGACCCTAGTGCTAATTAATTTTGGGTACGACTCTGGAAACAAGCACTCGCCTTTTTTTTTTTTTTTTTTTTTTTTATGCGAAATGGCCCACAAAAATTACCTGTATCCACTCTAGCTGAAAAACTAATAAAATTTTACAAAATTTGGTAAATAAGTCACTTGTAGGTTACCCTGGTGCTGATTAGATTTTACTACGATTCGAAAAAAAATAAGAATCTGCATTTTTTTTGCGAAATGGTCCGCAAGAATCGCCAAAATCTAAAATAAATAACTACGTATGCTCAAATACATCCATTAAATGCTTATTTTATACGTAATTTTCAAAGATAAAAATAATAAGACCAACTCCATTACAACCGGACTAGCTCGGCCGTCCAAACAGTTACCTTACACCTTTCTGGTAGGTTGGACGGTCTGGGTCTCAACACCAGGACTAACCGTTCTCGAGATATTTTAGTTTTTTTCGCATTTTTGCTACGTCACCTTACCCAATGAGAACGAAAATTGAATTAAAAGTACAAATTCAGTGTTATTTAAAATAATTATGGGTGTTATTTTCTGCCATTCAACTCAATTTAATGAATTATTGAAGAAATACGTCAACGTGAATATAAATGTGCAGAGAAAGTCATGTGCTGCCCACATCAGATTTTTCTCCCTGTAAAGTAAATTTTTGTGTTGCTCGTCTTATAACGTGAATGAAATTTCTAACATTCTTTTATATGAAGAACTTTTTTCGGTAATGAATTGGATAATTGTTTACTGGATTTGTTTATTCTTTGTTTATACAAATTATGATTAAAATGGACTCTTGCCACTTAGGGCAAGTCAAAACTTTTAACACATTAATTTACCCCCAATTACATCTAATTAATTATTTTCGTCTACTTACGAGACAATGGTTCGGAACTAATCCCATCAGAGCTCTTGCAGACATATTGAGTGCAGTGAAAAAAATATTGAAAATTAAGTACGATAAAAACGAAATATTATTAAAACTCCGAGTAATCTCCTTCCAAAATAGAAGACGGTCTGTCTGTCTGTTCCGTATGCAGCGGAACATCTACGCTTTGGACAGCCGCGGACTCCCGAATCCAGTTTTAAATTATTTTTTTTTAAATTTAATTCTAGTTTTTTTTAATAAGGATGAATGATTAAATCCCAAAATCTGTTGAAAATTTGAACTTCAAAATCATTTTTAACACTTTACAACATAGTTCAAAAATGTTTATGACTTTGTTCATTCTGTCTGTCTGCCTATCTGTTTGTTCGCACGATAACTGCCGTAAAAATACCTTTAGAAAAATGAAATTTTAGTATGTTGAGACGGTCTGTGGAACATATGGGAATGTAAATGAATACTATCACCCAATTAGTTTTGGGTTGAAAAAATGAAATACACTGAACCCTATGCGACCTCAGTTTTCAAACATTTTTTAAGCAAAGTTAAAATTTGCAAATTGCTTCGAAAATTTCAGGAAATATTAAAATTATCTCATAAAATATATAAAAAAATTTTAGCAAAATAGGTTCGTCAGCTTTTTAAATAAAAATTAAAATAATAATGACCCTCGTAATATAAAGAGATCATGTGAACCATCTCAAAATAAAATAGGGTATCCATATTTTCTTCCCAGTGTCAAAATCGTGATTTTTAAAATTCTTTTAAATTTATATCGAGTGCTGCATCCGTCCTAAAACCGCTTTATTTTTGCGTATTTTCTGTGCATCTGTAATCTACGTAAACACAATTATAATATTTTTGAGTTTAAATGATCATCCAACTTTGATTGTTTTTACAACGAAGTCAAATTTTAATGGATGCAGAATGTAAACAAGTGATTGCAAGATGAGTTGTATAAGAATTGTTGAGTTTTTCAAGCAAAATTATTTAACTCTGGAGTCTAAAATAAAAGTGTATGAATGAAATTTTCACTGCTTTTACATAGAGAGTCAGACGATTTATATTTCGATGACGTCATTTGAATAAAGCTCATTTTTTTTTCCGATAAAGTTTGAAGTTTTCAAATATAATAAATTGCTGCAGTACTGTGATCATTTAAAATATATCAGCGCTGAATGTATCGCAATTTAGATATGTTTAAATAAAATTGCATTTCAGTTGGAAAGTGTTTTATAAATCAATGCTTTATGCATGATTGCGTTCTCTTGTTATTCCATTCAGGCGATATAAAAGATAAAATGGAGCAGGTGGTCTGCGAACGATATCTCAGAAGACCACTTTGATGTTATTTTAATGGCTATTTTCTAAATTGGAGAAATTTAAAAGATAATGTTTCATGATTTCGGGTTTGTCGGTTCTCTTGCACTGACGAAGGGCGTCGAATGTGTCTTCGGAACAGCTGTATACTGCAGTATGGTGCTTATATACGTTGATCCAGTTTCCCTTAATAAATATGTAGCCATCTCGGGAATGGAATAGGTCGACGACGGAATGGGTGGTTTAACAGAGCAGGGTTTTAATTTTTAGTAAGGACCCCATGGCGAATCGATGTCATTGTTCAGGCAATGGGGGTTGGGACGCCCCTTCCTGCCTACGCCACTGTGTGCAAATCCAGAGGGAGGGAATACAACATTTTCTTTTTTCCTGATCACAGTGCATAATTTCAAAGGCACTCTCCAGAACCAGAATAGCTCAATCTATTGGCCTATGGACTATATTGGCCAGCAGAGAAAACCGCAATGGCCCACCCATGCAAAAAAAAAAAAGCGTTTCTTTCTTCGATTTAAAACTATGCACCACCCGCTGTTAGTTATTCCCTTTCCATTTTTCACCACAAAAGGCCCTGGGAACCCGATATCGGTATTACCCCACTGCCCCCGTTATCGGGTTCGCCGATCGCGGGGGTTCGCCCCTGCCGTGCGACCGACAGGTAGTTTCGGATTCCCCGGGCGATAGCCATCGGCCGGACGCCGGCGGGAAAGGCGGGGAGTCCGCGCCGGAGGTATGCCGGGGGTCTTCAGCAGACGACAGAGTGCGCATGGAGAGGAGATATGCGGGAAAGCGATCTTCAGAACGCAAGCTGGTGCCCGATTCACTTAAGTTAATTGAAAATAAAATTAAAATCTATCTCATGGGTGTTGAAGACCCAGACCGTCCGACTCATCCTCAGGACTCGAGCAACCGTTTGGACGGCCGGGCTATCTCATGGGTGTGTATCACAGGACGCAAATTACTCTTTAAAAACTGACATTTTTTTTTTTATTTATGTTTATTTTGGGGGGCTGGAGGGGGAGAAGGTGTAACACTCAATAATTATGTTTTGTCTTATAATTCGATCTTGCTGAAAATACACACAATTGTCAATTGATATAATCATACTTAAGAGAGGTAACACGTCAAAATTGTGAATTGATTTAAATAAATTAAAGACGAAATCTTTAGATTTTAAAAGTCATTTAATAAACATCCTATAGACGTACACATAGATTAAAAGACAGAGCGCTTTCGGGCATCACTATTATATTCGGGCATCACTATCATATTTCGGGCATCACTATTTCCTCAATGACAAGCCACTGAGGAAGGGTATAGTGATGCCCAAAAGCGCTCTGGCTTTTAATCTATGTGTACGTCTATAGGATGTCTATTAAATGACTTTTAAAATCTAAAGATTTCGTCTTTCATTCATTTAAATAATATAGTCATTCCTGATCAGTGACGTAGGCAGGGGAGGGTGTGAAAAAATTGCATTATACTGCTCCAAATGGTCCATATAGAAAGATAAAATTCAGCCTTTCTTTCGTAACCTTCTCTGGATCCTGATTACGCTTATGTGCCAAATAACAATTTTCCCCAGAACCACTCATTTTTCTTCAGAAATATCATCACAATCACTGAACAGAAGCATAACCAGAATTTTTTTTCTCAAGGGAGCTGATACAAATATTTAAATAAATATCACCACCTTTCTAAAAGCGCAGTGCCAGAGTACCCAATGCAACCCCTAGGACTGAAAACACAAATGTATATTCATTCGATCACACTGAATCTAAATCTGAAATCCGTTCTTCAAATGAACTCTTGGATCTGGAGAAATAGCCTCTCAAAGTTCGGCCGTTTTTGTTATTTTTGTGTTTACAATCTCCGGCCAAAGGCGTTGTCACAACATAATGCAATTGCAATGCCAGGAGAAATAAAAGGAAAACTGTATTCAGCTCATGGAGTTAGAGCTAGAGAGGAGACTACCTTCCTCATTTAGCTGAATAGGAAAGTTTATATAGAGCATGGACAAGTGACGTCACATAGAGAATTTCGCCCTTAGGCTTCCAAAACAAAATACTCGCATGCTTAGCAGTATGGAAATTTTCATTATTTCTACATTAAGAACGACTACTTTAGAAATTTACAAATGTTTAACCTCCCATTTTAGTAAAATATATCTCAATTTATCTTCTTGGATGGATATTTTTAATGGAGCGGAAAATAAAATATTTATTTCCAATAAAATATATACACTTTATTATTATTTTTTTTAATATTTATTTATTTTTATTATTTTTTTTAAAGAAAATTCGTTACGTACATCTCTCTCTTCTCACTCATATATACGCTGCAGAGTTTTCTAGTAAATGTATATATACATCTTTAGAACGCTAACTGGTGACTACGGTAAAAGTGAGTAGTAGTGAGTGTACATTCACTTAAAATCCCTTAAAGTGCACTTTAACAAATGAAATATATAAACATGTATTGTTACTCAAGTATTCTAAATAACTTATTTTCAGCACAAAGGCAAATTCCGATGTTTAATGGGAGTCGTTTCAATTTTTATTGGTCGTCATCGTCAGTTTACCATGGTAAAAATAATGCCCTTCTTCCCTTACGTTTCTGCGCATTTCTACTACGCAGGCTGTTTATGGACGCTCGTGCCCATGCTCTATTGAGAGGTCATCCCAGTTTAAAAATCTAGAATATGATAAACTATAGAGTTAAAGATACTCCTTTTTCGCTTTATATTCAAATTTACGTTTTATAAAAAATGCAATTAATACAAACTTTAAATATAGATAGATGGGTTGGACCTGTATTATGTATAACCCATAAAGTTAGAGGGTGGGTTCCTTTTGTTTCATGAAAAACCATAATCAGAAATTGAAAACTTCAGATAAAATGTTTCGAGGTGTTATGCTTTATAACTTGGTTTGTTACAGGGTCTAGGGAGGCGTCAATGAATTGCGTTATGTTAGGGGTGGAATAATATGTATGTTTTGATAGGGAGTCGTATATAAGAAATAGTAATATTGAATGAAGGAGTATGTATGGCTCGAATGTGTCTGCGGATGTTAAGAGGGCGTCGGCGGGAGTGGATATCTGCCGATTCCTGTTTCCCATGCATGGCAGTGGTGTATGTAAAGGGGCTGATTGGTATAAGTTAATTGGCAATAACGATATATTCGTTAAGGATATAAATCATAGTGTGGGGGATCGCCGATCCACCGACAGTGGGGGATAGGTTCGAAAGCGGAACCTTTAGATTACTGATCCCGCGCTATGTCATCAGGCCCAAAAGAATTCTTCGAGGTCGAGGGAATAATCGGGGATATCTTTCGTAGCAGTGAGTGACGTAATGCTGCAGCTCCGCCACAATAGCAATGATTATAATACACATGTTTCTACATAACCCATAAGGAGAAACTTGAACAACGTATCATTATGCACACATAATTAAACAATGCTGCATACAGCTGTTTTGTAGATATATGGGATCCGTTTCTTCAGTGCAAAACAGACGCATGAACTTGAAGTCATAAAAACGTTTCTGGAAACAGTTCTATCCTGCATTGTTTATTAATGTGTGCTCAAGTTCTTCCTTATCTTTTGCGCAAAGTATTTTTAAATACTATACTTTCTAATGAATTCTCTCAAAACATAAAAATCTGATGTGAGCAGCACATGACTTTCCCTACAGACTCGCATTCATTTTCTTGTTATTTCATTAATAATTCATTAAATCAAGTTTAATGGCACAAAATAAAACGCATAGTTATTTGAAATGACATTGAATTTATACACTTTTAATTCAGTTTTTGTTTTCATTTGGTAACGGGACATTTTTTCAAATGCGGTGTATAGCAAAACGGCGAGAAATCTAAAATATCTCGAGACAAGCTCCTATACAGTAATAGGGTTGGTTTTATTTTTTTTTCTATCAAAAATTTATTTTCAAAAATGACGCATAAAACAAAGATTTAATAGATACATTTGAGCATACGTAGTCAATTTATTTTAGAGCTGAACGATTTTTGCGGACCACTTCGAAAAAAAAAAGACAGGTTTTTTTTTTTATCCCGAATCGTACCGAAATCGAATCAGCATCAAGGTCACCCACAAGCAACTTGCCTATAAAATGTTATGAAATTGGGTCCATTAGTTTTTAAATTAGAATGGATACAGACATTGCACCGACAGACAAACAGACACACCCACAAGCACATAGATACAGAGAGAGAGAGAGAGACGTCATGGTAAAAAATAGTTTTTCGTATATAGGTCCCAAACCGTGTGGAAACTAAAGTTGAGATTTTTAACACGATTCCAATAATTTTCTTATACATTACCATGTATTGTAGGGAAAGTAAAAACATATTTTGTATATAATTCAGTCATTTAAAAATAGCACCCCTTCAGGGTTCGCCACAGTCACACTGTGGCAAATTGAAATTTCAAACAGGGAGGCGGACGAGTTGCAAGCAAAAGATGTCACATAACAGAGCCACTTATTTAATCACTGTAAGGATTTTTCTTAGAAATTTTATCGTCTTAGATGAGAAACATACACTATTTTAAATACGGTGCAGATGAGAGTCTTCGCTTACAAATAAAAAATGCTATATATAATTGAAAACATTTGTCATTACTTTCCGATTTCTTTTAGTCCACCAAAAACTATTCAAAAGTTAACAATCCTCTCCTGATCGATCCCATAAAAAACAAAACAAACAATAGACCTTGTATTTCAGTGGCGTAGCCAAATACTTGGGGGTGTCATACTCCCTCCTTCCACCACCTCACACCACCCTCCTTAACAAAGGTGGCTTCCATTGGTAACAGAAATACATTATCGATCTATTAACTCTCCTCCGTTCTTTAAAATCAGCTCCAATAATCCCCCCTCCCCATTCTATTTCGTAGTCCGCAACTTGAATTTGAGAAAAAAATTTCAGGGGGAGGGGAAGGACTTAACTTCTAACGAAATCGTAACAATGTGTTTAAAATAAAACACATTTATAATTGATCAATAATTATATCTTTTAAATGCGTCTACATCTTGCAATACATTTAGAAATATACTAGCCGAATACCCGTTGAAAACCAATAAGCAATTCCTGAATATTGTCATTTTTTCAATAATTTGCGTTTCACATTTATTCGGCAAATCAAATATATTAGTGTGCAGAACCCCCCTAAAGAAGAAAATATTGAAAAATTTAAATTGCACATGTCTTCCTTTCGAACTATCTACCAGTACACCAAATTATAAAATATTGGAAATATTGGAAATATTGGAAAACCAAAATTCCTTTCGAACAATTTACCCATACACCAAATTTGAAGTCTCTAGCATATGGCAAAGTATGCTTTCCTATCATTTCACTTTTCGAACGTTTTGGTGTGGATCACCCCCCCCCCCCCCTCTAGAGAATCCAGGGGGTTTTATCGAACGATCGAACCGTGTGCCAAATTGCAAGTCTCTCTCTATCTATTCGGAAAGTGCCTAAAAAAAGCGTGACAGACAGACGGACATTTGGCATAGATTAAACGGCAGAAATTGGGAAAAGTCTGTTATTTTAGAAGATGACCTAAAACCATACATAAAGATATTTTAAAATTAAAGACAACCAAAAAATAGACTTAAAAGTCTTCTATTAAAATCTCCTTTTTACGACGTATAAAATCTCCTTTTTACGACGTATAAAATCATACGGCCATAGCGCTTTTGAGCACTATTATGCCTTTCATACGTCGTAAAAAGGAGATTTTAATAGAAGACTTTTAAGCCTATTTTATGGTTGTCTTCGATTTTAAAGTATTAATTAGTTGACGTGTTTCCATACTATTTTATTTTACATACATAAAGAACCTCAGTTTCAAGGAGAGGCGAAATTCTCCCTTGACCACGTTCCTAATTTTTTAAGATTTTTTAATTTAGAAACGAGTCTGTAACTGTGATAAAAATCACGCTATTTATAGGTATTAATTAAATACAATTTATATAAATGTACGACTACGATTTACAAACTTATCTAACAAATTGTATTTACGAAAATTAATAAAGAGAACAATGAATATTCTCGAGTTTTAAAATTATTAAGGGTTAAGGTGACAACTTGAGCCATATAATAAAAAAAAATGTGATGTGGGCAGTACAGACTCCTATTGAGTTCTCTTTATTTTTTCAATAAATCATTATATTGGGTTTAATGGCACAAAATAACAACTATCATTATTTTAAATGACACTGAATTGACACTTTTAATTTAATTTTCGTTCTCATTGGGTAACTGGACTTGTTTTCAAAGGTGGCGTAGCGAAAATGCAAAAAACTAAAATATCTCGAGAACGGCTACCTCTAATGTAATGGGTTGATTATCTTCATCGTTAAAAATTACGTATAAAACAAGCATTTAATGGATATATTTGAGGATATGTCGTTTTTTATTTTAGATTTTGACTATTTTTGCAGGCCTATTCGCAAAAAAGGCAGGTTATTTTTTCCAAATCGTACCAAAATCTAATCAGCACCAGGGTCACCAACCAAATTTTATAAAATTCGGTCGATTAGTTTTTGAGTTAAAGTGAATACATATATTGAATAGACAGATGTCACGCTAAAAATGGTTTTTTCGAGTTCTAGAGGCCCCAAAACGTGTCGTCGATCCGTCGAAAACTCGAATTGCGATTTTGAGACATAATTCCAATACTTTCCCTTTACATTACCATGCACTGCAGGGAAAGTAATAATTATTTATATTGATGATGCTAAAAATTGTGAAGGACTACAAAAATTTTATTATAAAATATATTAGTGATAAAATGCCAAATGTTATACGTATAATAGTAAAGTAATGCAATAACAGTAACGTAATAACAATAATGCAAAAGTAAAGTAAATACTAAAGTAAAGTAAAGTGAATACTAAAGTGAAGTGAATACTAAAGTGAAGTGAATACTAAAGTGAAGTGAATACTAAAGTAAAGTAATGTAATAATGTTACTTTTTCACAGCAAAACAATAGTTCACATCCATTCCATTTACATTGTTCACATCCAGAGAACAATGTTTTTGACATTAAATTAATAACTCTTAAATTGAAATTGGGAGCTTTTGGCAATTTATGAGTTCAAACACAATGACTTACTTATTCACACTCACGAGTCATCAGAATGCAATTGACTTTTAATGAATATCCCATAAAATAAATGACTACGGTGAATTTTCGGGCGTTAAAATACAAAAATACTACATAGCATCTTTTCTCCCGAATGGAACGAACTGGATCCACTAGAACGATGTTAACAGATGCGTTAACAGAACGATGTTAACAGATCGATGTTAACAGAACAATGTTAACATCCACAGAACGATGTTAACAGATGGTTGCATAACATTGCATAAGGAAAAGGAACCTATTCGATAATACTTACTACATTTTTTAAAAGTAATTTTTCGATAAATTGATCCGTAAAGCTCTCAATATCTCGAGAACAGTTCATGCTAGCATTCTGAAGCTTGTGATACTCGCTTTCTAATGAAAAATTACGTATGAAATAATGATTTACGAAAGTCTTGATGCAAATGATTGCTTATGAAAGTCTTGAATTTTTACTTTTTTTCTATTCATTCGAAAAACATCGATTGTGTTTCAAATCAATAGGGTTACAGTATTCACTGATTATAATAATCGTACCCAATTATTTTCGAATCGTTTTAATCGCTTTCGAGATATCGTGTTCAAAGTTTCGCGAACACACATATTAACATACACATACACATTAAGATAAATACACACACACACACACCACCTTAAAAATGTTTTATTCGAGTTAAGGGATGCTTGAAACGCGGTCTTCCGTCGAGTTGAAATCCCGAATTCGAATTTTTGACTCCGTCACAATACTTTCCCTATACATTATACGTAGCGAAAGTAAAGTTCGTTCATGACAGAAATGAAATTAATTCTTTACTGTAAATAATTTTAGTAAATAATTACCTTAGTAAATTAAACTTTAGTAAATAATTTTTATTTCTAACACATGCTTGTTTTTCTTTGTTGTTGTTGTTGAAAATCCAAAACCAAGATCAAACACATCAACGAGTTTAATATCCATCGCAATTTAATAGAGGGCTTTACAAAGTTTCAATGGGATATTAATGAAGAAATAGTAATTTTTAATAATAAATCCTTACATGGTGTATAGTGAGCTACTGCATCCCAGCATATGCCCCCAATTATTCGTAACAAGTTTTGAATAATATTCATTAATTTCCTATTATTTTTATGTCTTAAACGTTTATGAATTCAAAATTTAAGACTAAAAAAATTATAAATGATACATCCAAATGCAAACTTTGGGCAAAATGCGATTTCAATTATCATATTAATCTTTTTTCTTTCCAAATAAAATACTTATTTTACAGCATATTATTTACATCGAGTGTACAACTTATATTTTTTGCTCATATTTAGAACTATGATGGCAGAATATTGCATAACCACTTTCATAATCATATTTAGAGTAAAGCCAAAAGGACATTCATTTTTACTGTCCCGTAAAATAATCATACTGCACTTTAATAAAGCACAAGAATGTACTACAATAAAGCTTGTAGTAAAATAAAAAATACAGAGCCAAAATTGAAATTTCTTAGTATATTTTAGATCTATTTATTAGTAATACATTCAGATGAACTATTAAAACTAAGGAGATAAATAAAGAAATGGGGAAATAAAATTAAGCTAAGGAGACTTAACAAAAATATTATTTTTAATATTATAAAATCAGGCATTTTAGAAAATTGGATTTGTAAAAGAACGGTACATTTAAATCACACAAAAATAATCCGAAATTAAAATACTTACTTAGTAACAGCACAAACAGTTGATTAACAGCATCAACTGGTTTTAGAGACAAAAATCAGTCTCCTTCTTCAGAATAAAAAGACAGAGCAACCACACTATTAAAGGTAAAAAAAAAGGCGTTTGTCAATAAATAGTTGCATCAAGTGATACCGGGAGGAAGCCGATGCGAAAGGAAAAATATAGAAATGAGAAAGAAAGAAAAAGAAAATTAGAAGTTCGTATTATTATTTACAACTATTTATTGACAGACGCCTTCTTCCCTTTACAGGTGTTGTTGACATTCATTCATATTCTTACCTTGAAGGTATTTCTATTCTGAAAAAGAAGATTGGTTTTTGCCCCCGAAACCAATCATTTAATCAACTGCAT
Source organism: Amaurobius ferox (assembly GCA_951213105.1). Taxonomy (NCBI): domain Eukaryota; kingdom Metazoa; phylum Arthropoda; class Arachnida; order Araneae; family Amaurobiidae; genus Amaurobius; species Amaurobius ferox. The sequence goes on along the minus strand of OX578153.1, from coordinate 120,252,634 downwards.
ATGCCTTTACTATAAAAAGAAGTGTTTCAATTTCGAATTATTTTAAACAGCCGTATGAGCGATTTTTACTTTCCCTGCAATACATGGTAATGTATAGGGAAAGTATTGGAATCATGTCGAAAATCACAACTCGAGTTTTCGACAGATCTACACGTTTCAAGACCTCTAGAATACGAAAAAACCATTTTTAGCGTGACGTCTGTGTGTGTGTCTGTCTGTGCAGATTTTGTATCCACTCTAACTAAAAAACTAATGGACCGAATTTCATAAAATTTGGTAGGTAAGTCACTTGTGAGCGAGTCTGGTGCTGATTAGTTTTGGGTACGATTTGGAATAAAAGAACCTGCCTTTTTTTGCAAAATGGCCCGCAAAAATCGTCAAAATCTAAACTACAGAACTAGGTATACTCAAATATATCCATTCAATGCTCGTTTAATACGTAATTTTCGTTCAATTTGAACGAAAGCCCTATTGTATCAAATAAAAGGGAATTTATGATTACTACCTTTTACAATAAAACCTATAATGTTATACCATTTAAATCTATATTAAAACAATGTGATGAATTATTGCCTATACGCAATATTAACATTAAAATTACTTACAGATATCTTAAAACTAACGGCAGAAAATATTTCAACTATAATAATATTGGCAAAAATTTAAACCATTTCTCCGACTTGAAGTGTAACTGTGTTGAAGAGTTAAACACTTATAAAGAAATTGATGCCACGCACGGACACGTAATAACAGGAAAATTGGAAATGTATAATAATAATGACATCAAACTGCTGATAAAACAGGGAACTAAATTCCGTGGTCAAAAGCATTTTGGAAGTGCCTTTGCTTTTGCTAAAGACGTGGATGATTTCATATACAAAATGGCGGTGAAATACAGCCACCCCATTCAAACTTTCCACAAATGGAGATGCGAAGTTATAAAGGGATTCGAAAGGCATTATCATCCAGATTCCTATAACATCTTTCAAAACAACAAAGTACCAGAGATGGAGTCCTTGAAAGATAGATTTGCAATCACTTACATGGATAAAGTGCCATCGAATTACGTATTTGTCTGCAAAAAATACTATGTAGACACTTTGCGCAAATGTTACGAAAATGAAAGTATGTATGAAAAAATCAATACCACCGATAAAGCCATGGAAAACCGTATCACAGCACTTTATAAACGAATAGGACATGATTTAAAATCTGTAAGATTTCCTTATCTTGTACTAATTCCAAAAAATGCATAAAAATCCGATCAAATTTAGACCTGTGACAGTTGGATGCGGATCTTACCTTACTATTGCTAATATTAAGTTACTTTCTATTGTGACTCCATTACTAAAAGAAATCAAAAAGGAAGGGACCTGTATGGTGTCATATTCTTTTGAACTTATTGACAAATTAAGCAGAATAAAGGATAAAATGTTTTTCAGATGCTTTGATTTTAAAGACCTTTTTAATCATGTAAATTTAAAAGATTTATCCGACATTTTGTTGGAGCTTCATGAGCATCACAATCTCCACTCTGCCATCTCCCTCTACCAATATAAAATGCTGATAAATATTGTTTTGTTTGAAAACATACTGCACAACGGAATGGGCTTTTATCGTCAAGTGCAGGGCATCCCAATGGGGGGTGGTTGCTCTTCGGCACTTGCAGATATTTACTTGAACAAGTATGAACAAGGTACATATTTAGTCAATGAAATGCCATACTACCGCTTTGTTGACGATGTGATTATTGGATATAAAAATCAACATGATCATTTTGAGTTTGGGTTTTACCCTAAGTGCCTGGAACTTTTGGAAACTAAATATACAAATCCAGGAACTGTTGATTTTCTGGATGTCAGTATTTACTACAATGAGAAAGACAAGATATGTTTTAAAGTTTATGAGTAGAGGGATAATTTTGATTTCGACATTAATTACATTATAGACTGGAAATCTAATTTGAGCAGTGGTATTTTCAGAAATATTATCATAAATCATCTAAATCGATATAGACGTCTCAACACTGAAAAAGAAGAACAGCAAAGCAGTGTCAATAAATTACTCAGGGAAGCAGCAAAAGGCAATTACCCACTTCGGTATCTAAGGCACTATGTAGACTTGATATTTGAAAGAGAGACTAACTGTTTTACTTGATGATAGCAGGTCGGTGAGATATGGTTGTGTGGCATTGCTTATGGTCTTCAAGAATTCGGTTGAGTAATAAGGTTAGGTTTATTCCCATCTTTAGCCCTTTTTTGCTTCATGGCTATATACTTCGGGATGTTTTCATTGATTTCATCGGACGGAGGAGGGCTTCGGGAAGACAGAGGCACCGGGAGTGCTTCGAGTAAAAGCGCTTTAATCGGGAACGGGGGGTCACTATCCCCCCCCCCCCGGCCTTTTTTCTGCCGTTCCTGTAAGCACTCTCCTTTCTTTTCTCCCATTCCTTTATGCCTTCCCCCCCTTTTTTTCTTTTTGATGATGTATTTACTATTATATACCTGTTAAACATGAAAGAGCGGCATGGCGCCTTAATGTTATGAAGTGTTATAATTATGTTTTTTGTATATCTTATTTTTAGATATTTTTCTTATATATATATATATATATATATATATATATATATATATATATATATATATATATATATATATATATATATAAAATAAAAAGGCAAACAAGGCAAAAATGAGAAAAGACAATAAAAAATAGCTCAAGATTAAAGATCAAGACAAGGAGAACAATCAACTGAAACTACACAAAAAACGGCGGTTAGTTCGAAATTGCATTCTCGTCAGGACAGCCATACAATTCGAATTAAAACCGATAGAATAGCCAGTTTCTGACAATGGCGATAGTATTTACTTATGGACACCATTGGAATTGTCTACTGGCTAGTGGAAAGGCAAATAATAAAAAAAAAGTGAATTATAAACCAGAAATATAAAAAACAGAAATATTAACTCACAGGCACAGCCACCACGTAAGAGCCTACATGTTCGCAGGAGAACATTCTACAGAGCATTGTAAATCTCTTTGTCAAAACGAGTGGATACCGGAATGAATACACTTGAACGAAAAATAATGTGTATGAAGACTTTCAAAAATAGTAAGCAGTATCAGACTCAGGACTAGTGGTAAATAGGTGATAAGAACGGGTGAAATTCACAGAAAAGAGTTATCCAATCAAGGATAAATAATGCATTTGTAAAATTATTACGTGATGTATTTGAAATTAGTAATGATATTATTTACAAATACTTCCGGATAGTGGTCATTTTGATAAATGCGTTTATGATTATTGATGTGGAGTAAGTGAAACTGAGGATCAGAAAGTCGATGTATTCGAAATAGCTGGTATAAAATGATGTTTCTAACAATTGAATAGAATTACAAGATCGATATGATAGCTGCTTAATGATAGTGAAGTTATAAAAATCTTTTTAACACTTTACAACAAAGTTGAAAAGTGTTTATGACTTTGTTCATTCTGTCTGTCTGTCTGTCTGTCCGTTAGCACGATAACTGCCGTAAAAATGACTTAATCAAAATGAAATTTTAGTATGTTGTTCAGACGGTCTGTAGGACCTATGGGAATATAAATGAATAATATCACCCAATTAGCTTTGGATTGAACTCGGGTTGCAAAAATGAAATACATTGAGCCCTATGGGATCTAATTTTTCAAACATTTTTTTAAGCGGATTTAAAATTCACAAATTGCTTCGAAAATTTTAGGTAATATTCAAATTGTTCCATAAAATATATAAAAAAAAATCCAGCGAAATATATGCAGTAGTTTTTTAAATAAAAATTAAAATAATAATTACACCTCTTATATGAAGCGATCACGTGACCATGATATGAAAAGACCACGTGACCCACTTCAAAATGATATATGGCATCCATCTTGTCTCAAAATCGTGATTTTTAAAGTTCTTTTTAATTCATATTGAGTGTTATATCCGTCCCAAAACCACTTTACTTTTGCTTAAATTCTGTGCATTTACATACTGAAACAACGCAATTACAATATATTTGAGTTTAAATGCTCATCTAAATTTGATTATTTCTACAACGAAGTCTATTTTTCACTTATGTAAAATGTAAACAGCAAAATATGTAGAATGAGTTGTATTAGAATTGCTGTATTTCTTTAACACAAAATTATTTAGCCCATGGAGTCTGCATAGATGATATGATTGAAATATTCATTGATTTTACAAAGGACGATATTTTTAGATGAAGTTTTAAGCATAGAGTTTAATTACTTGTAGCTCCATGGCCTTAATTTTTTAAATAAAATAAATTATTATAGTATTGTGATGAATGGCACGAATGGGAAATTGTTTATGGATGAAATGCTGCTTTTATAGAGAGAGCCAGGCGTGTTATTTTTTCTATGACGTCATTTGAATGAATGTCAGTTGTTTTCGATGAAGTTTTCAAATATAATAAATTATCGTAGTATTATGATAATTCTAAAATTATTAACGAGGAATGTATCGCATTTTAGAAATGTTTAAACCAGGCAATTTATATTTCAATGCCGTCATTTGAATGAAGTTCATTTTTTTCGATGAAGGTTTAAGTTTTCAAATATAATAAATTAATGTAGTATTATGATAAGTTTTAAAATATTACCGAGGAATGTATTGCATTTTAGACATGTTTATAAAATTGCATTGAAGTTGGAAAATGTTTCATAATCAATGCTTTAAGCATGATTGATCTTTCTTGTTTATCATTTAGATTGGTGATAAAATGATTATTGAGGGTATCTAAATTTAGGTCTAAATAATTTACAGTTTGACTAACACTAGACACATTAGGGATTAATTCTAGGTTACAGGGGTAAAAATCAATATTAATGGGATAGGAATCATCAATGGTAATACAAATTAAGTCGTCAACAATATCGATATATAATATATGAATTAAAAGTTAAAATGACGTTCATAATAATAAAGATATAAGTTACCTAGAACACAAAGTGCAATATATATATATATATATATATATATATATATATATATATATATATATATATATATATATATATATATATATATACATATATATAAGAAAGAAGTAATAATAAAAATAATTAATTCAAGTAATCGTGAAATATTAACATCACCATAGAAACAAAACCACTGCCATAGTGCCGTGCCAATAATAGAAAAGATCAGCACAGGTCCAAATGCGAAGATTAAAAAGAATTAAATTCATCTTCAGGTCTGAGTATTTAATTATAATAGACCCAAATAAATGCCTGTTTCAGATTGGACAATAGTACATTACTATAAATGTCCAAACTCAGACTAAGACACCAAAAGATGAAAAAATGAAGATAAGAAACATTAGGAAAATTTGTATTGCCATGTGGCAGGAACCCTTCTTCTTTCACCACGTGTATATACGACCAACCTCAGCAGTATAATAAATATCTAAAAGCACCGGAATGAACATGACGAAATACAACCTAGGAGGCAGTACGAACGTACACAGCGACACTCCCAGACCGGTTCAGTGAGTCAGAGCAGGAAACAGGACTGTTACCCATATAAGCAAAACAGAATATGAACATGAAGCAAAGATGAAAATTCTTACAAAATAAGAGATTTATAGAAGAAATGGATAAACGAGAATGCCACTATACACCATTATAAAGGCGCTCAAATCGTAGTTTCAAACTGGCTAAAGTTACAATTTTTTAGCGAAAATAAAATTGAAAACATTAATATTAATGTACCTTATTTTTCGATGTTTTTGATTTTTCTAATTTTTTTAGCTTATTTTATTATTTTTCATTTTTATTTATTTATATAATTAATAAATAATTATATATATATATATATATATATATAAATATAAATTATTAAATCCAAAGTTAGAATGTATGCAGTAACTCATAATACACTATTCCAAAATTTTCTACAAAATACAAAGAAATAAAAGAAATTAAGACAAAAAGAGGAAATAATAAAGCATAATGCAAGTCATATATATATATATATATATATATAATTATTTATTAATTATATAAATAAATATATATATATATATATATATATATATATATATATATATATATATATATATATATATATATATATATATATATATATATATATATATATATATATTGTTAACCACTATAATTGGAAAAGTTGTCTTGGATGTATTATGTAAATTATAGATTTGATTATTAAGCAAGAGTGACTGGAGGGTACTTATATAGTAATATTTACATATGAGTGAGTAGTTATACTACTAGCCTTATCGACATAAAAATCATTTTGAATTTCTTTAATATCCTTTTTAATGAATTAAATTTATAAGATTTATTAATTTTCTGATTATATATATAGTGATTTAAGTATTGCTCTATTAAGACACTCTAGGGTTTGAAGGCTTCTACAAGGATATGATATTTATAACTGATTTTATAGATAAATTTATTTAAGAATTAAATCTTTACAAATTAATTTATGTTTAAATTTAGTATGTATACGGTATTTAGTACCTAGTAACATCAGTGATCTTAGTGCATCATAATTATTTAGGTTTCCCGCTTTAACATGCCCATGGTGTTTATATACGTAGTCTTTGTATTTATCTAAATGACAGTGGCAGTGGCATTTATCTAAATGACAGTGGCTCTTTATCCAATTCATAATTTTGATCAATATCTATTGATTTGGCTATTTGATTATAATTGGAATATAACGTCTTAGTGGTTTATCATATTTATATGCAATTTTAGGATTTACATGTTTGACTGGAAAGTAATTGGAAACCGATTTTAAAAAAATATTTATGTTCAGATTATTGAAGACAGAATTAGTGAAATTCAAGGTACAATATTCGTTTATTTTAGTATATTGTTTTGATTCGTCATTTAAATTTAAGTCCGTGAAGTATAAATAAACATTAAGAATTTTACTTCTGGTAATGAGCAAATCACAGAATAAATGTTTTTCAAATGCAGTGATTATAAAAAGGTTATAAACCAATTTTAATTGCTGTTTTTTAATTGCGAAAATCCAGTTCTTACACTGTTTCCAATCCAAAGTGATTTTGAAATTTGCATGCTGCTGTAGGATGGCATTTTTTAGATCAGATAATGAGGGCAATTTTTTATTATATTTACTTGCTCTTTTAGTTCTTTTTAATTTATTTTTAGAAATGTTAAAGACATTATAAATAGTATAGTCTTCATTAGGATAATTAAAGGATTTTTTAACAATGTTATGATAATTAAATAATTGATTGAGTCCATATGGAAAAATAGTTTTGTGTGCACATATGAAGTCAATTTCAAGGAACAATCTGTCAATAATTTTTTTTTTGAATACATAGAATACTAATGTTGTCGAATCCATGTTGTCGACAATGTTCAATGTTGTCGAATCCATGTATAGAAAAATGTTCCTATTCGAATTTTGATTCATTAAGGATAGTTGCATTATTTGAAAAAAATTTTATGTGATTCCTGTGTACGTTAATTCGGAGGTGCAGAGGATTGCTGGTTTGGCCTATATATGACATATTACATCTTTTACATACAATTTGGTAGATGCAATTATATGTTTTACAGAAGGCAAGATTATTGCTATAATTGATCTGGTTACAATTAGCAAGCGGACACGTTTTACATCTATTAGAATTACAAGTTTTAAATTTAAGAGTGTTACTTAGTGTTGCATGGTTGTAAGATTGACAGTTATATGAAGAGAACAAGGAATGCTGGCTGGATGTACTAAATCTAGATGGAATAGTCATTGAAAAAAATGGATATTGTTGGTAGCGGGATATCGATCTAGGAAAATCCCAACAAGTTCTCGAATACAGAGCTTGAATGTCAGAGAACATCCAGTTGTCAGTCGCTAAATATTGATAATTAGACATCATATAATAGAGTAAGATAGTAACTTTTATTCCCCCAAAATAAAGAAACTTGCATTCAAAATAAGAGACTCATTAGCTAAGTATGTAACTTAATTCAAATACAAAAGTGAAAACTCAATTACAACATATGAAAGATAACATTATTTTTTCAAACTAATAGATCATCTATAAATCAACTTGAAAATAATAAGAACTAATGTGTACACACATTAAAACTGGATTAAATAAATGCTTAGTAATAAGCAAAACTAGGATATATAGTGGAAAAAATGTACATATATAGATTGATTTAAAAAACTGTACATTTAAAATTACGTCTACTTATTGCGTTATTTGTAGAATATAAATAAGATGAAATTAATATTTTAAATATATGACTTAAAGTAGAATATTTGAAGAGATATAGTAGAGCATCCATAACTAACAAAAGAATTCAATTTATTACCAGATAAGACTCAAGAGAGTGCTTGTCATCAATATGAAAAACCAGAAACAACTCTCATAATTTAAAACGAATTGTACAATGCTCATATATATATATATATATATATATATATATATATATATATATATATATATATATATATATATATATATATATATATATATATATATATATATATATATTGTCAAAAAGAAAAGAGGTATGGATGGAAACAATATACCAAAAGATGGCCGGGGGGAGTTGTGACCCCCTCACCCCGGTTAAGCATGCTTTACGTCGCGACAACACTCCCGGAGAGCCGGTACATTGCAAAAAGGAATACGAATGTATCAAATTGTAAGATGTAAATATACATCATACAGAAACAAATATAAGATATAATTGTCGAGATCCAGCCCTATCGAAATTCATCTACAGTAAATGTTTGAAATAAGTTAAAAAGTGTGTGAATAATGTTTGAAAAAAAGTGAAATACAGTATCCCTATTGAAACCTTCGAAGAATGGAGTTATGCTATTCGGAAGGCATTTAAGTTAAAATATCATAATGCTGTAACCCCTACTATAATACATAGATATAGCAAAGATGCATTGTCATCTTTACACAAAAAATTTGTAATAACATACGTCGACAAGGTAACGACAAATTATGCATTTACTTGTGTTTTACTTTATAAACAGTTATTATACAATAGTTATCACGATCCATGCGTATACCTACCTTTACAGCAATCTAAGTCAGAAATTGAGAATCGCATTAAATCAAAATACATTAAATTGGGATACAGAATGGGGCAAATCCGTTTTCCGTATATTACTTTAATACCTAAACTTCATAAAGATCCTGTTAAATTTCGTCCCATTACTAATGGTTTTCAATCATATTTGACAACAGCTAACAAAAAACTCTTATCTATTTTAAAAATAGTAATGATTAAGATTAAAAATAAGGGTGCATATTTTATTAGTAATAGTATAGAAGCTATTAAAAAAATAAATGTAATTAATGAAAATTTGTATTATAAAAGTTTTGATTTTAATGATTTGTTTTCAAATATAAACATGAAGGACTTATACCTTATTGTCATGGAGATATACGAAAAATACAATCTGCAGTCGATTATTGACAAATATAAATTTAAAACATTGGTGGAAATGGTTTTGTTCGAAACTGTACTGTTTGATGGTACATCTTATTTTAAACAATTACATGGAATACCCATGGGGGGTGGTTGTTCATCAATACTTGCTGATATATATCTGAATAAATATGAAGATGGAACACATATATTAAACGAAATTCTGTTCATTCGCTACGTTGATGACATTTTGGTAGCGTATCCATGTGAAGAATATCAGATGGATTTTACTTTCTATCCACAACATTTAAAACTTACTGAAACTCCATATAATGTCAACAAAAGTCTTAATTTTCTGGATATAGCGATATACAAGCAACCTGGAGGTTCTACTGGTTTCTGTTTGTACGATAAACGCAACGACTTCCACTTCAAAATCAATTATATCATAAACTGGAACTCGTGTATGCACAAAAATGTTTTTAGAAATATTATACTGGGACAATTAATACGTAGTCAAAGAATAAACAGTAAAATGGAAGATCGATATTTATGCGATTATCGTTTCCTACAAAACACCATCTCACAGGGTTTTCCCAGGAATTTTTTAAGTGACATTATCTACAAATTTTATAAAATAACTGTAACCGAAAGTTACCGTTTATATTTAAATAAAACTGTTGGCAATATACATACTGGATTGTCACAGGTAAAGCGTGTGATAACTGATATGGGACCTCTTGAATAGGGTATGATGTATAATACGTTATAGCAAATTTGCATGGTCTTGTATGACACAATATGGGATGTACATCTGCATGTAATATGCTATTGTTTGTCATTCAGGTATATGGTTTTAGAAATAGACTTTGTTATTATTGTTCTATTATGTGTCAATATTTAAATTCTTCTTTAAGTAGAAGCTTTGTAATTTTGATAATTTATACTTGTGAACATGTTTCAAACATTATTCACACACTTTTTAACTTATTTCAAACATTTACTGTAGATGAATTTCGATAGGGCTGGATCTCGACAATTATATCTTATATTTGTTTCTGTATGATGTATATTTACATCTTACAATTTGATACATTCGTATTCCTTTTTGCAATGTACCGGCTCTCCGGGAGTGTTGTCGCGACGTAAAGCATGCTTAACCGGGGTGAGGGGGTCACAACTCCCCCCGGCCATCTTTTGGTATATTGTTTCCATCCATACCTCTTTTCTTTTTGACAATATTTTAATCCTCTTTTTAGTGCAGCTTTGCGCCTTTTAAGTGTGATTTCAGATGATTTTGTAATGTAGTATTTCACGGTGTTTTAATATTATATATATATATATATATATATATATATATATATATATATTAATTTAACTCTGGTTAATCTTCGAATTTGGACAGGTGCTGTTCTTTTCTATTATCGGCATTGTGGCCGTTGTTTTGCTATTCTGGTGATGTTAATATATCATGATTACTTGAATTGATTATTTTTATTATTACATTTTTCTAATATATATATATATGTGTGTGTAAACTGTTGTGAGTAGGCAAAAAGCTTAGTCAGTCTCATTTAAACTCCAAAGTATACAGATCATATGTGGTAACTCAATGTATGTTATTTTATTCTTATTCATCTTTTAAACATTACATTGTGTATTCTCATTTAAATATTACAAGGCATCAAGCTGGTATATTTGATTATATTGTTCGATTATTTTTACATTTATATCTGATCCATTATCTACTTTCTTCTAAGTCGGACCATGTGCAAAATTTCTGTAATACAATTTACAGTTTTGCACACAGAAACGTAGAAGTTTCAGCCTAACCGAACCAGGTATGGCCCTTGATAACGTGCATGGTTTCGGAAATGCTTTTCACTTTTTCCAATTATATTCATTTTAAAAGAATTATGATAGCCAAAAAGGCCTAGCTCCACATGCATTTTTTTCTGTTTGAAACTTTTCTTTACACTATTCATGCATTTACACCATGTATGTTTATGCAGGGAACAAGGGATACCTTAAGTACCTGTATTTCATATATGATTTATAACACTTAAAATTTTAATCTAAGGGTGTAGTTAAGGGATTATACTCACAAAACTTTCACCACATGTAATCCTTTTTCAATTGCTTACCTTATACATGGAACAGGGAAAGAGGGCTACCTATTTAGTACCTGTTTTATTTAAAATGTTCTATTTATAATTTTCACAAGCTTGTCGTAGAGTCAATTTTGATTTCAAACTCTCACTTCAGACCATTTTATTGTCACATTTGCTCTACAGACCATTTTCAATAAATGATCCATCTCTAGTATTTATAATACAAGTAAATTACAATTCTTAAAATAAAAAAATAACACACACACACACACACACATATATATATATATATATATATATATATATATACTTACTGTAGTTTATGCATAGTTTTCTATTATATATCAATTTATATATATATATTATGATGAATGCATAATTGCATTGATTTAGATGTGTTTGTTCTCCCCGTGATAGTTATATCTCATTTTTTATATTTTGGAAAGTCATAGTGCTTACTCGCCTAACCTTCCTTTTGCGTAGATGATAGGAATTTGTTTCAAGTTTGTTTTAATTTTGGCTTACTGTATTTAATAGATAATGTTTCATACGTGTTTAAAAAATGTGTAAAATATCTTTGGATTTTTATAAACTATATTTATTCTTTATTATTCTTGCATAGCATGTAATTTGGCAAATATGCAATGTTTTACTTTTTCCCAGTTATAAATTGTTTGGCAAGTGTTTAAATTTGGTTTCATACGTAGCTATCTTGTATTTCAAGTTATGGTTACGTGTTACAATTTATCTCTAATCTCATTGGAATTTCATATAATATTTTTATTATTTATATATACATGTGAACCTTAATATGTCGAACCTCGATATCTCGAAATTTTCGATATCTCGAAATATTTTCATCTCCCTTCACGCACGGTATAAAACTAATGTAAAACAAACTCTTTAACTCGAAATTTTTTTAATCAAACTCTCGATATTTCGAATTTTTCCATCTTATACCATTTGGATCATCTTCCCATTTTCATCTTTTCATTTGGAAAAATACGATCCAAAAAATGTGTTTAATGCAAATGAAACAGGACTATTTTTTAAGTGCATGCCTGATAAAACTATGGCCATTAAAGGCATGTCATGGCGGGAAAAGGAGCAAAGAAAGATTAACTGTGCTATTTTGCACTAATATGGATGGTTCAAAAAGGCTCGAACCTCTTATGATAGGTAAATCTGCTAAACCCCGATGTTTTTGAGAAATTAAATCTGCTCCTGACTTATTTTGCGAACAATAAGGCTTGGATGATTGCCGAAATTTTCACTAATTGGTCGAAGGAACTAGACAGAAAAATGTCCCATGAAAATCGCGGTATTGTTCTCTTCTTGGACAACCGTACAGCGCATAATAGAGTGCCGAAATTAAAATCCGTGAAAGTTCATTTCATGCCACCAAACACAACTTCTAAGTTACAGGCTTTGGACCAAGGTATTATACAGAGTTTTAAAGTAAACTATCGCCACAAAATTAAGCTTATTTGGATCCGCTTAGTTCATTTGGAAAATGTGATAGATATTGAAGGATTCAGTACCTGTAACCAAACTGTCATAGATGACTATTTTGCAAGTAAAGAAATGCAAGATTAAATTTTAATAATGTATAATTACATTAAATGTGTATCCAATCATTTCAAGATTCGCTTTCTTTGTTGTCAGCATTTTCTTGGGTAATACCCAATTCTCTGTCTGTAAGATAAAGTAAGTGATTTTTTTTAAATGTGTAAAGTATAAGACTATGATGTATATATTCTTTTGTGAATTCCTTAAAATTTTTCAAATTATCGATATCTCGAATTTTTTCTCTACTCCCTTCAAATTCGACATATCGAGGTTCGACTGTATATATATATATATATATATATATATATATATATATATATATATATATATATATATAATTGAAGATTTTTATGATTACTTGTAATATATATATACCCGAGAAATACCAAAGAAAATTGCTTGCAAACTGAAGGTTTTTGCAAATCAGAAGCCTAGTGTAGCACGATGAGCTATGCAAGAAGTTTGGAAATTGAATAAATGGAATCTAGTGAATATAAAATATCTAGAATCTAGTGAAATTATATATATATATATATATATATATATATATATATATATATATATATATATACATATTTATTTATATATATATATATATATATATATATATATATATATATATATATTATACAGATATGTTGATGACCTGATTTGCTTAGTATATACTGAAAATTATGTCATAGATATAGATTTCTATCCAGACAGTTTGGGATTAATTCCTAATGAAGCTACTATTAGTAATAATATTAATTTTCTTGATTTAAATCTTATTATTGAACCTTCTAAGAGAATTGTTACTAATTTATATAATAAAAAAACTTTTTTTAATTTTAACATTAATAAAATCTTACCATTTAATTCCTTTAACTCGATTTTATTGTTTAGAAATATTATACTTAATCAGCTTTTTAGAATTTATAGATTATCTGATAAAAAATTTCATGCTATACATATAAATAATCTAAAAATTACCAGCAATTTATCCCTCTTATTTTGTAAATGATATAGATAAAAAATTTAGATTAGCTGGATTTTCATGAATTCTATTCAGAGTTTTTTATATTAGCCTGACATCTCCATTTTCTTGTATAAATAATATTTTTATTTTTACATCCATTTAAACATTCGCCTTTCTATAATTAGCCCCTCCTTTTAGTAGCTCTGATTGTATATTTTCACTTATTCTTACCTTTTCGGATTACTGTTATTTATTTCTTACGAATGGCAACAGTAGATCATTTATTTTTCCTTTGCGAATGGCAACACTGGTCTCTTCATTCTGGGTTCTCGAGTTCGACAGGCTCGTGCATTTGTAGTGTCATTTTCCAGGTATTCTTGTTTCCTTTTATATTTTCTTCTTTATGTATGTTGTCCAAGTAGAAATAGTTTATAGATATAATCTATCTATTTCTTCAGAAACATACATTTTTTTGTGTTTGCTTAGACAAAATACTTGGACCCGAAGAAGAGTTTGGGAAAAGTGAACAAATCCATGATTTAACCCTAGTCCTTGTCCACGTGTATAGCATTAATGCTTGAATTTCATTTGTTTTTCTTTTATCGATTCCATACCATTGATTTTCTTTCACTTGCTGATTCGAAATTTGTATTTTTTTCCCATGTGCTTGAAGATTTGCTGATTTACACTTTTATTTTGTAGGCTTGTTAAAAAGTTAAGTTTTCGAGTTACAGCTTCTCACTTTTCTTTCATTGGACTTTCAAACTATTATTATTATTAATATATATATATATATATATATATATATATATATATATATATATATATATATATATATATATATATATATATATATATATATATATATATATAAGGGTTAATATGAAAAAATAAAAATGAAATATATATATATATATATATATATATATATATATATACACACACATATATATATAGACACGCACACACACAACTAAAAGTCTGTTTATTTGTGTGGTTTGGTATACAAATCCAAAGTTTTTGACAGATTCTCCTGAACTTGGATATGGTTTTTCTCTACTTATCTGCGGGCAGATCCCTCCATGTTTAGAGTTTCTGGGACCAGAGGTTGTCGAGATATTGATAAAAAAAAAAATGCAAAATTGAAACGTCCAAAGGAATAGCATTATTCAGATTTTTTTTTTTTTCTGAAAGTTTATTTAAGAAAAATTATATCATATTGCTTAGCAACGGAATTTAATCAAATGTGGCAGACTATTTTTATTTAATTTATACGATTAAAATCTATATAAATAAAAGAAAAATCTGCGTGTTTATTTGTCTCATCATCACGGACGAACGGCTGCACCGAATTTCATAAAATTTGGTGGGTGAACAAGGAACTGCCCTACTTAAAATTGAGTCCATGTTTCATGGACCAGGGGTTGTCGAGCTATTACTAAAAAAACGAACATCCCATATAAATAACATTATACAGGCGATATTGTTTCAATCAATTTATATGAAGAAAATTATACCATGTTGCTTACCAACGCAATTAAATCAAATGTGCTTATACGGCAGATTATTTTTATGAAGTTTTTTTTTTCAATTCAAATAATTAAAAAATAGATGTAAAAACAAATTTTATAAATAAACGGTATTGCACTTGTGACTGGATAATATCAATAACGGCCTTCGGGTATAAATATTATGGAAATTGATATTTTCAATTTCTGAAGTTATCTGATTTAGAGAATAAACTCATATATTATGTTCAGTCAATTGTTGAAACAGAATAAAATTGGTACGGGTATATCTTCTAATATCATTTTAGAGCATTCATTTCTACATATATTCATCCAATTTCATATTTCCTGTAAATTTGTTTACAAACGGAACTTTGATTCTTCAGATCTCTATGGAGATAATTCTGTGGAGATAATTTTGTATAGCAACAATACAGATTCTTGTACTTCTTCATAGGAGAATTAAATCAAATATTTTAATAGAATGTTTTGAATAACAATAACATTTAGAATACAAAAGGAACTAGCACATACTTTAATCACGAACAACGTCGGCTACTATTATCGATATAAATAAAATGGTAAGTTGTGCTTCTATCTGTTTATAAATATGGGAGAACTCACCTCTTAACTTTTTGTGAAAACTATTAGAAAATTTCAAAGAAAGACTCCAAATAAATTAACTTACAACTCCAAGTTGTAATCCAGTTGGTAACGAGTCTATTTAAACTTGAATAAAACTCAAGGACACAACACAAAATAAAATATGAAGGTCATTTATTAAACTGCCTAAAAGACACACAAAATAGTTACAACAATCCATTAAAACTTGATCGCAAATTGTGAATTTCAAGTTCCTGCAATCTTCTTTTATTTAAAAATATTTTTTGACAATTTTCAGAATGTGTTTTTTGTATTAATGTCTTTATTGCTAGTGCATCCTTAGTCTGTATTTAATTAATAGACGACACGTTTTTTCCCTGCACAAACCTGCCCTTGAAGTTTACCTACTAATATTTTCCATGCTAATAAATTGTATTTATTTATTGTTACCTAGTCGGATTATTAGTCATTTCGGTTGTTAATACACATTTTTGTTTTTAAATATATATATAATATATATATATATATAATAAGAATATAAAATGAAAATCCAATAACAGAATAGAGAGAAGTTGTAACTCACAATACCTTAACTTAAAATATGCCTACAAATTTAAAAGTATTAAAAGGGGAATCATCAATCATGAGGAAAATAAAATGCCTATTTCTAATCATCAAGCTAAAGATAAGTCATTTTTTATTACTTTAATAATTTTAGTATTTTTAACTATTCATATTTGCAAAGTATCCTTAACTCTTTTAGTATGCTTCGGTATGGGGATTAGTACCTTAAGTACCTGCATTACATATATGATTTTTATAAAAATACTTTCATCTTAATGTGAAGTTAAAAAAAAAAAAAAAAAATTCACACATCTTCATCTCATGTAATTCTTATTCCATTCCTTAAATTATATATGTGGAATAGGGAAAAAAGGGGTATTTTATACAAATTCAGTACCTGTTTTATTTATAATGTTTACATATCATGTTCCTTTTAAAATATTCAACAGTAAAATAAAAATTCTTCAATTATATATATATATATATATATATATATTATATATATATATATAATTGAAGAATTTTTATTTTACTGTTGAATATTTTAAAAGGAACATGATATGTAAACATTATAAATAAAACAGGTACTGAATTTGTATAAAATACCCCTTTTTTTCCCTATTCCACATATATAATTTAAGGAATGGAATAAGAATTACATGAGATGAAGATGTGTGATTTTTTTTTTTTTTTTTTTTTTTTTTTTTTTTTTTTTTTTTAACTTCACATTAAGACATTAAGATGAAAGTATTTTTATAAAAATGATATATGCATATAATTGAAGAATTATATATAATTAAAGAATATATATATATATAATTGAAGAATTTTAATTTACTTGTATTATTTATACCAAAGATTGATCATATATTGAAATAGTTCTGCATAGCAAAAATGAAAATAAGATGGTCTGAAGTGAATATTTGATATCAATAATGACTATACGACAAGCTTGTCAAAAACCCAGACCATTCGACTCGCCCTAAGGCATGAGCAGCAACTTGAGTAGCCGGGAACGATACGACAAGCTTGTGAAGATGTTAAAGAGAACATTATATATAAAAAAAAAACATTATAAATAAAACTGGTACTAAGTTGGTATAAAATACCCCTTTTTCCCCTGTTCTATATATAAGTTAACAAATTGAAAACGAATTACATGTGGTAAGAATTGGTGATTATAATCCCTTAACTACACTCTTAGATTAAATTTTGTTATAAATCATATATGTATAATACAGGTACTTAAGGTACTAATCCCTCTGTTCCCTGCATAAACATACATAGTGTAAAAACATGAATAGTGTATAAGATGAAAAGTTGCAAAACAGAAAAAATTTTATGCACATGGAGCTAGGCCTTTCTTGCTCCCAAAATTTTTTTTTAAATGAATGAATTAAAAAAAGTGGAAAGCATTCCCGAAACCGCATGTAATTTATCAAGGGCCATACCTGGTTCATTACTGCTGATTCTACGTTTTTGTGTGCATTACTGTAAATTGTATTGCAGAAATAATGCATATGACCCGACGTAGAAATTGGATCAGATATAAATATAAAAATAATCAAATAAAATAATCAAATATACCAGCGTATGGCTGTGTATTTAAATGAGAATGCATTGTTATGTATAAGATGAAAAAGAATAATAATAATAATAAAATATGTACTAACAAAATTGATACTGACTAAGCTTTTTCCAACTCAAAACAGGTTACAGTTAAGTTGATGGACTATGAGTGCAACTGTTGAAAGTGAAACATGGAGCTGATAATTTGTTTAAAATTTTTTATACAAAAATGGTTGAGATTGACCTGTCAATATGTTGCTGTAATTGAAGCAAGGTTTTGAATTTAAAATTAAATTGTGTTTTAATAAATGAAAAAATAAGGTTTAGCGGGAATGTATTTTGTATAGTGGTGTTTATGAATTTAATAAGATGTTCTTTGTAGTAACATGGTGCATAATTAACATTTTTATTCTTAATAACTGATTATTAATAATATTTTTATATACTGATTCTGATAAATTGGATGAATAATGTTGAAGTTTAAAGATTAACAACAGTATCTTCTGTAACAGAACTTTATATTAAAATTGCATCTATTTACTGCACTAAATGCAGAAAGATGAAATTAATTTTGGCTAAAAGAGTTAAAACTGAACTTAAAGAGGCTTTTCATATCACTTAAGACTAATTAAAAGACTCTTAATGAATACTAGATTAAGAATTCAATGGAAATCTAGTATCAAGTCTTTTAATTAGTTTTAGGTGATATACAATGTCTCTTCAAGTTCAATTTTAATTCTTTTAGCTCTATATATTATATATATGTGTGTATTTCGATGAACGGATATATTAAATAACTAGTAACTAATAACTAAATTTAGTTTAGTTTTTATAAATGAATTCTATTATATTTTAGATTAATTATCTCATTTCGACCTCGAGATATAAGACTATGGGAATTATTGATATTTTTAGTTTTAAATCATGTGTTTGATTTTCGAAACTCGTGTATTTTCTATTGTGTTTACCGATTGTTGAGCCAGGATAAAACAAAATACGGGTACCATTTTAGCGTATGTTGACCAAGCTTCATACTTTTAGCAAATTTGCTTAACAGCCGGGACAAGAATGTTTTATTCTTCGATCTGCCTATACAGATCATTTTTAACACTTTACAACATAGTTGAAAGTGTTTATGACTTTGTTCATTCTGTCTGTCTGTCCGTTAGCACGATAACTGCCTTTATCAAAATGAAATTTTAGTATGTTTTTCAGACGGTCTGTGGGACCTATGGGAATATAAATGAATAATATCACCCAATTAGTTTTTTATTGAACCCGGGTTGAAAAAATGAAATACATTGAACCCTATGGGACCTAATTTTTCAAACATTTTTTAAGCGAATTTAAAATTCACATATTGCTTCAAAAATTTTAGGAAATATACAAATTATCCCATAAAATATATAAAAAAAATTTCAGTAAAATATGTTAGGTAGTTTTTTAAATAACAATTATTCAATATAGGGAGAAAAACAAATTCAATTAAATTCCGACTCTCGTTATATCCTCCAGAAAGAAAAAAGAGATATATTATATAATACATATCTTTCCAATACTTTAATTATTTTATATACGAGAAAGGTTTCACATTTTAAAATAAATATGGTAGATAACAATTTTTCAAATTTTTAAATAAAATAAATTATTATAGTATTGTGATGAATGAAACGATTAGAAAAATGTTTATGAATAAAATGCTGCTTTTATATAGAGGCGATTTAAATTTCGATGACGTCATTTGAATAAAGTTTATCTGTTTTCGCTGAGGTTTTCAAATATAATAAATTATTGCAGTGTTATGATAATTTTAAAAATATTACCTAGGAATGTATCGCATTTTAGAGATGTTTAATCCAGGCAATTTATATTTCAATGCCGTCATTTGAATGAAGTTCATTATTTTCTTCGATGAAATTTTCAAATATAATAAATTAATGTCGCATTGTAATAATTTGAAAATTATTACCGAGGAATGTATCGCATTTTAGAGATGTTTGTATGAAATTGCATTGAAGTTGGAAAGTATTTCCAACTTCAATGCATGATTGATCTTTATGCATGATTGACCTTTATGCATGATTGATCTTTCTTGGTTTTATATTGAGAAATTAAATTCCTCTTTTCAGGGAAATTGAATTAAATATTTTAATACAATATTTTTTTGAAGAACAATATCATATAGAATACTTCTGAAATTTGCCCATAGTTTTGCATCACGAGCAACACCACGTCGCTAGTTGTAGGGTGGCTACATGATCTCAGATAAAAAAATTCCCTGCTATTTCCAGATAATATCTTCAAACATTCCCTGATATGTATCATTGTCTACTTTTACTGAATATCAGTTTAACATGCTTAAAAAAGTTAATATAATTACAAGAAAGATTAATCATGCTTAAAGGATTGATTATGAAATACTTTCCAACTACAATGCAATTTTATTTAAACATTTCTAAAATGCAATACATTCCTCGGTAATAGTTTAAAACTTATCACAATACTACATTAATTTATTATATTTGCAAACTTAAACCTTCATCGAAATAAAATGAACTTCATTCAAATGACGGCATTGAAATATAAATTGCCTGGTTTAAACATCACTAAAATGCAATACAATCCTCGGTAATATTTTTAAAATTGTCATAATACTACAATAATTTATTATATTTGAAAGATTCATCGAAAACAACTGACATTCATTCAAATGACGTCATAGAAAAAATAACACGCCTGGCTCTCTCTATAAAAACAGCATTATATTCATAACATTTTCCCATTCATTTCATTCGGGTCTGGGTCGTAATCCCGACAGCCGAAATCCCGACAAGCCGAAATCCCGACAGCCGAAATCCCGACATGCCAAAATCCCGACAGGGTCGAAATCCCGACAAGTCAAAATCCCGACAATGTCGAAATCCCGACAAGCCAAAATCCCGACAAGGTCGAAATCCCGACAAGCCAAAATCCCGACAGCCGAAACCCACTCTTGCACAGACTAATACAACACTAAGGCGGTCATCGCAGTGACGTCACAAGGGTTAGAATTTACTAATCCGCACTCCCCCCCCCCCCCCCACGCACATGCACTGGACTCAGGTTCCCTCTTGTCTCCATCCGCTTGCTACAACAATGGCCATATGCTATTTGAATATGCTATTTAAACGTATGCAGAATGTGTAAGTGTTTTTTTTCTTTTTTAATAAAATGAATTTCCTAAATCTTATACCGACCTGTTATATCATTTTAATCTTTGTCATTTCAATTTGCCAAAATTTATTTCAGTAATGGCATAATTGTTATGATTTAGTGATTAAAACTATTAATTTTTAAAATGTAGAGATGTAAAAACGCCGATAATTTTGATCAAGCTATACATATAGGCGTAGAGAGCCATGTGCGTGGGCCCAGCGTGAGTCCAGCGCATGTGCGTGTGGAGGGGGGGGGGGGGGGAAGTGCTGATTAGTAAATTCTAACCCTAGTGACATCACTGCGATGACCGCCTTAGTGTTGTATTAGTCTGTGCAAGAGTGGGTTTCGGCTGTCGGGATTTTGGCTTGTCGGGATTTCGACCTTGTCGGGATTTTGGCTTGTCGGGATTTCGACCTTGTCGGGATTTTGGCTTGTCGGGATTTCGACCTTGTCGGGATTTTGACTTGTCGGGATTCTGGCTTGTCGGGATTTCGGCTGTCGGGATTCTGGCTTGTCGGGATTTCGGCTGTCGGGATTATGTCCGGAACCGATTTCATTCATCACAGTACTATAATAATTTATTTTATTTAAAAATTAAGACCATGGAGG
Organism: Amaurobius ferox; assembly: GCA_951213105.1. Taxonomy (NCBI): domain Eukaryota; kingdom Metazoa; phylum Arthropoda; class Arachnida; order Araneae; family Amaurobiidae; genus Amaurobius; species Amaurobius ferox. The sequence goes on along the minus strand of OX578153.1, from coordinate 120,230,509 downwards.
TACAAGTAATTAAACTCTATGCGTAAAACTTCATCGAAAAAAATCGTCCTTCTCTCTGTAAAATCAATTAATATTTCATTCATATCAGCTATGCTGACTCCATGAGCTAAATAATTTTGCGTTAAAGAAATACAACAATTCTTATATAACTCATCCTACATATTTTGCTGTTTACATTTTATATAAGTGAAAAATAGGCTTCGTTGTAGAAATAATAAAATTTGGATGAGCATTTAAACTCAAAGATATTGTCATTGCGTTGTTTCAGCATGTAGATGCACAGAATTTAAGCAAAAATAAAGTGGTTTTAGGACGGATACAACACTCAATATGAATTAGAAAGAACTTTAAAAATCACGATTTTGAGGCAAGATGGATGCCCTATTTTATTTTTAAGTGGGTCACGTGATCTTTTCATATCATGGTCACGTGATCGCTTCATATAAGAGGTGTTATTATTATTTTTATTTAAAAAACTAGTGAATATATTTTGCTAAATTTTTTTTAATATATTTTATGGAATAATTTGAATATTACCTAAAATTTTCGAAGCAATTTGTGAATTTTAAATCCACTTAAAAAATGCTTGAAAAATTAGGTTCCATAGGTTGTGAATTTTAAATCCGCTTAAAAAATGCTTGAAAAATTAGGTTCCACAGGGCTCAATGCATTTCATTTTTTCAACCCGGGTTCAATTCAAAACTAATTGGTTGATATTATTCATTTATATTCCCATAGGTCACACAGACCGTCTGAACAACATACTAAAATTTCATTTTGATTAAGTCATTTTTACGGCAGTTATCGTGCTAACGGACAGACAGATAGAATGAACAAAGTCATAAACACTTTTCAACTTTGTTGTAAAGTGTTAAAAAGGGATAATTAAGAATAAATAATTAAAATTAATTACTTTTAGCATTGAAAAGTATAATAATCAAAGAATAGTATTTACCAAGAGTTATATAAAAACAGCAGTATTACAAATATTAGTCCTTCAAGCACTAAAATTCTATAAAATCCAGCTATGAACTGAGCAGTGTTCTATAAAATCCAGTCAAGAATTCATATAGTTAAATATCAATTGAAATTATGTATGAGCAGAAACAGAATTTTTTTAATCTGCTTTTCCTGTCATATGGAACATCTTGACCACTTTCAAAACAATTAAGACGAGAGACCAGTGAGAAAAAAAAAAAAAAAAATTATCTCTTCTTTTTATTGAGGTGCCTTTCATCGCACGAAACGCGAATAAGAAATTCTATACATTGTGCGTCAGAAGAAAGCTAGGATTAACGGAAAAAAAATTCCGATTTCCCTGATTTTACAGGGTTTTTTTTTAAGAATTTCCTGATTTTTCCAGAATGCTGATATTTCCTGATGTTTCTCTGAATTCCAGGTTCTGTAGCCACTCTATAGTTTGTAATTACATTTACAACCATTACTGACATGCATCTATATTTAGTTATATGTTTCTTTTATTATTAATATTAACACTTTACAACATAAAAAGTGTTTAGGACTTTGTTCTTTCTGTCTGTCTGTCAGTCTGTCCGTTAGCACGATAACTGCCGTAAAAATCAAATGAAATGCCGTAACGAATGCCGTAAAAATCAAATGAAATTTTAGTATGTTGTTCAGACGGCCTGTGAGACCTATGGGAATATAAATGAATAATATCACCCAATTAGTTTTGGATTGAACTCGGGTTGAAAAAATGAAATACATTGAACCCTATGGGACCTAATTATTCAAGCATTTTTTAAGCGAATTTAAAATTCACAAATTGTTTCGAAAGTTTTATGACATATTCAAATTGTCCCATGAAATATATAAAAAAAAAATTCAGCAAAATATATTCAGTAGTTTTTTAAATAAAAATTAAAATAATAATTACATCTTTTATATGAAGAAATCACGTAACCATCACATAAAGAGATCGCGTGACAAATTTCAAAATAAAATATGGCATCCATCTTGTGCCAAAATCGTAATTTTTAAAGTTTTTTTTTAAATTCATATTCAGCATTGTATCAGTCCTAAAACCGCTTTATTTTTGCTTAAATTCTGTGCATCTACATACTGAAACAAAGCAATTACAATATATTTGAGTTTAAATGATCATCCAACTTTGATTATTTCTACAACGAAGCCTCATTTTCACTTATGGAGAATGTAAATACCAAAATATGTAGAATGAGTTGTATAAGAATTGCTGCATTTCTTTAACGCAAAATTATTTAGGTCATGGAGTCTGCAATATAGCTGATACGAATGAAACATCTATTGATTTTACACAACGAAGACGATATTTTCGATGAAGTTTTAAGCATAGAGTTAAATTACTTGTACCTCCATGGTTTTAAGTTTTTAAATAAAATAAATTATTATAGTATTGTGATGAATGAAAGGAATTGAAAAAAGTTTATGAATGAAATGCTGCTTTTATAGAGAAAGCCAGTGGATTTATATTTCGATGACGTCATTTGAATAAAGTTTATCTATTTTCGATGAGGTTTTCAAATATAATAAATTATTGCAGTGTTATGATAATTTTAAAAATATTACAGAGGAATGTATCGCCTTTTAGAGATGTTTAAACCAGGCAACTTATATTTCAATGCCGTCATTTGAATGAAGATCATTTTTTCCGATGAAGTTTTAACTTTTCAAATATAATAAATTAATGTAGTATTGTAATAATTTCAAAAATATTACCGAGGAATGTATCGCATTTTAGAGATGTTTGCATTAAAGTTGGAAAGTGTTTCATAATCAATGTTGATCTTTCTTGTTTTTGTTCCGCTGTTCGTCGGTTTTCCAATGAGTCAGTCATTTAATCCACACTTTGGGTTTGCGTAAAAGCCACCGAAATTTGAAAAGGGAAACAAAACCTCCGAATAACAAACAAGTAATATTCTTATTGTCAATACACACTTTTAACCACGTGTTATACATATCTGAATTTAGAGTCAAATATGTTAATCCAGAGAGATTTTTCCAAAATAAAATACCTTGAACTAATATCCACAAAAACTATACCAAAGGTATGTTTTACGTAAGTTGGTATAAAGCGCAAATCTACAAATCATAACCTTTCGGGTGATGAAAGGGTAAAAAAAATATCCCGCCGAGCTACAAAATATAAAATTGAGGCAAAAGAGTTAAATTTACTTACAAAATTGAAATTGATATATTTTTGAGATTAAAACTGGGATGATTTAGAAATATAAATTTAGACAGCTATGATAAAGCTCACACACACGTACACTTTACTATCGGGGTCTCTTGACTTTTTACTCAGTCAGCATCACGCGTATAAGCAGAAAGACGATAAAAATATCCCGATTTTCACAGAACGGTAAACTCACACAAGGAGGCTGCATGCAAGTAATGCGACGCACATAAAAAACCAAAATCTATGGCTCAGATCATCACTCACCTGTGTCTCTCCAGTGATGCCTCGGCTTGCGAGACGCCATTGGGCCCCTCCCCCTTTGACGAGCTGGGCCTGGCTTGACTGTTCACACTTGTCTCATTAGGAGAGCACCTTTTTCTTTCTATTCCACCTTTCTCCATTCTCACCGCATCTTTTTTTATGACCGCTAAAGGTCGTGGAACTTTTGTCAATGTCCCCCGAACCAATGGAAACCACAGGTGAGGCAGCTCCGAATCGGGATCCGATGCCGGCACGCGGTTGGATGCTGAAAGGGGCGGTGGGCGGCAACAACCACCCTCGGCGCATGCCGACGGTGGTCGCGCTAATAGTTCCCGCCTCTCGCGATCGTTAAAGCCGTCTTGAGCAGAGGGAAGGAGCAAGCAGATCGACGCTGGCGAGTTAATTCCGACGTCAGACCTATTATCTCTAAGGGCTGTTCGACGCAGTCCTAAAGAGATTACCAAAGCATTCTGATTACACAAAAATGCTCGTACCGTCAGATATGTTGGCCGCACAATCAAAGCTTCTGTACCAGCTGAATAAGTTCTATGGAGAAAGGGTTCAGGTTCGCAAAGCTGCCATAGCTAAGACTGTTCGCGAAGTTTGCAAAGTAGTCCAAGACGTACTCAAAGAAGTCGAGGTTCAAGAGCCCAGATTCATATCATCCTTGAACGATTGCAATGGCAGATACGATGGATTTGATGTTATATCTCCAACGGAGTTCGAAGTGGTCCTGTACCTCAACCAGATGGGTGTGTTCAACTTCGTAGACGACGGATCTTTGCCCGGTTGCGCAGTCCTAAAATTGAGCGACGGAAGGAAAAGGTCCATGTCATTGTGGGTGGAATTCATAACGGCTTCGGGTTACCTTTCGGCCAGGAAGATACGCTCCCGCTTCCAGACCTTGGTGGCCCAAGCCTGCGACAAGTGCAGCTACAGAGACATCGTGAAGATGGTGGCGGACACAACAGAGGTGAAGTTGCGCATCCGAGAACGATTTGTTGTGCAAATAACACCCGCTTTTCGTTGCAGTGGACTATGGCCCAGATCTGCCGCTCACTGGCCCATACCTCACATACCCTGGCCCAACCCAAACTTGGTGGCAGAGGTCAAAACAGAAGGTTTCGATTTGCTGTCCAAAGAATGCGTGACACTCCAGGGAAAACAGTCGTCCATGGAAGGGGATGCCTGGGTGCTGAATTTCGGAGAAGCCGAGAACAGACTTCTACAAGGAGGATGCCGCAGCAAATGCCTCAGCATTTTGAAAACGATGCGGGACCGCCACTTGGATCTACCTGGGAATCCCGTGTCCAGTTATCACATGAAAACGTTGGTGCTGTACGAGTGCGAGAAGCATCCTCGGGAACTGGAGTGGGACGAAACGTGCCTCGGGGATCGTCTTAATGGAATACTGCTTCAATTAATATCCTGCCTCCAGTGTCGTCGATGTCCGCACTATTTTCTGCCGCAGTTGGATCTTTTCAAGGGGAAATCGGTCAGTTCTTTGGAGAACGCGGCAAAGCAGTGCTGGCGATTGACGCGGGAACTGCTCACAAACCCCAGATCGCTGGAAAAATTGTAAACCTTCCAATCCAAAAAAATATTTACTGTGGCAAATTAGGAAATGTGATTGCATTTGTCATCCATATTAGAAAAGACATTTGGGCGGGAAGTAACATTTCAACGAAATATTTGCTGTTGCAAAAACCCATATTTGCCATTAGTAGGACGTGTCACGACAAATGGCAATGCAATATATGTCTCAAGGATACCCTTAACGGGATTTATTTCTTCTTTTTTATAGAGCAAGGACAGAATATTAATCTCAAAGAAAGGGATAACCTCATCTTTTTGCGACAATAAGAAACAACGATGAATGTGAACTGTGTGTGATATATTTTCGCTTCTGTGAACTTTATATGGACTTGATGTTATGCCGCATCGATACTGTGAACAAGTGGCCGGTTATGTTCTTATTAGGAAATAGACTTTATGTGTTCGCAACTGAAGTGGACATTGGTTAAGTTCTTGTAGAGAATTTATGTATAGTTTTATGTGTACAGTTTGTTTGAATTTGTACAGATATATAAACAGGTAGATATGCATTTCATTTCTTTCTTTTTAGAGTGATCATATTAATAGAAGAAAAATATCATATATATAGAGAGAGAGAGTTACAACTTCTCTGTATTCTATCATTGGATTTTCAAATTATTTTTATTATATATTTATATATATATATATATATATATATATATATATATATATAGATAGATAGATAGATAGATAGATAGATATATATATAGATAGATAGATAGATATAACATTTTATGATAATCTAAAGAAGTAATAGAAATATGATGCAACACCTGGAGAAGACTAAAAGTTAAATATTTAGAAAAGTATTAAACTATATTAGATTGATTTAAACCTATTATTTAGCAATTACTATAATTATATATATATATATATATATATATATATCATTGGATTTTCATATAATATTTTTATTATATATATATATATATATATATATATAATAAAAATATTTGTTGTTTAATTACCTGTAATTTATATATATATATATATAAATATATAAGGGCTTCTATTTTGCTAGGCTTCTGTTTTGCAATTTATTTACCTTTACCTTCAGTTTACAAGCAATTTTCTTTGGTATTTCTCGGGTATATATATATTACAAGTAATCATAAAAATCTTCAATTATATATATATATATATATATATATATATATATATATATATATATATATAATTTACAGGCTACACAAGAATATGGGGGGGAAACCAAAGCCATTTTTAAAACCTAGTTTGTACTTTGCAAAAATAAAATACAAAATTGGTGGTGGTTTCAAGCAGCAAAAGATCATCAGAGGGAAATCAAAATAATATGACGATATATTGAGATATTTACATATTTAGTTTCTAAGGTGAAACATTTTGCTATATTATAAAACATATCGGTTAGGATATTCATCAAAGTTTGATTACAGGTAAGAATGTAGCACAATGTTTCACTATAGAAAAATGTCGGATATAACCAGAAACATTCTGATTTGCCCCAGTTACACACAGAGGAGGTGTAAAGAGTGCAAATGCAATTCCATTCATTTTACTATTCTGAACTAGTTTTTACAATGGACAAAATTCAACATAAATCTCCAAGCACTTCTTCATTTCAATCCATTTCATTTTAAGCTTATTTTAAATTCAAGGTGATTATTTTTATAATTTTGAGGGGAGATAGTAGTTTTCGAGGATGGACATGACATATATTTTGGAATGACTTTGAATAAAAAAAACAGGTTTTTTTTATGTTTTCAAAAGGAAATTTTCATACTTCAACAACTGCATGTTGTTAATACGAAAATATTGCTGTTTTATTAATATATATCTTGGCTGATTTTAAAAATATGCTCAAAATATAAATAATAGAGCTTACTGTTCCAAAGATTATCTTTTAACGAAAGTCTCCAGAAACATTTTTGTTTTCACTAAAGCTATGCATGTTTATTTAATACTTTTATGCACTAAACTTAAAACATTTGAAAATATTTTTTTTTTTTAAAGTATTTTTGAAAAATCATAAATTGTAATATATTTTTTTAATTAAATTTGAAAAATCAATTCTGTTTTAAAGGTGAAGACTCCTATCTTCCCTTAAGTGTATTACTTTATTCTTAAATCTCATCTGAATGGGAAGCAATGAATGAGACGAAAGTATTTAACGAAAGTCTCCAGAAACATTTTTGTTTTCACTAAAGCTATGCATGTTTATTTAATACTTTTATGCACTAAATTTAAAACATTTGAAAATATTTTTTTTTTAAAAAGTATTTTTGAAAAATCATAAATGCTAATGGGTATATTTTGTGTTTTAAATCAGAATTGTGTCATTATTGTGGTTTTCTTTTCTGAAATTAAAAATTTTAGGTTTAGTGTATGCATACTTATTAGCTCAATATGTATATTTATAAGCAAATAAGATAATAACTTTCTTTTTTTGTAATCATGGTGGACAGACACAAAAATTTGAAACTGGGAGAACAGCATTTGAAAAAGATCAAACTGGGGTAAATTGCAATGCATACAGATACACTTTTTATCACTGTATGCTTAATTTGATACGGTTTGCTTTAAATGAATCCTAAAATTGTAATATATTTTTTTAATTAAATTTGAAAAATCAATTCTGTTTTAAAGGTGAAGACTCCTATCTTCCCTTAAGTGTATTACTTTATTCTTAAATCTCATCTGAATGGGAAGCAATGAATGAGACTGATCTATATATTTATTGTACATTTGAAATTTGAAACGGAATTACTTATCAGAAATTATCTTTAAATGAAAGTAAAAATTGCCCACAATCAAAAGTCAAAATATGACCCAAATGATTCATTTTAGATTTTTATATATACTTTTCCATTTAACTTTTAAAGCTCATTTTCTCAAATTAGTACTTGGTATAAAACTAGGGATTTTATATATTTTTCTTTTTAACTAATTACTTAATTTCAAAATCTAATCTAACTTTTATTTATCACGAAATTATAATAATTATATTAATTTATTTATAAATAACTATCAATTATCAATCACCATGACACATTAACAGTAATTTATAAAATATTCGTTTTTAGGTGACCAGTAATTTTCTTCAGGGCAACTATCTGTAATCCATCTCTTTTATCAAAAACATCACGACATTTTTCTACTGTTTCAGCGTGATATAAAAGTAAAAAGGTGTGTTTACACAATTGTGTTGGCTTCTAAATTATTTAAAGAGAATGAATTTTTTCCCCCCATCTGTTGAGGAATAAGCACATGAGTGTTTGAATAAGATTCTAAATATAGATGAAATAACCATTTAATAAAAAAATTTATTGTGCAAACAACTTTTCTACTAAGGAAATTTGGGGGAAAGTTTATTTCAAAAGAAATAGATATGTTATAACATAGATTTAGTCTAAATTTTCTAAATCAAATTTGTCATCAAAATCATGATTTTAACCATCAATACAGAATTTTCAACCAGAATTTTAAAATAGCTTTCTGCTGAACACTGACATGTGGAAAAATTGAATACGATTTTTTTTTTTAAACTTGTCCATGTGCAGTTTAGATTAAAAATAAGTAGATTTTGTTTTAATTTGAATGTGAAAATTACAAAGAACACTATAGATAAGTAAACGACTGCTAGTGTATAACTATTATTTTTTATAGAATAGCTTAATGCATCCATTAAAGCATGAAATAAAAATTTATACACTTCAATTCTATAAGCAATACGACGTGATTTCATATATATAAGCAATACTTTTTAAACAGTTGAGGTGAGTTATAGTATTAATATCACACTTAAACCTTTTAAACAGCACGTTTACACATTGACAACATGTAAAAACATATTTAAAATCATTATGAAAAATTAAAATGCAAACACAAACATATTTAAATTAAAATTTATATTTTTATTTATTAGAAATAACAAAACGTAATTTATAATTATCTAAAATAATTATAAAATGTAAACAAATACATTTCTAAATTAATTTTACATTTATATATTGAAATATAATATTTTTAAGTGATTTGTAATTTAAATGTAAAAAGAGAGGTTTTTATTCATTGAAATATTATAACGCTTCGAAATTACTATAAAATATTGTAAATAAAAAGCAAAATGCTCAAGTTGATTTGATATTTAAATTATTCAAAAGTAAAGGAAAGTATTTTTAAATGTCAATGTTTAAAAACTTCCAATTTTTAATACTCGAGAACAAATATTTAATTAATATTGATGCCTCCTCAAAATAAATGGCAGTACATAAGTAGTTTTATGTATTCAGTAAAAAAGATGACATTTTTATATAATTTAGTACATTTCAATGCAAAGCTATCCTTTAATGAATAAAATGCTTCACTAAAGTATATGAAGTGTTATCCCATACTTTAACTATTTCAATCAGCAATAGTATGGAAAGAATAGAAAAAATATATAAATATATTTTTATAAAAATAATAAAACAAATTTAGAAGATTATTAAAGAAAACCTAAAGAGTAATATGTTGTAAAGTGAAAATATAATGTAGCAAGTGACTTGATTAAAATTATTTAAAAAATAATTGGAAAATTATTTTGCAAAAAATTAAATATACTAACAGCATATACTAAATAACTTTGAAATTACATACTACTTCTGTAAAGATTTTTTTTAATAAAAATGATTTTAAAGAAGTTATACATTCTAATAGTAAAGTAGGTAATAAACTCTATTTTAAAAGCAATTTTTTGGCTATATAGTGAAGCCCACTTATAGCGAGCTCGGATGTAACGAAGTATCGGTAATTATAAAGAAAATTCTGTCGGAGTAACCTTAGGAAATACCCTCGTATCTTGGAAATCTTGATATTGGTTTATCGTCCAGAGAAATCAGATACAGCATTTAAGGAATAACTGTTTTTATTTGAAACATCTAAATAATATGCACGGAAAGCATTCAGCAAGTTCAGTAAGTCCGTAAGTTGGGCAACACATAATATTCTTTTCATGCTGCAATGAATTTATTGCTCTAACGATTTAACCAATGTGTGTGTGTGTGGTGTGTGAGAGAGAGAGATAGCATTCCTTCTTACTCTATATGAATTGATATTTTGCGCATGTTTTTTACAAAAAGCTAAGTCACGCATAATCATATAGAGTTTGTTCGAAATTGGATGCAAGACTTTTAAGATACATTATTAAGAGAAAATATGCAATATATTGAGAACACTACTTGTCAGTGTTCTAAAATGGGTCATGAATGTTCTAATAAAAAATTAAGTATAAAACTAAGTTTACACTCAACACTGCGTGGTGGTCGAGCATGCATATCCGTACTTCGTATTATATATTTAATATTTTTTTTGTCTTCTTTTAATTTTTTTTAATGCAAAATAAGATGAGAAAAAAAATTCCTTGATATTTCCCAGATTTCCGGATAATACTCGATATGTATCACTGTCAACGTTCACTGAATACCAGTTCAATAAGCATAAAAAAATGAATTAATAAAATTGAAAGTGATAAATATTAATTATAGTGAATCTAATTTTAATTATTTAAGAACAAATAATTAAAATGAATTACTTTCAGCATTGAAAAGTATAATAATTAAAGTACAGTATTTATGCAAGAGTTATATGGAACAGTATTATTACCAATATTAATCCTTCAAGCATTAAAATTCTAGATAAGCTATAAAACTCAGCTATACATTAAGCACTGTTTTGAGTTTTATTTTACAATATGTTCTTCCCGCGAAGCCATTTCGCTTTCATCGGACTGGAGCCACCGCCGGTATTTTTTCAAGAACTTCAGATACAGTTTTGAATATATGACTAGTTTTATCCTTATGGAACTCTCTTTGAAAGCTCTGTGGATAAAGGGATGGCATATTTTCCCTTTATCCACAGGAGTTAACATATTATTTTGGTAATATATAGAATCGATGTTTCATTTCAATGAATCTTTCTTAACTTTAATTTTCTGTTGTAGAAAATCACAGCAATAAGAATGATTCCTTTACTGAAACATTTCTTAAATTCTTGGTACCAAGTTTGCTAGTCTTTTTCTCCCCTTTTGTGATAGCAATTCCTTTTACGGTATACAATCATTTTAAGTAGATTCGTGTAAAAATATATTTCCATTTATCTGCGGTAAAATTATTTTTATAAAGAAGTCTGCGCTCAGCCACATGCCTACAAGTAAAAGGCGATAAACATAATGATTTATTTGTTTATTATTGAGAGGTATTTAAAAGCATTGTAATTGTTCTATGAGTCGGTAAATATTATGCGTAACAGTCATTGAAGTACGTCTTCTATTAGTTTGGTGTTCCTATTACTTTTCCTGCAATACATGGTAATGTATAGGGAAAGTATTGTAATCGTGTCGAAAATCGAAACTGGAGTTATCGACACGTTTTGGGACCTCTAGAACTCGAAAAACTATTTTTAGAGTGACGTCTGTGTGTGTGTCTGTCTGTGCAATGTATGTATACACTCTAACACAAAAACTAATGGACCACATTTCATAACATTTTATAGGTAAGTCACTTGTGGGCGACCCTGGTGCTGATTAGATTTTAGTACGATTCGGTTTAAAAGACCCCCCCCCCCCAGGAGAAATTGCCTGCAAACATCTCAAATATCCACTCTATAGTTAAAAAACCAATTCACCAAATTTCATAAAATTTGGTAGATAAGTCACTTGTGGGATATCCTGGTGCTGGTGTAGATTAAATTTTGGTACGATTCGGAAAGAAAGAACCTGCCTTTTTTCACGACATGGCCGGCAAAAATCGTCAGAATCGTCAACTACGTAATGCTTAAATGTATCAATTAAATGCTTATTTTATATATAATATTTGACGAGAAAAATAATGAGGCCAATACCATTACTAAGACTAACCGTTCTCTAGATATTTGATTTTTTGTTTTTCGCATTTTTGTTAAGCCGCCTATGAAAAAATGTCAAGTTACCAAATAAAAACAAAAATTGAATAAACAAATGCCAATTCAGTGTTATTTCGTGCAATTAAAATCAATTTAATAAATTATTAAAGAAATTAAGAGAAAATGAATTTGAGTCTGCAAGGAAAATTATGTGCTGTTCACATCAGATTGCCATCAGCAATGCCTGACGATTTCCTTCTTTATTATTAATATTGCTTATTTTGTATTTAGATATGCTAATTCTATAATGTTTACAGCGTTCTTAATTACAGAATAGGAATATTTCTATTTGGAAAGAGCAAAAACATAATATTCCATACCCATAGCTTTGTGTATGTATATAGTAAACGTATGCAGCAATTTGTTTACATCGTTTTCATATAATAATCTGTTGCAAAATAATATTCTTTTAAATTCTTTCATTAATTTTTTTTTTTTTAAACATTTTTTACTTTCCCTACAATACATGGTAATATGTAAGCAAGTATTGAAATCATGCCGAAAATCGTAATTCGAATTTTCGACGGTTCTACACGTTTTGGAACCTCTAGAATACAAAAAAACAAATTTTAGCGTGACGTCTGTGTGTGTGTCTGTGCAATGTATGTATCCAATCTAACTCAAAAACTAATGGATAGAATTTTATAAAATTTGGTATATAAGTCACCTGGGTGTGACCCTGGTGCTGATTAGTTTTTGTTATGATTCGGAAAAAAAGAACCCGCCTCTTTTTGCTAAATGGTCTGCACAAACCTCATGTATCTCTCTCTAGCTGAAATACTAATTGATCCAATTTCACAAAATTTGGTAGATAAGTTACTTGTGGGGTACTCTGGTGCTATTAGATTTTGGTACGATTCGGGGAAAAAAAAAAAAAAAATGCTTGTTTTATACGAAATTTCTGACGAGGAAAAAAAAAAAGACCAACTCCATTTCTCTAGAACTAACCGTTCTCGAGATATTTTAGATTTTTTACGCCGCCTTTGGAAAAATGTCCAATTACCCAATAAAAACAAAAATTGAATTAAAAATGCACATTTAGCCTTATTTCGTGCCATTAAACTGAATTTAATGAATAACTAAAGAAATGAAGAAAAAATGAATTTGAGTCCGTAGGGAAAGTCATGTGCTGCCCCCATCAGATTTTTTTTCTATCAAAATCGTTCAAAAAAGAATTAAACATCCTCTGTTTATTTGACATTTGGTAAATGAAGGAAAACATTAACACAAAATCTGATGTGGGCAGCACAGAATTTTTCCTATATGATGCAATCAAAGCCTTTACATCTTTCACAGCAAAATTATGATGTATAAAATCCACGGCACAATATTTTTGGCACTAATTTAATGCGAAACATAAATTAAAATTAATCGCTTTTGAGCAACTATTAATCCAACTAAAATGACTTATTCATGCTCATGTACAAGCCTCATCCAAATGTATACCATGCATTTAACTAATATCCTATGAAATAAATGGGCGAAATCTTGGACGCCCAGATTCAAAACTAATGCAAAAGTATCTCTCGTGAGTGGGACGAACTAAGTTCAAGAAAATTATGTTAACAGATTTATTGCATAATAGTGAATATGAAAAGTGAACCTATTGGGTGAGACTTACTGCTTTTCTTAATTTTATGCAATTTTTCTTTATTATTTATTTTAAAAAAAAAGCGACATACCTCGTGAAAGGATTTTGCTACGTTTCAAAGTTTGTGTCATTCGATTTCTAATGAAAAATTATATCTGTGATTAGATTCAACATTATTGAAAATCCTGATTTTTTTTTCAAACATTCATTCGAAAATTGGATGGGGGCGGAGCCATGTTTAAAATCAATAGGGTTTCAGTATTTACTGCTTTTTAGAATCATTCCCAATTATTTCCGTAACGTCTCGTTCTTGAGTTATTGTGTCTATACGCCTCCCATACACAGATAGATATCCTTCTAATGGTGTTCGAAATAGTTTCAGGAGGTGCTTGCCTGTCAAAATTTCGAATTCGAAAATATTAGGGAAAATAACGCTTTTTGTATATATCATATAGTATAAGAAAGGACAGGCGTAGGCAAGATCTTAGAATAGGGAAGGGGGATAAGAACGAATGAGAGGAGGAGGTTAGTGTGCTGTGTTGAATTTCGTTTTTCAGTATGAACCCTAAAGAGAACCAGATTCCCTTTTTTCCTACTCCACTATATGGAAAAGCAAATATTTGACATTACCAATCAACAATGAAGCTAATTCTGCGTCACGGGGAAAACTTTCTATGCTATTTTACAGTTCAAGTCTTCCAGTATATACCGACCGGTTAAATTTAATTGATTCACCTTACAAATGCGATAACAACTGTTGCTATTTCTGCCGTTATAATATATTGTTTTCGTCCGCAAAACTATTAAAATGAGCATAACTAGTAACAGCGGGAAGTCTTTGGTAGACTTTCAAATGCCGTTATACAGTGGATTCCAAATAATAGTGTTTATTTCTGAAAATAGTAGCAATAACGGGAGAATCAAATGATTATAGGAACGAGTCCCCTATAATTTAAACTAGTATTTTTTTCTTTCTTCCACTTCCTACATTTGTATTTATCTACACTCATTTTGTCCTTAGTACTATAATATTATATGAAACACATTTTTCGTTTTTTTTAATTATTTACGAAGAAACTTTAAACATAAAATCAGGCAACTTTCCTTATATATGCTGTTGTTACATATATGGCTTTATTGGAAATAATCCATTACATAACTGGCATCTCACAACTGAGAGATACCATGTCCATTAGCCGTTACTCATTGAGCACCACCCCGGGAGGCAAGTACGACTTAGGGTTTGCCACGGCCGCGAACAACATTGCCATGGAATTCCGAAAAATTAACACTGAAAATTTGAAAAGTTGTAAAATTTAACTAACCAATAGTCGCAAAAGCAAGGATGAGACATTCAAATGAAATATTCAAGAAGATAAATCCAAAGATTTCAAAATTTTAAATAAAAGTTTACATTTTGATGCCGGGGGGGGTATAAAATGTATAAATGTAAAAAATGTTATATATGTTAATAGAAAAAGAAAATTGGGTACACAAATAAAATAAAAATGAATGATCTGCAATTAGGAAGGAAAAAGGGAAAATGGATTTTATTTTAATAGACGATCCTGTGTGTGTTCTCTCTAATAAAAAATTTCTAGTTAACATTTATTCCTTTTAAACTGTTTTGAATATCGGTTTCTCAAGACTTCGGATATCTTTTTACGACCGACTTTAATCGATGTCTAGGAATATTTCAATATATTTTTTAACGATGAAGGGAAGCGACTTCTAACAATGACGTCAGAATTCCCTTCAAATAACCACTCTTCTTGCTTGTTAGGAAAATTTCTTCAAATACCCTTATTTCTTTATAGGGAAAATTCTTTTTAAGTAACAAAACACTATTTCTTTATTGCTAAAAGAATTCCTCCAAATATATTTATTTATTTATTTTCAGAGAATTTCTTTTAAATAATACTATTTCTTGATCTTCAGAAGAATTCCTTCAAATATCCTTATTTCTTAATTATCAGGAGATAGTGGCATCTCCAAGGGTGGGATTTTGGAGGTCATAACCTTCCCATAACCTGACCCATCGGAACCCATTGAAGTTCGTAGAAATAATATTTGGAGAAACAAGATATTTGTTTACCAAAACCACACCCAAAATGATTTTCTGGCAATGCTACAGTAGGAAGAATTCCTTTTAAATAACACTATTTCTTGATTGTTAGGAATAATTCCTTCAAATGATATAATTTCTTAATTATCCGGTGAATTTTCTTTAACTAACATTATTTGTTAGGAGAATTCCTTCAAAAACCCTTCTTGATTATAGGGAGAATTATTCTTGATTATAGGGAAAAATCTCTTTAAATAACATTATTTGTTGATTGAAAGAATTCCCTCAAATATCTTCTTTCTTGATTATTGTGAGAATTCCCTTTAAATAACATTATTTCTCGATAGAAGAATTCTTGATTGGCGGGAGAATTTCTTAAAACAGAACTATTTCTTGATTGGTATCAGATACCTCTTTAAATAAAAGTATTTCTCGACGGGTAGAAATCCTAGATAATTTCTTGATCGTTTGGCAAATTACAAAACAATATAACAGCTTGATTCTTTGAAAATTCTTGAGGTAACAAGATTAAAAGATCTCTAAAGCCAAAAAATCAAGGAAAATTAAAAAAAATTAGGAAAAGTAGTTAATTAACAATTCTGATGCAAAGAAAAAAATTAATTGAAGACACTTATGAGTATTATTTTCCCTATATACATAGAATAATGTATAGGGGAAATATTGCAACGGGATCGAAAATTTAAATTCCGAGTTTTCGCCGAAAGAGCACGTTTCAGGCATCCCTGAACTCAAATAGAGTATTTTTGATGTGTGTGTGTGTGTGCATACTATATCTCACAAACGAATGGAAAGCTTCAAATGAAATTTGGAACAAATATTACAATCGGCGAATACTAGAACCCTATTGATTTTAAATGCTATTAAATGTTTGAAAGAACCCCAAAATTTCGGATGAAATTATGAAAAAATCAGTAAATGATCATAATCTTCAATAATGTTACGTAAATGAGCATTTCCTATGTAAATTTTCATTAGAAAACGAATAACACCCAGTTTAGAAAGCTATAGCATGAACCGTTCTTAATATCGCACGGTTTTCAAATAAATTTATCAAAAATACTGCATAAAATAAAATAAAAAGTATTAACTATCGTGAAATATGTTTACTTTCACGCGCAACATTATGCGGCAAATTTGTTAACATCACTCTTGTGGATCTAGTTCGTAAAAGAGAAGATACTTTATTGAAAACCCTGACCGCCCGACTCACCCTTTTTATGCCCAACAATTCGCCAATAGTCGTTTATATATTAGAAATGCTCTCTTCGCTTGTTCTCTAATGCTTGGCGAACCTGGAGACTCATTCAGCGAAATATCACGAACCTCGCTCTCAGATGGATGAAAATATCGTTAAATTTGAAAAAGATGACGCCAACTGGATGAATTCATATTAAAATATTTTAATATATGGACACTATTGCTTATTGTTGTTGTTATCAATATTGATAATTGTCAATTTTAAGTTGCGGTTAATAAGTTAAAAGGGTACTTTGAAACAGTTTTCATATTGACATTAGGAAAAGCGTCCAATGTATACAATTCATTTAATGGCATTAAAACGACACGTAACATTATAGTATTTTTGCGAACCTAAGTATATTTAAAAAAAAAAAAAGGGGGGGGGGGGGGGAACGTGTAAATCAGAAAAATTTAGCTTTTCTTTAATTTTGAAGAGAATATAGTAATCATAAAACAAAATGATAGTTTTTATGGCAGAATAATGATTTTAAAAATAAATTAAATGCTAATATCACTAAATTCTAAGTTCATGTTTAAAAACACTTGAAAATTAATTTTTCATACAGTAGAAAGTTTTTAATATTTATTACTTATCTTTTATACCATATAAATACTTTTATAAACCTCAAAATATTTATTTTGCGAGTCAATTAAGGCACTGCTTTCTCCTTTTTTGATAAATTATTTCTTCAAATACTGTTTTCATGCGTAGCAGTTCGAAATGACAGTTTAAAATTAAGAGACGAATTGAGCATTTTAATTATTTCAATACTTCAGGACAAAATAATTTTTACTTAAAGCTCATATACTTCCTCTGATACAGCCTAATACTCCATTCTCAAAAAATGTAAAATGTGTCTTTTTGTGTTTTATGTATAAAATAACACCAATGGTCTCACAGATTCTTTCTGTGAAATTTCCTGTTTTAATTTTTCCTTTTCCGTAAAATTAAAGACTTGATGTGGACAGCACATGACTTGAATTTTCTTTTTTATAATCCGTTGAGTTTAGTTGCACAAACTGGCACGACATTTGAAATGACATCCATTTTTCAGTTTTAATACATCTCCTTTTCATTTGGCAACTTAACGCATTTTAAAAACATCGCCACCTCCCCCAAATTCCGAAAATCTTAAATATCTCGAGAATAATTTATCTGAAGAGCAATGCTTCGTTATCGAAAATTTATGTAAAAATTTTCGATACAATAAAAATAATTATAATATAAATATTTGTAATATAATTAAGTATAAAATTTATATTTACGTATAAATATTTATATTTACATATAAATATTTATATTTACATATAAATATTTATATTTACATATAAATAGTAAAAATATTTATTAGTACATTTAAGATTTAATTTTATTGTTTTTAAATTTTGACGATTTTATTGGGCTATTTCGCTAAAAAGGTAGGTCCTAGTTTTCCGAATCTACCTAAATTTAATCAGCACTAGGCTAAATCACCAGTAATTTATCTACCTAGTTTTGCAAAACTTTATTGAATATATTTGGAGCTAATGTGGACGCATACATTATGATTATGCAAATATGCACACAAATGTCACGCTAAAAATAGTGGATTACCGTTCTTAGAGCTGGATTGAAATTCAAAGGAAGGGGTTGCTATTGAAATTCAAGGAGGGGCTCAACAGTCTTGAAGGAGGGGCCCATTAAAAACACTGTTACTCATTAGCATTCCAAAGCCGTAACAGTTCTTATTACATATTTCAATCCATATAAATTATTGACAAATAATAAATTACATATTTACATTTGTAAGCTAAGGGTTAATTAGAAAAATCCATATAACTACTATACATCCATATTAATATATAATAATTACAATTGATTTAAATATAGGCATTAACTAGTAGCAAAGCTGTTCGTTGAAGAAAATTTCAGATGGTAAATACAATTTAACTCTTGATATTAACTTTTAACTACTTATCAGTTGATTTTGACTCTGTATAACGGTGAACGCTGCAATAATACTAAAATATCCTAAATATTATCATCTTAATTATTAAAAAACTATTGAAATTCATATTTTTAAATTAAATATGTAAATAAATAAATTATGTGTACAACCACACATTTAGGTAAATTAAAGAATTTTTAAAACGAAGTAATTTACAAAAAATATCAAAGCAATTTTTATGCAAAATTTGGGTGACACGCCGGACGAAATTTCATATGACTACTAGAAATGTAATATATTTATCAGGGGGTTGAGTATACCTCTTCGAGGGGGGGGGGCTTAGCCCCCTCTGACTACGGCCCTGCACCCAAGTACTATTCAGAATAGTACCTTCGCACCTATCACATCTTACTTTGCCTGTAAATCAACTTTCATTGCAGTATTACTATAACGAAGGAAAAAGAAAGCATTATTTTCGAAATTGTTAACTCTGTGAAGCACATTCTACGGTTTCACATCTCTCTTCAGCAAGTGCTTTGCACGTCGTTAAGATTTAATAACTATAACTTACACCTCCTTGTCGAATGATATATATAATTAACGAAAACATCAGACAGAATTGGGACACTTCGATCATTAGGCGTTTATCACCAAATTCTTGAATTCAGTTAAAAAATGAATGAATTTAATGTCGAGAAACAGAATAGGAAATAAAAAAACAAAAAATTATTTTTTCCAAAAGAAGGTCTTACTGATCTGATTTTGATAGCTCTGGCTGGTCCTCTAGTTCGTAGGCAAACTGAAAACAAAAATCGAACGAAATCCCGAGGGGGTGGTGTGGGGGGTGGGGGGGAATGACCATAGCCAAGTAAGGTCCAGAGATAGCTAAGCCCCTCCCCTTCCCCAAGAGCTATACTCAGCCTCCCTGACAAAAATATTAAATTTTTAGTAGTCATATGAAATTTCATATAAAATGTCATTCAAATTTTGCATAAAACATTTCTTTGAGATTATTTTATAAATGACTTCGTTTTAAAGATTTTTTAAATTTAACTGAATGTGTGATTATACTCATGATCCATTTATTTACATATTTAATTTAAAAATATTTAAAAATTATGACAATAGTATTTAGGTTACTTTTGTAACATTGTGGGGTTCACTGTTATACATTATAGAGTCAAAATCAACTGATAAGTAGGTAAGAATTAAAATTAAACATTAGCTGGTATTAACTTTCAGAATGCTTCTACAAGTTATTAACAGCTTTATTTATTACTAGTTAATGTTTACATTAAAATCATGCTGTATATTAATATTAATAGTGATGTATAGTAGTTATATGAATATCAATAACCAGAGCTTGCAAATATAAATATGCAATTATGTGTTAACAATTTATATGAATTGAAATATTACGGTATTGTAAGTATTACGGTTTATAAATGCTAATAATTAATTGTGCTTTTGGTGAGTCCCTCCTTTAAGACTGTTGATCCCCCCCCCCCCCCTGAATTTCCCTCCAGTTCTTCTTCAATTTCTTCTCCGGCTAAAGCTCTGGGAGGGGGGGGGGGTCTCAGCAGGACTGAGAAGCTCCCTCCAAACAAATATTTTAAAAGTAAATCAGTACTAAATTTTATAAATGTAATACTTAAATAATCATGAAACCCAGAAGTTAAAGAACTTCAGCGAAACGATTTAAATCATTTATATTTATTAATTTTTAAATTTATTGAAAAACAAATTGAAAATCTATATTTTGGAGGCCCTTGTTATACTGATGCCTTAATCAAGTGCTTTACTGTCCATTAGACACAGCCCTGAAATGAGCTCTAGGGCAACTTCTCTAATAAGACCAGCGCTACCCACATAAACAGGTATTTTTGTTACAGCAGACGATGCAATGTCTCATCCAGGCCACCGCTTTTCGCATCTACAATTTGCTCTGTAGTCGCGAGGACTAGGGTTTTTAGTTAACGAGCTGTGGGGTCGAGGGTCGAACCGCAGCACGCGACCAGGTTCCCCACAGTCGGGCTGGAACGATTCCCAACGTACTAAATCGTCTGCTCACTCTGCGACAGCTCTATCTCGAGCCGGGCAATTGCTTTCCCGAGATAAGAATTGGGTTAAAAAGAGGTATTTTGCGCAGAAATTAGATTGGATAGAGTTCTCACGAAGCCTGTCAACAAACAGGGATTTTGCAAAGCGATCATTCGAGTGACGATATCACAGGAAGAAAATAAGGCAGTTTCTTAATAAAACGGATATACTTCTTATAGTTTTCTAAATTTTCGGGCAAATTTGGAAACGGAATTTCATTTCGATGCAAAAATTCGCTCTCAAAATTTAAAAGGAATTGTTTAAAATTAAATCGTACCGTAATTTTCACCAAATGAGCTTCACATTTTCCATTAGCATTTTTATAGCAATAAAAAAGAAAAAAAATATTATGTGGAGAGAAAATGTAGGCAAATATGCAGTTGTGCAATATTTCGATCAGTTGATTTCAGAATATTTAGAAAAAGCTATTCCGAATATAAAATGAGTTATTTTGCACTTAAAATTATATACATATATATACATATATATATATATATATATATATATATATATATATATATATATAATAAAAATATAATATGAAAATCCAATGATAGAATAGAAAAAAGTTGTAACTCAAAATACCCTAACTTAAAATATGCCTACAAATTAAAAAGAAGTATTAAATAGAGAATCATCAATCATGGGGAAAATAAAATGCATATTTCTAGTCATCAAGCTAAATATAATCAACAAATATCAATACACGCACACACACACACATATATATATATATATATATATATATATAGAATTTCGTAACCAGTTATGAACTAAAAATACTAAGCCCCTTCCCCATGAATATAGTTTTCTCTCTCTTAGAATCTAAAGGGTATGCTGATATAGGGAAAAAATAGTTTTTACAATTACTACATAAACACGAAAACGTTATTTAGGTCCTTATAAGATTTTACTGAGTATTTAGTTTATTTCCCTATGAGCATTAGAAAAACTGAATTTAAAAAATTTGAAGAATTTAAAAAAAAGAAAAAGAAAAATTGATTTTCAATATCTTTCACTCTTTGTTAAATTATCTTTCTTTCTTTCCACTTGCAAATTTCGGATATTCTTAGACGGGAGAGGCGCAAAATAACCTTTTTCTACATAGTTATAAGGTTATTTATTAAAAAGAACATTATGAACTTGAAAATGTGCCTCCTCAGGACAATGTGAAATTTCTGCTTTCTATCCATTATTTTTAATTCTTTTGATTCGTTGTTTGTGTTTTATACTTTCTCTAGTTCATCGGTGGTGGTAATCAACATTTTCTAAAATTATAGAAGAAAATTGGGTTTTTCACCAAACACAAAAACCGCCTCCTTCCTTTCTAAATCTCCAGGAAAGCACTTCCTTTGGGAAGTTTGGCCATCTTCAATCACTGACTACAACGCTTTCCTTTTCTATAAGAATATAAACCGTCTTTTAAAAGCATTGCCGTCAGAAGTGTCGCCTCAAAATGTATCAAACTGCGGGCACGACGATGAAAGTTTCACAAAGTCAGCGATGTATAAAAAATAAAATAAAAGCGAGTTTTTTTCCGGGTTAAAAAAAATACGAATAACAAGCCGCAGAGGGACATGTTTGAAGATAAAGACTTGGAAATTTCAAACGGCTGATAACCATCCCCGGAGAGCTTGTTAAACGGAATAAAGGAGGTGAACGGCAAAACAAAAAACTCGCGATTATGAACGGCTCAAAAGACTTAAATAAAGCTGGGAGGGAAATCTGAGTCTCATTAAGAGCGCTGTTGGCGGATTTGGCGAGCATCAACGCGTAGGCATAGCATTGTTTATTAGCACATAAGCTCCGTTCTCAAATTACATACAGCTTCAAAAATTTTCAGACCATTTGTTGGCATGTGATTACGAACGGCTCAAAACAGTGGTCGGAAATAGAGCGTGCAAGTAGCGAAACTACAGCAATCACTACTTTTCCTAGTAGTGTGTAGTGTAATGCGCTACTTTTAAAAATATGTAGTGTAGTGAGTAGCGCGATACAATAAATCACTAGTTTGGATGCTACTTTTAACGGTACTTCAGTAAACAAACACGGTGCCATTCTACATATATCACGGGATCACCCTTTCTTCCTTTGTACGAAATTGAGTGTTCTGCACAACAATGTACGATTTGCAAAGTGCCAAGCGCTTTGGAACAAATAAGAAATGTGGGTTGTTTTAGCTGACAAGATATCGTCAGAGATAATTGCCCGTCTCATAATACCGCATAAGCCGAGATGGAACTCAATGCATTCAGCAGTCGAACGCCCATGCCGGTTCATGAAAGAGAACGAGGAGAAACTACATAAGATTTTCGATGCTGCAGGGCTATTGCCTCATGAAGTTGCTTTTTTGTTACGTCCCAAAAGATTTTACTTATCTGATTGCAATTTTGAGATGCAAATTCTACTCAAAATGAACAAACATGTTTTAAATAAATAGTTTTTACTTTTATTTTATACTTTTAATAAGTAAAATGGATACACGTCAACTTTAATTAAATTTTAAATCAAAGACAACCCAAAATAGGTTTTAAAGTCCTTTAATAACATTTCCTTTCCTCGACGTACAAAAATGACACGGCCAAAGCGCTTTCGGGCATCACAATGCCCTTCATCAGTGGCGAAGCCACAGGGAAACCCACTTACCTATAAAATTTTATTACATTTGGTCGATTAGTTTGAGTTAAAGTTGATGCATATATTACACACACCACGCTAAAAATAGTTTTTTTGTGTGTGTTCTAGAGGCGCCAAAATGTGTAGATCCGTTGAAAACTCGAGTTATGATTTTCGACACGATTCCAATACTTTCCTTATACATAACCATGTATTGCACAGGGGAAGTAAAATGGGATGGGGTGAATTTGGCACAGCTTCTTTGGATACACCACTGAAACACTTATAAAAAACAAAAAATCTGATGTGGTCAGCACATGACTTTCCCTGCAGACTCAAATTCATTTTTCTTTATTTCTTTAATAATTCGTTATATTGAGTTTAATTGCACAAAATAACACTAAATTTGCATTTTTAATTCAATTTTTGTTTTTATTCGGTAATCGGACATTTTCCCGAAAGCAGCGTAACAAAAATGCAAGAAATCTTAAATATCTTGAGAACGGTTAGTCCTAAAGTTATGGAGTTGGTTATATTCCTTTCCTCATCAAAAATTGTGTATAAAACAAAAATGTAATGGATACATTTGAGCATACGTTGTCTTTTTTTTAGGTTTTGGCGATTTTTGAGGGCTATTTCGTAAAACATGCAGGTTGTTCCTTTCCGAATCGTACTAAAATCTAATCAGCACCAGGGTATCCCACAAGTAACTTATCTACCAAAATTTGTGAAATTTGGTCAATTAGTATTTTAGCTAGAGTAGATACATGACATTTTTACGGGTCATTTGAAAAAAAAAGTCGGGTTCTGTTTTTCCGAATCGTACCAAAAACTAAGCAGCACCAGGGTCACACCCAAGTGACCTACCTACCCAATTTTATAAAATTCGCTCCATTAGTTTTTGAGTTAGAGTGGGTACATAGATTGCACAGACGCAGGCAGGCAGACACACACATAGACAGACGTCACGCAAAAAATAGTTTTTTTGTATTCTAGAGGTCTCGAAACGTGTAGATCCGTCGAAAACTGGAGTTGCGATTTTCGGCATGATTCCAATACTTTCCCTATACATTACCATGTATTGCAGGGAAAGTAATAATATGTGAAAAATAAAACGAAAGGATGGGAAAATAGATAAGGGAAATAGAGTATAGTGGGTGCTAGACCGCACGATAAGCTGAGGGCGCCAACACCAGCAAGTGGTGCTAACTGCATTTACTGTGACACATCACAGATACGCAACTGAGTCTGAACAGATAGCTGCGATTTCCGGCGGCGAGCACGTTCGAAAACGCTTTAATCAGCCGCGAAATTCACTGAAAATGGCAAGATTAAAAAACGCAATTTAGAGCATTCGAACAACTTTTCGGCGAAACCCGACTCTTACTCGAGATAGAAAAACTCTGGAAAGAGTTTGACAAGACAAGACGCGATTATGGGCACTTTCGAAGAACCATTAACGGCAGGATGAAGACTATAAGTAGGGAATATACCTGTGATGCATCAAATTATAGAAATGAAATATTTAGCCATTGACAAAATGAATTTATACAGAAATAATTGAGTAAAAATAATAATATTAATAATAATATTATATTGCGCTAGATATATAAATATATAAAAATATAATATAAGACTAAAGTTAATACATAAAATACACTTTATACGAAAGATAAGGAAAACATGAGCATCGCATATAAGCACAAATAACACCATAATGCAGCATACAGCTGCTTCGAGCAAACGCTGGATCTCTTTCGTCAGTGTACTTGCACTGGCAAAGGGGATTCAGCGTATCTTCGAAACAGCTGTATGCTGCATTATTGTGTTATTTGTATATTGTTCAAGTTTTCCTTAAGACTGAAGTTGTTCGGTAATACTAGAAATTTTATACTTAAAACCAGTGATTCAAAATATGGAAAAAATTCTTATATAAAGAAAAGTTATTTATAAAAGAATATTTATATGAAATTGTCTTTTTTAAAATTGCTATTTAGACTTTGGGACGCAAATACTTAGGTACAAATTTTGCAACACTCTACAACTTTTTACGTGAATAACATCTATGTTTGGGCTTTCTGAGGCGGAAATCGGAGAATTACGAAGAATTTAAACACTTTAGAGGTTAATATCTAAAAAAAAAACGTAAATATTTTTTCAGAAACAGGTTCTAGATTATAAATATATAAAAATAATTTCACTATTTTAATATTTTGAACTTTTTCATTCGAAAAATTTGAAAAAGTATCTGTCCGAGCGAGTCCCCCCCCCACCCTCCCCAATTTTTTATTTCCACACGAAATATCTTCGAAACTATAAAATATAGATATAAATAGTAAGCGACAAAAATATGCATTAGGAAATTTAATTTCTAAATCTATATATTTTTTAAAAAAAGCTCTTATAGTTTTCGAGTCATCGTCTTGTCAAGTTGAAGATTGAAATGCTTCCGTTTTCAAATTTATATTTCAAAAAACTAAAAGTGCTACTAGCTATGAGCAATAAGTAAGAATTTGTAGTTCTTTGGAAGCACTACAAGTGTATATATATAATTGGATTTCGAAATGAGCGTTTAGTTTTTGAAGTATAGTGGTTATAATTTTGCTATTTTAGTATTTTAACCTGGATTTTCCAATGGGTGAGAAAGCTGTAATATTAAAAGTGTCACGATTATTGTAGCTCAGTCCTTGCTGAAATATTGGTGTATAAGTAAGGGACATTTTATTTTGCTAAAAAAATAATAACAGCCTATAATGATGTCTAACGATCGGTGAGGTTTGAACAGAATAGATAAGAATTTACGTATGTAAGTATACGTATTCAAATGCAAGTTTATACAGATTAACTTGATTGTAAAATCTCGCCAGATATATTGTACCTGGCGGTATATAAAGGTTAATGTATATACCAAGCAAGTTAGAAAAATAATTTGATATTTTGGCGTGAAGGCTATATACAGTCGGAGTATCTAGATGAAATCGGGGGGGAGGGGGGATTAAAAGTGCTAGCTCGCTAAAAACAGTTAGCGAATCATTTGTAGTGCTTTGAAATCCTGTAAACGAAACAAAAATGGTTGAAAAAAAATCTAATTAAATTCAATTTTACTGGAGTTTTAATTTACAAAATGTTATTCACATAAAACCATTTCGGTTCCATCGGACTGGAGCTCTGTCTGATTCTCCCCCCCCCCCCCCCCCCCTTATTTCTAACAAGAAACTAGCTAGCTCACCGTGGCCTCCTAGAAAAAAGGGGGGAATCAATCCACCTAAAGTTGTCACTCGTGCAGCGCATTTGGGGGGGGGGGGGGGGTTCACATACATTTACATAAAAAAAAAACCCGATAACTGTCGTATATCTTGAGTTATCCATAACTTTCCTGGACACTTGGGTAAATATATTTAATGTTCATTGAAAATAATAAAAGCGTAAGAAGAAAACTTGAGCAACGCATATAAGCAAAAATAGCACAATAAAGCACCGTACAGCAGTTTCGGGGATACGCTGGAGCTGGACCCCCTTCGTCAATGCAAAAGGACCAACCACCCCAAGTCCAAAAGAGGAATAGGCGCAAATAGAAGAAACAAAGAGGGCTACATACTCTCCCTCTCTCTCTCTCTCTCTATATATATATATATATATATATATATATATGAAGGATACTATGCAAATATGATTAAATAAAGAATTTAAAGTTATTAAGTAAATGGATTGAAAATGCAAAATACATTTAATTTATTGCGCAAATGCAGCTCATAAATAAAATGATTTCAATAATAATAGTAGTTTGAAAATCCAATGAACGAAAAGTAAGAAGATGTAACACGATAAACCTAACTTTTTAAAACACCCACAGAATAAAATATAATACAGCAAATCATCAATCAAATGGATAAAAAATACAAATCACAAGCTATCAAGTTACAGAAAATCAACAAAATTCAAAGGTATAGAAACAAAAAAAGAAAAACTTAAACTAAATTCAACTATCTAACTGGCTTACAACACAAAAGTAAAAATCAACTAATCCTCAAGCAAATGGAAAAAAATAAATAAAATAAATATCGAATCAACAAGTCAATGAAAAATATCATAATACAAAGGTATGGAATCGAAAAAAGTAAAACAAACGAAATCAAGCACAAACGCTATACACGTGGACGAGGCTCTAAGCCTAAATCATGAATTGTTAACCTCTACAAAAATCTAATCATGTCCAAGGTTTTTTGTAGAAGCAAACACAAAAATGTATGTTTCTGAAGAAATAGATAGATTATATCTATAAACTATTTCTACTTGAACGACATACATAAAGAAGGAATAAAAAAGAAAAAATGAATACCTGGAAAAAGCACAGCGTATGTACAATCGAGTCGATACCGGGAACACTGATAGAAAAGACCAGTGTTGCCATTCGCAAAGAAAAAATAAAAAACCATTTACTGTTGCCATTCATAAGAATTGAAAAACAGTTAAGCGAAATGTTAAGAAAAAGTATTAACATACAAAAAGAGCTACTAAAAGGAGGGGCAAATAATAATTGTTGCAAATTTATATGATAAAAAAGACTTTTATAATTTTAACATTAATAAAATCTTACCATTTAATTCCTGTAACTCGATTCAATTGTTTAGAAATATAATACTCAATCAGCTTTTTAGAATTTATAGATTATCTGATAAAAAATTTCATGCTGTGCATATCAATAATCTCAAAATTACTAGCAATTTATATAAATATCCCTCTTAATTAGTAAATAGTATTGTTAAAAAATTTAAAATAGCTGGATTTTTATAATTCTTTCCATAGTATCATATAATTCTATTCATAGTATCTTATACTAGCCAGACATCTCCACTCTTTTTTTTTTACATTCTCTTCCACTTCAGTATTACTATTATTTGCCCCTCCTTTTAGTAGCTCTTTTTGTATATTAATACTTTTTCTGAACTCGCTTAACTGTTTTTCAATTCTTATGAATGGCAACAGTAAATGGTTTTTTATTTTTTCTTTGCGAATGGCAACACTGGTCTCTTCTATCAGTGTTCCCGGTATCGACTCGATTGTACATACGCTGTGCTTTTTCCAGGTATTCATTTTTTCTTTTTTATTCCTTCTTTATGTATGTCGTCCAAGTAGAAATAGTTTATAGATATAATCTATCTATTTCTTCAGAAACATACATTTTTGTGTTTGCTTCTACAAAAAACTTGGACATGATTAAATTTTTGTAGAGGTTAACAATTCATGATTTAGGCTTAGAGCCTCGTCCACGTGTATAGCGTTTGTTGTTGTTGTTGAAACCCAGACCGTCCGACCTACCAGAAAGGTGTAAGGTAACTGTTTGGACGGTCGGAAGTGCCACCCAAATTAGACCGGAACCCAGTGGGGGAGGCATCCACAGGGACCGTACCCTCCTTCCCCTGCCACCAACCTCTCGGAAGGACTTTCGGACCTACATGTTTAACGTGATCGTACTCCGCATGAACACGGCGGCAGTTTTGGCAGTGGCTGGAATCGAACCCGGGCCTCCCGAGTGCAACTCCAGCGCGCTAACCAATGGGCTACCGCGCCCTGTGTATAGCGTTTGTGCTTGATTTCGTTTGTTTTACTTTTTTCGATTCCATACCTTTGTATTATGATATTTTTCATTGACTTGTTGATTCGATATTTATTTTATTTATTTTTTTCCATTTGCTTGAAGATTAGTTGATTTTTACTTTTGTTTTGTAAGCCAGTTAGATAGTTGAATTTAGTTTAAGTTTTTCTCTTTTTGCTTTCATACCTTTGAATTTTGTTGATTTTCTGTAACTTGATAGCTTGTGTTTTGTATTTTTTTTATCCATTTGATTGATGATTTGCTGTATTATATTTTATTCTGTGGGTGTTTTAAAAAGTTAGGTTTATCGTGTTACATCTTCTTACTTTTCGTTCATTGGATTTTCAAACTACTATTATATATATATATATATATATATATATATATATATATATATAATAACAATACTTTGAAAGTCCAATGATAGAAGAGTGAGAAGCTGCAACTTGAAAACCCTAACTTTCTAACAAACCTACAAAATAAAAGTATAAAACAGTAAATCTTCAATCAAATGGAAAAAAATAGCAAATCTTATTTGACTGAAGATTTGCTGTTTCATACTTTTATTTTGTAGGTTTGTTAGAAAGTTAGGTTTTTCGAGTTGCAGCTTCTCACTCTTCTATCATTGGCCTTTCAAACTACTGTTATTATTATTGAAATCATTTTATTTATAAGCTGCATTTGAACAATAAATTAAATGTATTTTGCATTGTCATTCCTATTTACTTAATATTTTTATTTTTTACATATTCATATTTGCAAAGTATCCTTAATTGTTTTAGCATGCTATGGTATTTATGAAAAAATTCTTTATATATATATATTAAAAGATTCATAAATGCCGAAGCAAACTAAAAGAGTTAAGTATACTTAGCAAGTATATGAAAAGTTAGAAATACTTAAGGTATTAAAGTAATAAAGTATGATGATGCAACATACATTTAATTTATTGCGTATAATTTATTGCGTATTGCAGCTTTCCTCTTGATTGACGATTCTCTATTTTATACTTCCTTTTAAGTTGTTGGCATATTTTAAGTTAGGGTTTTATCAGTTACAACTTCTCTCTAATCTTTCATTGGATTTTCATATTACGAGCTTGTCGTATAGTCACTATTAATTTCAAATAATCATTTCAGACATTTTTCTCATTTTCGCTATACAGAACTTCTCAATAAATGATCAATCTCAGGTATATATAATACAAGTAAATTAAAATTCTTCAATTTTATATATATATATATATGAAAAAAAGGTTTGACGATCCAATGAAAGAAAAGTGAGAAGCTGTAACACGAAAATCCAAATATCTAACAGGCTTACGAAATAAAAGTATAAATCAACAAATCCTCAAGCAAATGAAAAAAATAAATAAATAAATAAATAAAATGAATTTTAAAGTTTGCTATGGTATTTTTTAAAATTATATATATATAATTAAAAATGAATGTTACCACAAAGATTCGTAAACAACTAGAGAGAAAATAAGAAACCAATATACAATACGCGCATAATGCAGCAGACAAGTATATGGATATATATTAGAAATATATAATAATAAAAAAATTATGTAATAATAATAATAAAAAAAAAAATCAAGTAATATTAACATCACCATAGAAGCAAATTCACGACCATAATAAGAGAAGAGAACAGCACCAGCCCAAATTTATAGTAATGTACTATTGCTCTATCTGAAACAGGCATGTGTTTGGGTTAGTTAGACTCAGACCTGAGGAGGAATTTAACTCTGACTAATCATCGAATTTGGGCTGGTGCTGTTCTCTTCTCTTATCGGCATTATGGCCGTGAATTTGCTTCTATGGTGAGGTTAATATTACTTGAATTTTTTTTTTTATTATTATCATTACACAATTTTTTTATTATTATATATTTCTAATATATATATGTGTATATATATATATATATATTAGAACTGTAACTAGTGGTCATAATTCATACTCTACTACTGCTAGTAAATTATTACTAAATTATTTAAATGTACTAAATAGTAATTTACGAGATTCTAGTGATAACTACATTATTCTAAATAACAGTAAAGAATTAAAAAATAAATTAAAAACACTTGGTAAAATAATAGGATTTCAAACTTTTGATTTTAAAGATCTATTTACTAATATTAAGATCACTGATCTATATGATGTCATTTTAGCTTTATATAATGCTTATATTACTAATCATTCTCATCTTTCTAAATTTACCATTTTTCCTAAGCTTCTCCATTTTGTTCTTTTCAATAATTATATCTTTCAAGGTAATAAATTATACTTACAAATCTCAGGTGTTCCACAAGGTGGCTGTAGTAGCAGTATGTTAGCTAATTAATACCTATATCAATATGAAAAATTCTTTACTTCAACAGATTATAAAATTTACAGATATGTAGATGATCTGATTTGTCTTGTATTTACTGATAACTATGTCATAGATATAGATTTCTGTCCGGATAATTTGGAATTAATACCTAATGAAACTTCTATTAGTAATAATATTTATTATTTGGATTTAAATCTAATTATAGAACCTGCTCATGGGATAGTTACTAATTTATATAATAAAAAAGATTTTTTTAAATTTAATATTAATAAATTATTACCTTTTAATTCCTGCAACTCGATTCAAATGTTTAGAAATATTATACTTAATCAACTTTTTAGAATTTATAGATTATCAGATAAAAAATTTCATGCTTTGCACATTAATAACCTCAAAATTACCAGTAAAATGTATAAATATCCTGCATATTTAGTAAATGGTATAGTTAATAAGTTTCGATTAGCCTAAAATTCTCATATTCTCCCCTTATTATCTTATTTTAGCCGTACTTCTTCATTCTCTTGAAATTATATTTTCATCTTTCTATCTTGAAGCGTTAACTGTTGAATATCTCTTTTTACTGCTTTTACGCAGTACAGTTTTTATTACTCTCTTTGGCAACAGCTAATCACATCTTTTCATTTCTGCATATGGCAACATTGGTCTAGCCATATTTTGCTTGTCATGGTTGCACGAATGAAGTGTATTTTAAGGTATTTATGTTTCCTTTATTGTTCCAATCTTTGCTTGTCGTCCATATAACACAAGTTTATAGATAAAATCTATCTTGTGTTTCAGAAACAAGCATTTTTGTGTTCATTTCGAAGGTATATATGGACCCGAAGAGAATTTTTTCGAAATGAACTTATCGTAAGCCTAAAGCATGTGCAAGCTTTTTTGCTTGATTTTTTTGTTTTCTTATTTTCATTCCTCATTTTTGAAATTTGTTGATTGTCTTTGTCTTTATGACCTGCATTACGCTTTATTATTTCCTATTTATGTCTTAATTTCTTTTATTTCTTTGTATTTTGTAGAAAATTTTGGAATAGTGTATTATGAGTTACTACATACATTCTAACATTGGATTTACTAATTTATATTTATATATATTACTAATTTATATATATATATATATATATATATATATATATATATATATATTCTTGTTAAGATTTGACTCATCTTGTTGGGATATTCCTGTTGTGTTTTGGCGCACGGTTCTTCATTCTACTTTCTGATCTCTTAATCCAGATTTGGGGTATATAATCCCCTCTATTTTTTTTTTATTTATTTGCACCCATTCCAGTTTTGGACTTAGGTTCGTTGGTTGTCTTGCACTGACGAAGGGAATCCAGCGTATCCTCGAAACATCTGCACGGTGCATTATTGTGCTGTGTGCGCTTATACAAGTTGCTGAAGCTTTCCTTATCTTGGGCATAAAGTGTATCTGAATTACTGATAATAACAGTGTACTATCTTGGATGCTCTGCACTCAAAGATCCGTCGCGAACGCGAGATGGAATCATCAAAGGCGACGGGCCAATACCTCCCGGGGGACAGACCGGTCTCCTCGCACAACCAAAAATTTATTTATTAAATCCGGATATAATGAAGTGGACCTCTCAAAAATGAAATCACCACTTTTTTCAAGAGATCAGTATTCGCACGCACAGAGGGGGGTGGGGGTAGTTTCGGGCTTCCGTTGGTGCGGTGGCGGACGCTTCCATTTCACGGGTGGACAATTTCCCACCCGTGCCCGTACTGAGTCAGAAGATGAGCCGGGAAAAGAGCGCATGTAATCGGTTTAAGAGAGGGGGGCTTTTGAGTGAAGGGGGTATCATTAGTCGCACTTGGATGAACGCTCATGGAGTGGCCCCCTCCGCCCCCAAGAGGGAGGCTTCGTTTCAGGTCCTCCGGTTAATGAGGATGTTGGGCAACAAAATAATGGGTAGACTCGTCAAGATTGGATGCGGAGAGCAGAGGTCATCGGCGATCAGGAGAAGGATGGAGATGCTGCAACTCCGGAATGGGAGAAGGCCGGGAGGGACGGTAGCGGCTCGAAAAGTACAGTTATTGCTCGACACTTTTCACGGCGAGGCTAGTTATTTATTTTCACGTTCTGTTGTATAGAGCATGGACACGATCGTCCATAAACAACCTGCGTAGTAGAATGCGCAGCAACGTAAGGGCATTATTTTAGCATGTCATGGTAAAAGGACGATGATGGCCCATAAAAATTGAAACTAAACCCGTTAAACATCGAAATTTATCTTCGTCATGAAAATAAGTTATTTAGAATACTTTACATTTAAAGATTTAGGGCTCTTTAAGTGAATTTACTCTATTTATTTTTACCGTAGTCACTCACTAGCATTCTAAAGATATACATTTACTAACAAATTCTGCAATACATGTGCGAGCGAGAAGGGAAAGGTACATAACGGTTTTTCTTTAAAAAAACTCGTGTATATATTTTAATGAAAGTGGATATTTTATGTTCCGGTTAAATAAAAATATCCATCAAGAAGATAAATTTAGATATGTCCTACTAAAATGAGAGGTTAAACGATTGTAAGTTTCTAAAGGAGCCGTTTCTAATACAGAGATAATGAACATTTCCATACTGCTAAGCAAACGAGTATTTTGTTTTGGAAACGTAACTGCGAAACGGTCCGTGTGATGTAACGTGCCCATGCTCTACAGGGGGAAAATAATGTTTTTCGAATTCGAAATTTTGAACGAGAAGCACGTTTTAAGATATCCCGAACCCATTTCGAGTTTTTTTCGGAAGGATGCCTGTCTGTGTATGTGAATCGTAAATGAAAAAATCTGATGTGGGCACCACATGACTTTCCTTACATAATGCAATAAATTTACTACTTTTACAGTTAAAAAAATGTTATTCTTATAGTAGATACTTATATTCTTTCCAAGATATTGAATTTTCTTCAATGAGTCGTCATTTTCATTGATTCAGCGTTATTTTTATCCATTCGGCGAGATTTTTGTTAATTTGGCAACAATTAAAAATTTCGCCAAGTTGGCGACATTATGCCAAATTCGTCGCCAAGTGTTATGGATGGAGAAATAAGTTATTCTTACAGCAGATGAATGACTATTCGCGTTCGAATACATAAGTATTACTCAAAGTATCTTTTTTCATGAATGGAACGATCTAGATCCACGAGAATGATGTCACACAATTTATCGCATGGTATTGCATATGAAAAGTGAACATGTTTCTCAATAGGAATTTTTTTTATTTCATATAACTTTTTGATAATTTTTTTTAAAAATGTGCAATATCTCGAGAACGGTTCATGTTAGCGTTCTAAAATTTATGTCAATCGTTTTGTAATGAAAAATGACATAAGAAATGTCTATTTGCGTAACTTTATTAGCGGTTTTGATTTTTTGACGATTTTTTCAAAATTTCACTCGAAAATTTAGGGAGGTTCTGAACATTCGATTGCGTATAAAAACAATAGGCTTCCAGTGTTCACGGATTGTGATTTTTGTACCAAATTTCGTTCGAATCGGTCCATTCGTTCGTCAGTTATCGTCTCCACAGACTCACTGACACACACACACACAGACATCACTTCAAAAATGTTTGATTCGTGATTAGGGATGCTTGAAACGTGCTCTCCCGTCGAAAACTTGAATTCGAATTTTCGACCCCGTCACAATACTTTCCTTATACATTATGTATATAAGGAAAGTAATAACTCATGAACGTGATAAATCAAATAATTTAAAAGAAAAAGAAAAAATAATCTGATGTGGGCAGCACATGACTTTCCTTATATAATGCACTGTATTAACTAGTTTTACAGTAAAAAAATAATGTATAAGATCCACGGCGCTGTGATCTTACCGTTGAATTGTACCATTTGACGATTTTCCGGATGACAACATGTGAAACTATTTCAAAATACTCAATTAACTTATACTTCACGCAACTCTAAATAAACAATCATCAATATGGATAGCATCCTCAATAAACGACATAGTCCATATATTAAAATACTTTAATAACGACTGCATCAATTAGTAGTCATTTTCATTAATTTAAGTCATTTTTGCAATTTTGAAGATATTTTTGTCAATCTGGGCCGAAATATCGCCAAGTTGTCAATACTGTGCCAAATGAGTCACTAAGTTTGCCAAATGCATCACCAAGTGTTACAGATAAACGGAGAGAAGAATGTTTCTTATATACTAAAAGATATGCCCGTCATATGACGAAAATCAGAATTTGAAAGACATTACTTCCCATTTGGCGTCATTTTTATCGATTTGGCGACACTTTTGTCATTTTAACAACATTTAAAATAGTCGCCAAGTTGGCAACGCCCCGCTAAATTTCTCGCCAAGCGTTACGGACGGAGAAATATATTATTCTTATAGTCTATGCTTATGTTCTTTCTAAGATATTGAACTTTCATCATTTAGTCGTCATTTCCATTTATTTAGCGTCCTTTTTAACAATTTGGCGACATTTACGTTAATTTGGCAACACTTTAAAATATCTCCAAGTTGGCGACCTTCCGCCAAAATCTCGCCAAGCGTTATAGACACAGAAATAAGTTATTCTTGTAGCAGATAAATGACTATTGGCGTCCAAATACAAAAGTTTTACCTAAAGTACCTTTTCTCATTCAACGGAACTAGCTAGATCCACGAGAATGATGTCACCCAATTAATCGCATGATACATATTACTTATGAAAAGTGAACATATTTCCTAATAGGTAATATATATTTTTTTATTTTATATTTATATAATTTTTTTAAAAATATGCAATATCTCGAGAACGGTTCATGCTAGCGTTCTAAAAGTTGTATCAATCGTTTTCTAATGAAAAATTGCATAAGAAATGACTATTTGCGTAAATTTATTAAAGGTTTTAATTTTTTGATGATTTTTTCAAAATTTCACTCGAAAATTTAGGGGGTTCTGAACATTCGATTGCGTATAAAAACAATAGGCTTCCAGTGTTCATGGATTGTAATTTTTGTACCAAACTTCGTTCGAATCGGTCCATTCATTTGTCAGTTATCGTCTCCACAGACTCACTCACACACACACCACTTCAAAAACGTCTGATTCATGTTCAGGGATGCTTGAAACCTGCTCTCCCGTTGAAAACTCGAATTCGAATTTTCGACCCCGTCACAATACTTTCCTTATACATTATATATATATATATATTATATAAAGAAAGTAATTAGAGTAAAATAGAATTTTTTGTCATTCGCATGATTAAAACTCGAATGATTCGAAATGCAACATTTTCGTATAAGCATTACTTCTTATGGAGAAGTAGTCACCATTTTGTATCCCACGTTGCTTAGGTGTTAGGTCTATCCTTTTGTTATTAAAATGTTATCCTTTTGTTTGCAAATTATTATGCCAAAATGTTTTTGTAAAAATATGTATATATATATTTTTTTAAATTAAAAGAAAATTGGTTAAAATATATGCAGTTGTCTGATTCGTGCAAATATATACAATTTCATAGAAATGTTCTCTTCATAAGAAATAAGACTGTGAGCATCTTAATTGGTATTTTAAACATGAAATTACAAAACATCTAACAAATAAATGTTTAACGCATTTGTGTCGTTCCAGAAGAGCTCCGGTGACCTAGAAGGCTGACCCCGTGCACACTTATATTACGAGACGGAACTTGACGGACTCGGATTTTTGATTTATTCCCTGTGGACGGACACATTGGAGGGAAGGGTTAAAGGATTTTCTAGACCCTCTAGAAGCCTGTTGGTGACCTAGAAGGCAGGAAATTTGCTTGCTCGTAGTACAGATTACGGCTAATTAAGCCAATTTTTGATTAAGACAACTATTTTTGACGTTCAGCGCCATACATTGTTAAACAAATCAAACATAAAATAATGTGCCAAAAGCGTGTCTTTCATTATATAATTTTAAACATGCAATTTCTTTCTTTAAGCGTATTAGTTTGCTTCCCTGTCACCCCACCTCTACATAAAATGCCATAGTAGAACATGCAATCTTTCTAGGTTTATCTTCGTAGACATCTTTCGGAAAGGAGTTCGAAATGCGCTAGGAGGTCTTAAAACATGATTTAACCATCAAAATTTTGAATTCATATAATTTCAAGAAACCAGAATACTTTCGTTATACAATAGTACGAAAAAGTAAAAAGCCGCACTATTTTACTCCAACTTTATTTCCATATACCGAACTTTCATAAAAGGGTTTATTTCATTTCCGAATCCAAAATATCTGTAAAAATGGAAGCAAAAATGCTTCTCTCAAGCCGCATCTTCCGTTCCAGGAGGGTGGAGAGATCGGGATGGGCGTGGTCGGAGGCGGGGGATGCTTTTCCATGACAAAGCTGTGCATCGGTATTCTTTGAAGGTGCCGCATTGCGCAAACTCCTATCGATCGCGGGGGAGACGTTTTACAAGGAGGCCGGAGCGATGCTAAGAACCTTTATTGATTAGAAAGGCTTTAAAAGAGGATTTAGTGTAAGTTCGGTGTGGTACATACTCCCCAACACAATCCGCAAGAGAGACATTGAGCGAAGACAGAAGAGAATAGTATCCGGGATTTGGACTAGATTTTTGTAAAATTATAGATCAGCTGCAAATTCCGATATATATATATATATATATATATATATATATATATATATATATATATATATATATATATATATATATATAAATGAGTGACAAGGATGAATTTAAATAGAATAATTGAAGAGAAACAGTGAAGCATCTATAACCAACAAAAGAATTCAATTACTAACCAGAAAAATCTTATGAGAATGTCAGCCATAAATAAGAAAAACCAGGAAATTACCCGTTTAATTTAAAACAAATAATCAAAAGCAAAATTGGAATGACGATCAAAGTATTGAAGGTGATATATTGATAAAATCATCAGGAGGCGACTACTATACACCAGCTTCAAAGTACCCCATTTCAATGAATGGCCTGTTACTGTGAACAAAAGGTAAAAGAAAACGCCCCCAATGTGCTATACAGTGAAATAGATTGAGAAAATTGAAAATCTAAAAAGAAAAGAAAAAGAATTGACTTACACGTGCAGAAGTTGGATCTCCCAAACCATACCAACATATGATGTACAAAGAAGGTGCTGCCAATCCTAAAGTGTAATGGATATATCAAGAGAAAGATGAATAGAGAAAATGATATACCTAAAGAATGCAATTGGGTCCAATTAGTTCAGCGTCTTTAAACATAGGTTTAGGAGGGTGAAAGTAAGTAAATACCAGAATATTTTCAGAAAACGCCGTAAGATTCGATCCAAGAAGAAGTTTCCACCGCATTTCAGCCATTCTTTATTGCTATGCCAGGCCTCGGGCGCAGCCACCGATCCATCGTCATCTCAACAAGCCGTAAAAAAAAAAAGAGGATGGGGGGACTGCGGCCCATCCATAACGGCGTAAGGCACATAATCCATAAGATGGGGATGGTGGGCACGCTGGGGACTCCCTCTGGCCGACCCCTAATACCAAAAGTGGAGGTTCCGTTCTTCTTGACTGACCATGCGAAGATATTCAGAAATCCAGGGGCCTCCGTCTGCCAAATGCGGAGCAGAAGGTCGTATGTTTGAGGTCTGAGGCAGGACGTGAGTCAGTATAGAAGGTGGATTAGATTGGATTGGAGGAAGATTAAAAGTCAGTAACAGTCACGGAATCAAAAATGAGCTGCATGCCATAAACTAATGGCAAGACAAACTAGGCTTCTCTGGCGGGAACGACCCAATACAGTTTACACCCTTTTTCGCTGGAGGAACTAATAGCAAGACATAGGGGAAAGTTTTACCCAGAAATGGGTTGAATCTCTTCCAAGAGTTTATCCAACACAATCCTATTTGGTCAAACTTATAAAACGATAAAGGAACAAGCTACGGAACCTCACTACTTGTGCGCATATATTTTTGGCACATTTACAGCGAACGGAATTCATCAATATCATTAATGAGCACCTTGTAACGACGCGCCTGATAAGGACTTTTCCGTTCAACGCCTTCCCCATTTTGCGATAGCGTTTTTTCTTGTCCTGCTGAACGCTGACTGTTGCTCCAACTCCAATCAAATCTCATCTACCTTATCTGAAACTAAACCTTTTCCTCCACGACAGTAGCGACACCTATAAGGAGACTTTAAAAATTGAGTTTGCTCTTGTCGATCACCAGGTGAGCTTCTGCTTTCAATTTTACGAATGGGAACAGGCGTTTTGTATGTCCAATGAAAGCACTTCTAGTTCTGTGCCATTTGCGCACAACCCTTATTGCTTATTTGCATTTTATCCCAAGCAAATGCTTGGCAATATGGGTATGGCAATAGTTCGTTACTGTAAATACCATAACCCAGACTACAAGCATAGAGGATAAAAATCGAAAATTTATTAAGAAATCAAGTATTACCATGAACCGTGAGGCAGGATTCCTGAATCCACATGTAAAGCAGGAGAGCAGTTGGTATTGAATGACAGAGAATTGAGTAGTGTCCAGGAGAAAAAGAAGAAAAATAAATGTTGGACAAAGAGGGGAAAGAAGAGTTGGAGGGACTTTCACTAAAACTCAAGTAACACGTTTATTGAAACAAAATGTTATGAACATTTTACAATTGTCGAGATTTTTATTGAGTATAGTATGATTAATTTGATACTAGTGACTCTGATCAATAGTGTATATAATTGCATGAGAAAGTCCAATAGAGCCTTACACTATCGATATCCCCGCCCCCCTTCTAACAAAATAAAAAACACATGTCTTTCCCAACATATTGCAATGGCCTTATTTCTTTCACAACGAAATAACAGAGTACAAGATCCACAAAACAATGTGGCACACCCTGTAAATCGAAATTGGACGTTTCTGGCAAATTATGAATCTAAACAAAATGAGTTATTCATAATCACGTGAAATGCAAGTCTATTACAAACAGTATATTCTCGCGTGAATGGAATGACCTGGACTCATGAGAATAATGCTGCATAGTCATATAGAAAGTAGACGTATTTGCCAATCCTTAAATTTTATGTAAATATTTGACAAATATATTTGAAACACGTGCAATTATTTCGAGAACCGTTTATTACGCATTCTAAAGTTTGTGCCGCTCGCGCTCTGTCCTATTGAAAAATCACGCATGAAATACTTATTTATTTAACAATATTGAAAACCCTGATTTATTTATTTTAAGTTTATTTGAAGTATTATTTTAAGTTTATTTGGAACTCGTTTTCTATCTCGTGGAAGGTTAATACTGGCGTTCTAAAGTTTATCTGTCGTTTTCTAATGAAAAATTAGGTCTAAAATGATTATTTATTTATAATTATTGAAGGTCAGCACCTTCAATGATATATATATATATATATATATATATATATATATATATATATATATATATATAATAAAAAGGTTTGAATGTGCAATGAAAGAAAAGTGAAAGGCTGTAACACGAAAAACCTAACTTTCTAACAGGCTTACAAAATAAAAGTATAAAACAGCAAATCTTCAAGCAAATGGAAAAAAATACAAATTTCGAATCATCAAGTCTAAGAAAGTATCAAAAAAACAAAGGTATGGAATCAATAAAAGAAAAACAGACGAAATCCAAGCACAGAAGCTATACACGTGGACAAGTGTCTTGTAGAAGCAAACACAAATATGTATGTTTCTGAAGAAATAGATAGAT
The DNA here is from genome assembly GCA_951213105.1 of Amaurobius ferox. Taxonomy (NCBI): domain Eukaryota; kingdom Metazoa; phylum Arthropoda; class Arachnida; order Araneae; family Amaurobiidae; genus Amaurobius; species Amaurobius ferox. Next base: position 120,189,345 of record OX578153.1, on the reverse strand, counting down.
TATATCTATAAACTATTTTTACTTGGACTACATACATAAAGAAGAAAAATAAATGGAAAACTGGATACCTAGAATCTGATTGAAAAAATACACTAACTTAGTGAACACGGGAACACAGAAAGAATTGACAAGTGTTGCCATGCACAAAGGAATAAGATATACTATTGCCATTCATAAGAAATAAATAACAGTAATGCGAAAAGACATGTACAAGAGATAATATACAATCAAGAGGGGAAATTTTTCAAGTTGTTCTTCAATGCAATTATATGAATTTTGCATTGTCATTCCTATTTACTCATTTTTTACATTTACATATTTGCAAAGTATCCTTAAATTTTTTAAGTTTGCTACGGTATTTATTATATATATATATATATATATACAAGGTAAGATCAAAAAGTTTGGAGGAGAGGGGAACTATTTTACGGTGGCGTAGAGGCATATGTGACGCGAGATGTGAAAAAGAAGAAGCAGGTACTTTTCCAGACAATGCGTGTCATTGAACTGTAGTCGTTCGCGTTTGTCGAAAATGGAAATAGTATTTGAAGAACAACGTGCGAATATCAAATTCTGCCAGCATTTGATATTCGCAAGTTGTTCTTCAAATGCCATTTCCGTTTTCGACAAACGCGAACGACTACGGTCCATTGACACGCATTGTCTGGGAAAACCCCGCACTGCGGTGCGGACCTGCTTCTTCCTTTTCACATCTCGCGTCACATGTGCCTCTACGCTACAATAAAATAGTTCCCCTCTCCTCCAATAGGGTTGTAGATATCAGCACAGTCTCCGAACTTTTCTATCCTACCTTGTATATATATATATATATATATATATATATATATATATATATATATAATATATATATATATAATCTGAAACAGGCATTTGTTTGGGTTAATTATAATTAAATACTCAGACCTGAAGATGAATTTAATTCTGATTAATCATCGAATTTGGGAAGGTTCTGTTCTTTTCTCTTATCGGCATTATGGCCGTGAATTTGCTTCTATGGTGATGTTAATATTACTTGAATTGTATTTTTATTTTATTTATTTTTTTTTTATTTTTACATAATTCTTATTATTACATTTCAAATATATATATATATATATATATATATATATATATATATATATATATATATATATATATATATATATATATATATATATATATATATATATATATATAATGAAAAGGTTTGAAGGTCCAATGAATGAAAAGTGAGAAGCTGATACTTGAAAAACCCAACTATCTAACAGGCTTACAAAATAAAAGTATATATATATATATATATATATATATATATATATATATACAATTTAAGAATTTTTATTTTACTTGTTATATATATAACTGAGATTGATCACCAATAGAAAATGTTCTGTATAGCTAAAGTGATGGACGGAAATATAAATGTGATGACAAAAAGACTATACGACAAGCTGTTGAATATTTTTAAAAACATGATAAGTAAACACTATAAATAAAACAGGTACTAAATTGGTATAAAATACTTATTTCTTCCTGTTCCATATATCAGTTAAGGTATGGAATAAGATATACATGTGGTAAAGAAGAGTGAAAACATTTTTTATATGCAACTACACTTAAAGTACTTTTATAAATCATATATGTAATGCAGGTACTAAGGTATTAATCCCCTTCCTTGTTCCCTGCATAAACATACATGGTGTAAATGCAAGAATTGTGTGCATAAGATGAAAATTTGCAAAACATAAACATTGTTCAGCACGATGAGCTAGGCCTTTTCTAGCTTCCAATAAAAATTTGAAATTGAATAAATTTAAAAGCATTTCCGAAACCATGTACGTTATCAAGGGCCATACATGTTTCGTTAATGCGGATTCTATGTTTCTGTGTGCATTACTGTAAATTGTATTACAGAAATAATGCACATGGCCCGGCGTAAAAGAAAATATAAATGGATCAGATATATAAGAAATCAAATATAATAATCAAATATATCAGCGTGTGGCTAGGTATTTATAGGAGAATACAAAGTAATGAAAAGGTATAAGAATATAATATTATAAATGTATTTACCCCTTGCGCTGCTTAGATGTGTAGATTACATGATACTGACTAAGTATTTTAACTCAATACAGGTTACAGTTAATTCTATATACTAATGTTTCAACTGTTGGAAGTGAAACATGGAGATGAAAAATTATTTAAAATTGTTTGAGAATGATCTGCCAATATGTTGCTGTATAATTGTAGCAAGGTGTTGAATTTAAAATTAAAATGTGTTTTAATAAAAAAAAAAATAAGATTTGGCGGGTAGGTATTTTGGATAGTGGTGTTTATGAATTTAAAGAGATGTTCTTTGTAGTAACATGGTGTACTTAACATTTTTATTCTTAATAACTGGTTATTAATAATATTTTTATATACAGATTTTGATAGATTGGATGAATAATGTTGAAGTTTATTTACTTTGAAGTTATAAGTTTCTGTTTTGTCGTATATTTTAAATTTTAATGTGTCAGCATTTTGAATTTTTAAACTAACGTCTAGATAATTGATCCAGTTTGATGTATATACATTTTCAATTAGTTGTATATATTAGGTGGATAAAAATTAAAATTTAATATAGATGCCTCATTAGTAATTCCAAAAATAATTAGATCATCAATAAATCTGTACATGATATAACTGTTGAATGGGTACTGAATTTCGTAAAAATGTAGATAAAGGTTGGCCAGAATTGTAGATGAGATTCTTCCCTGTGGTATTCCCTTATTTAATTTGTATATGCAATTTCCTTGTGAAAGATACTGTTTGAACAGAATAAATTTTAATAAAGTTTTGAATTTTAGAAAAGAGATGTTTTTTGATTGAGTAAATTGTTCATATAAATTTATTATGACTTTATATAAATCATTAATATCAATGTTATTAAAGAGGTCTTTGAAATTAAAAGTTTTAATATCATGTATGTAAAGTATAGTTGTTTTAGGTTATTAATCCGTTTTAAACTATTTTTGATTATATGTGTCTGTTGTATAGTAAAATGATCATAAATTTGATTTAGTAAAATTAGAAGTTGTTTGTCATCAGCATTGGTGTATGAATTAAATCCTATAGTAGCAGTTCTAAAAGAAATTGGTGATTTATGGAATTTAGGTATGAGTATCCGGTAAGTAAAATTAAGATTGTGTTTTTGTTTAAGAAGTTTGTAGTAAGCAATAATTTGTTTACTTATTATAGTGATATTAGAGTTTATAGGAGTTAATGAAATTGAGGTATGGAGTTGCAGATTGAGTTTGTCCAAATATTTTTTTTTGCAAATAAATGCATAATTACTTAATGTCTTATCAACGTAAGTGATTACAAATTTGTCTTGTAGTAACTTGATCTCTTTAAAGATGTCTTGGTAATTATGCGTATATTTTGATAAAGGAAATTGTTGAATCAATTGTTTTACATGCCAGGTGATTTGTACTTGCCAACTCTTAAAGCCAACTTCTTGCCAACTCTTATTTTCTTTTATTTTATATGACTTTTTGATAATTTTTTTGAAAAATGTGCAATATCTCGAGAACGGTTCATGTTAACGTTCTAAAATTTATGTTAATCGTTTTCTAATGAAAAATTACATAAGAAATGTCTATTTGCGTAACTTTATTAGCGGTTTTAGTTTTTTGACGATTTTTTCAAAATTTCACTCGAAATTTAGGGGAGGTTCTGAACATTCGATTACGTTTAAAAACAATAGGCTTCCAGTGTTTACGGATTGTGATTTTTGTACCAAATTTCGTTCGAATCGGTCCATTCGTTCGTCAGTTATCGTCTCCACAGACTCACTGACACACACACACACACACACACACATCACCTCAAAAATGTTTGATTCGTGATCAGGGATGCTTGAAACGTGCTCTCCCGTCGAAAACTCGAATTCGAATTTTCACACAATACTTTCCTTATACATTATGTATATGTATAAGGAAAGTATTGTGTGAAAATATACATTATACATTATGTTCCCGTCACAATACTTTCCTTATACATTATGTATATAAGGAAAGTAATAAACGATAAATAAATAAATAGTAATAATAATAAACTTTTGAGCAAATTCATGTGTTGGACAACCCTTTTAAAGAATGTTTCTATGCAAATGCATGCCCCCTCCTCCCCCTCCCCAAATCTCAAGACTTTCAAAGACCCAAAATGTGTCGGTTAATGCCTCCTCCCCGAACAAGTCTACTTCCACTCAAATACATGATCAGTCTTTCAAACATCCCTAAACAAATTAAGCGAAATCGGTGAAATGGTGCGTCGTGAATCGTGATCCTTTCGAAGTCGTTTACATTAACAGGACGGTGCATACTTATGAATGATTACACATTTCCTTTCGAGCAACTTTCAAGCACAGAAGGGAAAAAAAAAAGAACGACCACTTAGTAAAGGTGTCACGACCCGTCGTGTGACGTGCATTCGTAATATAAGCATGGGATAAAAATACACCGTAGATGAAAAATAGGAATATATTCAAAACTACGACTGTATTGTTTCGATTAACACATAAGCATGCTGAAAGAATGGAATTTCCTCAGGATCAATATAAGGTACTCTGCTTGTAATGTGATTATATCAGGGATATAGGTATTAGTAACGACCATGACACTAAAATTTAAGCTTACTTCCGAAGTAAGTTTACCTTTTAGTACTATTTCAAGTTAAGTTACTATCAGTGGCGGATTTATTTTTCTCCGGACTATTATAGACCATTGGACACTCCCTCCGGGGCCAGGAAGAGGTTGGTAAACAACACTTTTCCCACCTCAGTGGTGGAAGATTGCACGAAAGTGAGTATGCGATATAACTGTAGCTACCTTTTAACGCGACGTTACACGAAAAATTTGAACCATATTACATATATAATGCATTCTGCTAAGCCAACCTCCAATGAACGATCACCAGAATAAAAATATCTGGAGCTGCCATTTTGCCCGACTCTTAAATCACCTCCGCCGTCCTTGTCCAACAGTCGCCAATTTGCAAACATTGGCGTCTAAAACAGTAGATACACTGGCGTAACAACACTATTGGCGCTCTAATGCAAATAAATTCAGGGCGCTCTTTCAAACAATGCATAGTATTGGGTTCTTAAGCCAAAAATATGTTCAACGCAATAAATGCTCACTTCTCGTTCGTAAGCCCTGAAGAAATGGCCAGTCCTGCTCTAAGACAATCCTCCTCCAGCCACCGAGTACATCAATATTATTATCAGCTTACGCAGCTCTCCCTAAGCATTGTGGGCAACGAAAGAGAGAGGCGTATTGGGTAAAAAAATAACTTCGGTTCTACAGAAGCCACAGAGGGCAATGTCTTCCATTCTTCTAAACTTCTAATAAAAAAGAAAATCAAAGGGTAAATATATTTTTTAAATGTCTTCCTGTTCCTGTTTGGAGCTGCCTTTTACTCGAAAAGATTTCAAATTCTCCCAGAACCCAGAAGTGCAGCTGTAGCTCATTTTAGACTTTCAACAGGTACAATTGCCCTCGTTCTCACCTTTTAAAAAGATGCACTTACTGACCCCCCCCCCCCCTCCCACACACACACACACACACACACATTGTGTTCTATGTGGTAAAGGTAACTCATGAAAGATATCCATTTGGACTCATGCAACACATTTTTTACCTTTTTAGTTATCGCACTCGCACAGAACTACTGGAGAACGTATCGACAATGGTATCATGGACAAATGTTTGTCAACAGCCTATCCGGAATGTGACGATGTAATCAAGCACTCTTTGGAAAAACTACTTTATTACTGTAGTGATCTACAACTACATTATGACAAGTGTAGTTAACTGCAACTACAAACTATTTTTAAAATGTAGTCACTACGTAACTACTTTTACAAGACGAATTTTGCCACAACTTCAATTTTCACAAAAAGTTGAGGATAGGGGTATAATGTAGTCATTTAACATACTTATTCTGAATAAGTAAAATTTACTGATTCCCAAATTTACTGATCAATTTACCAATCTTTACGCTTTTACCCACTTCTGAAAACAGTAAAATAAAATAAAAGTATAAACTTTAAAATCAAAGACAATCAAATATAGGTTTTAAAGTCCTTTCCAGACAATGGCAATTCGGACATCACAATGCCCTTCATCGGTGGCTTCGTCACCGATGAAGGGCATTGTGATGTCCGAAACCGCGTTAGCCATATAATTTTTGTACGTCGAGGGAAGGAGATTTCATTAAAGGATTTTTAAACCTATTTTTGGGTTGTCTTTGATTTTAAAGTTTAATTAAAGTTGACGTGTATCCATTTTATTTATTAAAAGTATAAAATAATTTATTTATTAAAAGTATAAAATAAAATAAAAGTAAAAACTATTTATTTAAAAACATGTTTGTTCATTTTTAGTAGAATTTGCATCTCAATATTGCAATCAGAAAAGCAGGATTTTTTGAAAAATAACACATTTGAATATATCCATATAAAAAATCAACTTCATGAGGCAATGGCCTTCCTACCCTGCAGCATCCCTGCAGTCATTCATCGTACATCGTTGCGCAGAATACAAAATTTCATACAAATGAAGAAAGGGTGATCACCTTGTTTGTTTACTGAAGTAACGTTAAAAGTAGCATCAAAACTCGATACAAACTAGTGATTTATTACATTGCGCTACTCGCTACACTACTTGTAGCGCGTTACACTACAAACTACGAGAAAAAGTGGTGTAGTAGTGTGTACCGTAGTTTCGCTACTTGTAGCATGCTACTTCCGACTACTGCAACCAAATATCAAACTACATACATATCCATGATCCGACTCTAGTTTTAGAAATAGTGTCGCTAGATATAGCTGCAGAAGGGGCAAGCATCTGAAGAGCCAAGGGCGGTTTACTTGTGACCCATTCATTGAATGTCCAACGGTGACAATATATGTGAAAGGTAATAATGTAGAGACCGTTGTACACCGATAGAAATAATACGTACAATTATTCACATTAACGGATTGATCCTTGCATACACATGATGTTACAAGTTCGTCTGCTCGTTGGAAATATCATTTCGCGATCAGTAATGCAATTTTTACAAGCTGAACACATTTTCTGAAATGGCTGAACCTTTGAAAAATTACGCTACCCTGTAGGCAACCGTGAGAAAAGAATTTTAGCAAAAATAGGAGTTTCTATCTTGCTTTGAAGTTATTCCTGTTAAATTATAGACAATCCGCAAGCAATGATAGGATAGACAATCCTATGACATGGTACTGCATGGTTAGCTCGCCTATTACATAGCCGAGTCAATGGCGGAACTTCAGATCCCCCCCCCCCCTGCAACATGTTGGCTTAAGCCCCCCCCCCCTACTTTCCCCTAAGTTTATTCTTCAATTTTCTTTCCGGCCTCTCTACAACTCCCCACACTGATGTGGGTTTCGCAGTACGGTACTTCTGCCCCTAAGCTTACGTAAAAGTTAATAAGAAAGTCCAATGATGTTTATTTTAGACCATTGACTGTCCGTTTCTGTTAACCCAATAAACTTTTTATTTTCAGAAACCCGCAAAGCTGAAAAACGTTTTTTTTTTTTTGTCCAAACCAGACAACCGCATACAACTACCAAATAGTTAAACCACCATTCTCAAGCTTATTGATTTCTACACCAGGTGCTCATCCAGGCTAATACCAATTATGGCATCGCTAATTGAAGGCTTGTTCATCAGCAGGTTTACACAACCATCCAGAAATTAAATCAAAGAGGCTCTTTAGAAATGCTTCCAGTTTATGACTATTCAATATGGGCGAGGGCAAATTAATGATGATCCCGGTGTGGAAAAGTTCTTGACGAGCTTTGCCCCTCGATGCTTCAGATTACAGATAAAGCCAACATCAATCTCTCCCACTGCGTGCAAAGGTGGAGTCCGGCGTTAATTAATTTCCGCCACGCTGTACGGAGCGAAGGACCGAGCTTACATAAAACATTAACGTGTGTTTGGATAAATCGTGATTTTAAGCCAAGAAAGAAAAGAGATTGCAAGGAGATACCTCGGCCAAAAAAAGTACACAGGAAGATAGACTTTTCAGGTTTCAAATTTTCTGAATAGAATGCAGCAATAATTTACTCATTAGTTACACTGTGATTAATCAGTTCCTGCCTTTTTGTGAAGGATCAGAGAAAAGTCGATGTAAGGTTTAGACAACACTTGGCAGACGCAGTGTAGGGTGGTCGCCTTAAACATTGCCTCACAGCACCCACGGAACAGAGTGCCAAAGTCGCCATTCTCATATTGCTATACTAATCCAAGTCGACATATATTGGTATTTTCTGAGGTGGAGATGAGTGACGTATCGTCGCAGGAGCTCCGTAACGAAGCGTCTTGGCTTAGTTTGCCGGGGTCCCTAGGGAAAAGTAAAATTTTGCCTTCCCCCTCCACAACCACAAAACCTTTATAGTAAGAAAGGTATATTGAGCACGGACGATGGGCCTCCAGAACTTCCTGGGTTCCTAACATTTATCTACTTTATCTAATAATAAAAACTCCTGGGCTGAAGACAATATCAGTACGGTTTTAGTTGCTGGGTATCTTTCCAACTCCATGCATCTGAAATTCCTCGGAAAGAATAAAAATTTCCCGGCAAAATTTGAAAATTTTAGCACAAAAAACATGTACTTGAATGAAAGATCCAAAAGTTTAAAAGTCCCAGGGCCATAAGTGCGTCCTTGCGTGATACTTACTGATATTAAATCACAATTTTGATTTAATTCCCTTTTACTATTTACTGTGGGATCCACATGAAGTCACTAGGGTGGTCATTCACAACCTTATTTGTTTGGAGAAATCTTTGAAATATTTCGTAAAATCTCGGATGAAATCCCTACCTGATACATATATTAGGTTCGACAAAGGTAAATTACAACATAGACACGCAAGCCAGTAGTGTTAATAAATAATAATTAACTAATTAAAAAAAGACAAGAATATTTATTGCCTATTTCTATATAGTATTGTTAATAGAAAAAAAAAATGATAAGCATTTTCACTTTACATCTGACTGTTACATTGTATAAATATCTGTTAATGTAAGTGTCACGCTAAAACCTTAATAACTGAGCAACAAACTAAATGGCAACGCGAAACCCTGGTTACTGGAAAGAAACTATTCGTTCAACCAATAAGTAAATACAAACTAAAAATAGTATGCATATGATAAATAATTCCCCTTTAATTACCATACTAATAAGCCTTTATTGTTTTTAATAAGAACAATAAAGGTCTAAATATGTTTCATTTCTTAAAAGGAAAATTGAATACTTTTAACAGTTTCTGAAGTCAGTAAAGTCAGTAACTCAAGTTCAGTACTCTACAGTCGGTTTTCTTTATTTCCGCTTTCCAATTTTTTGGCACAAGGAAGAAATTCCTTATTCAATTCATTTTTTCCTTATTGAATACAGCAGATGTAATATGTCTTCTTCTATCTATGTTTTCGTTTGTACGCCCCCCCCCCCCCTAGAAACCAAGCAGCAGTGCGTTGGCCATTGCTTTAATTACTTGTGACTGAAAGTTCATGGACTATAAAAGTCAATAAAAGGACTATTCCTCTGCCTGGACTGAAAATTTCGTCATAACCAATATATCTATACGCAGTGGTCGGAAGTAGCGAAACTACAGTAGTTACTACGTTTTTTTGTAGTTTGTAGTGTAACGCGTTACTTTTAGAAATACGTTGCGATACTATAAATCACTAGTTTGTATCCAGTTTGAACGCTATTTTTAACGTTCCTTCAGTAAACAAAGTGCCATTCTACATATCATGTGATCACCTTTTCTTCATTTGTATGAAATATATAGTGTTCTGCCCAACGATGTACGATGAATGGCTGCAGGGATGCTGCTAGGTTAGGAAGGCCATTGCCTCATGATGAAGTTGATTTTTTACATGGATATACTCAGAAGTGTTATTTCCCAAAAGATCCTGCTTATCTGATTTCCATTTTGAGATGCAAATTCTACTAAAAATGAATAAACATGTTTTTAAATAAATAGTTTTTACTTTTATTTTATTTTATACTTTCAATACATAAAATGGATACACGTCAACTTTGGGTGAACTTTAAAATCAAAGACAACCCAAAATAGGTTTTAAAGTTAGCCACTGATGAAGGGCATTGCGATGCCTGAAAGCGCTTTGGCCGTGTAATTTTTGTACATCGAGAAAAGGAAATTTTATTAAAGGACTTTAAAAGCTATTTTTGGTTGTCTTTCATTTTAAAGTTTATGCTTTTATTTTATTTTACTGTTTTCAGAAGTGGGTAAAAGCGTAAAGATTGGAAAATTGATCAATCCATTTTAATATATTCAGAATATATATGTTAAATGACTACAGTATACCCATATCCTCAACTTTTTGTGAAAATTGAAGCTGTGGCAAAATTCGTCTTCTAAAAGTAGTTATGTAGCGACTCCATTTTAAAAATAGTTTGTAGTCACTACTTTTTAAAAAAAGTAGTTGTAGTTAACTACATTTGTCATAATGTAGTTGTAGTTGTAGATCACTACAGTAATAAAGTTTTTTCTAACCACTGTCTATACGTTTCATTATTCATAATATACGATCCATATAATGTCATCTGGCATTTCAAATCCAAGGGGAAAGTTCATAATAATCGAAACTTCGCTCTATCCGAACTCGTTATAAGTGGGCAATATTAAATTTCAACGCACAGATACCTCCTTTCGCGAAGCTCTTCTTGACAAACCATCCAACAACACACAAAAAAAAATCATTTTCACAATCTTCCTACCTGAGCAGTATTTCAAGAAAAAAGTGGACAGCATTTCAACAAAAATAGAATAAAAGCCCCTTTCGAGGCGGAGTTATGGCTGTCACGACTTATGTACACAACCGAAGGTGTGTCCCGTGTGTTCAAGAGGCATAAGATTCATAAATCATCCTTTTCCATCCCTGCAACAGATTCTGGCTTGTGTACACACACCCTGAGCACTCCGCCTCCCGTCCGTAACGCTTATCAAGCCACTTTATGGTGGGTCTCCTTGATAGATCAGGTTTCCACTTTTAAGAGTGTTCTTAAGGGTGTTTTTCCACCTTCGGTTATTGTTTTGTTTCTTTTAATATTTATTTATAACTGGGAGCCCAACGAGTTCTCACGACGTTCTGCAAATAAAGCGTATATAAAAGGAGAATGCGGAGTTATTTGTATGCGTCCCGTGCGGTGAGGCGAGTACTCCGGCTGAATGAAATGCAAAATTCGGAGATCTTACTCAAGATGTCAGACCGCACTCGAGAGCAAAGAATGAGGTTAATTTCTTCTTCTTTTGGTTGACTTTATGGTGGGAGATATCGCATTATTTCTCAACGTATATGAAAGGTTACAAATCAACAAAAAACCATACCGAAATTTTTCATGGAATATAAATTAGCTTACGTGAGAATTTTCAAGATTGGGGAAGCGAGCTGGACTGTCTAATAACAGAGCTTCATACATTTTTTATGAATCAAATTGGCAACACCAACTTTCTGACGCGGAAATGTGGAAACCATTGAAGATAAATGGACGGAGTTAAAGCTTCATATTAGTAAAACACCGAAATTGTTTGAAACAAATATTCAGGTGACGCTGGGGTATAAGACATGTCCCATTGCATTGTATGCATTTCCAGGGCGAAAGGCTTGTATTGTATAAAATTATATTTAAACGGTTAATTTTGCACAAAAAAAAAGGGGGGGAGGGGGGAAATTACCAGTGCAATGTAAATTAGATCTCAAACAAAATAAGAAATATGTCTATGTATTTAAATTCATTTTACCATTAATTTATTTTTGTCTCCCAATATTCTGTACCCCGTTCTACAACTGGGAAAAATACTTATTACTTGTACTCATAATGAGGGAACTATAATTTAAAAATAATCAAAAATACATATCAAGGTCTCCTCGATAGATCAAGTTTCCACTTTTAAGAGTGTTTTTCCACCTTCGGTTATTTATTTATTTTTTAATATTTATTTATAAGTGGGAGCCCAACGAGTTCTCACACCCTCTTGCACAGTTGGGTTGGTCGTGTGGTCTGGGCCTTCAACCCTCTTGCACAATGGGCGCGGTAGCCCATTGGTTAGCGCGCTGGAGTTGCACTCGGTAGGCCCGGGTTCGATTCCAGCCACTGCCAAAACTGCCGCCGTGTTCATGCGGAGTACGATCACGTTAAACATGTGGGTCCGAAAGTCCTTCCGAGAGGTTGGTGGTAGGGGAAGGAGGGTACGGTCCCTATGGATGCCTCCCCCACTGGGTTCCGGTCTAAATTGTGTGGCACTTCCCGACCGCCCAAACAGTTACCTTACACCTTTCTGGTAGGTCGGACGGTCTGGGTTTCAACAACAACAACAACCCTCTTGCACAACACCACGCCCTCCCGTTGTGTCAAATAGGAGCAGGCGGGTCTTTACTAACACTAGCGACAACTCGATATCATTCTCAAAGCATTATGTCATTTTCAAGCGTTTCATCCATAGGAGTTTTATCTCCTTCTGTCTAACTCCATGCTGGAAACGCACTGAAATGAATTCCTGCCGGGATCTGCCAAGAACGAAATAAAAATCCCAAGAGAAGGGTGGAATATGGTGTGCGTTAGCAAAAATTACTTCCAGCATAGTCAGTTCCAATCTTCCTTTCTTTTTTCCCCCGAATCAAAAGTGACCAGAATGAATAATAATACAGTAAAAATACAAAACAGAAACAGGACTTGACAGAAAAAAAAATATATATATGAAATTTGTTCTGAATAGGATTAATGTCACCAATGAAATTTCTTTCGTCGTGAATGAAATACCATTTACACAAAGTGAGATGGAACAAGAATGGTATCGGAAGACAAGCCACCGGACATTTATCCAAAACGCCATCTATGTCATTTCGTATAGGAAAAACAGTCACTTTAAGATATGGGCCTCCTTGATAGATCAGGTTTCATAGAACACCATTTTTGTACATGAATTTGGAATGGGTTTTTTATATTCAGAACTTTTATCAAGCATACAGATGTCACATCATTTTTTAAAAAAAAAGGTTGAAAAATAATAAAAATCTTTTTCTTGTAGACTCGTAAAGTTTAGTCCCTAGAATTAGGATCCTCTCCATGGAAAATTCTTATAATTCCAAGAAAAAACCCTGAAAGGCAGAAAAGTCAAGAACCTTTACAGTGAGATGAAGCTACAGTTTACCATTTTATTGGCTAGCTATCTATTTTAAGAGGTAAGCTATCGTTTCATTAAGTTTTAATTCAAATTACTTATAGAAATGGAGAGAACTTTCATCTAGTGTCACCTCCATGGCCTCATCAATTATGCCAGTTTTAAAATAACAGATAATTTACATTATAAATTATTCTGAATTGTGCATTTTTATGTTATCCGAGCAGCATGACAATGCTGTGTGTATACGTTACGATGTTTTAAAGTTAAACCCCAAATACGTCACCACCACGTCAATATTGCGACATGGAGGTGACACTAATCTTTATTGATATAAAATGATTTCTTGACCTCTGTTCGAGGTTTGTACTAACTTCATTGACTTAACAGGAACACAAAAACATAAAATAAATAATAAAACGTTAACTCTCCCCCTCTCTCCAAAGAAATTTTGGTTGTCAAATTTGCCCTTAATTTCTGAATGACCCAACTAACCATTTTGCCTGAGCGAAGTTTGTGGAAATGGCCAGTTATTCATATTCCTATTTTGCAGGTTTATGTATATAAGCTTCTGTTTCTGGCTATGTATATAAGCTTCTGTTTCGAGCTCGTGAGTCAGCATCCTAGAATGGGTGTCGTTGAGTCCAAGGATTTAGTGCAAAGTTATTAGAACAAAATGGCAATCAATAGCGGTGAGTACAATTCATTTCCGGCCACTTAGTTTCCGATGCTTTCCCCACGAAGTCCGGAAAAGGGGCAAACTGCACATCCGCACTCCAGGGTTAGGTTGGGAAACAAAAATCAGCAATCACCTGTAAAGCACGCAAGTTCATGGCCGGGTTGCACACAAGAACGTCTCTTCTATGCGAGTATAAAGTGTAGCACACAGGCCTCGCAGTTAAACATCCCAATGTGTCCAACCTATCATTTCCCTACAAAATGAATCAAATTAGACACTGGAGCAGAAATAACAACACACATTAGAACCTTCTTTTAATCCGATCTCACAGACATCCTTTTGAAGTTATCGACTGCATAAACATATCCAATTTCATGGAAATTGCTTCATTATTTAGAGAGAGATCGCGCAAGTATATGGCATGGCAACTCTTAACTTTTCAAAGTTGTAAATTTCAAAGCTTTCAATTTGAAAGTCAAATTAACAAATTGAATTTTTTTTTATTTTTATGCTTGCTGATGTGACACACATTTCACCACTTATGTCATTTCAATTCTTTTTTTTTTGTTTGTTTGTTTAATTTCATGTTTATTCTCCTCCCTCGCACCATTAGACCTTCATGAAGGGACTCCTCCCCCCTCTGAGTAACCGCTTTTTCACGGAACGCAGGGTGGTCGTCTTAGAGAGGTTTTACGGTAGATAGTATTTTAAAATGCCGCATGTACATGAGTATCACGGATAATCATCCCCAAAACGAACTGAAATCAAAGATGTATGAATAGCATACTAATAACTTCGAGATACTTATACTCTATAATAGGTGAGTGACAGCGATACTGTCGACCCATCAGATTCTTTAAGCCCAATTTTCAACGGGGACTGCATGTTATAAAGAGTCGGATTAACTAACCCATTTAGGGGCCCCATTTAGATTGATTTTGTGAGCATGGCCTAAGAAATTCCCCCATGCACTCACTCATCAATGCTCGAAACATTTTATTACCACATTGTTCTGCTCAACTATCAGTTAGTTCTCATCCGCAAACTGATTTTTACTTTCCCTGCAATACATGGTAATGTATAGGGAAAGTATTGGAATCATGTCGAAAATCACAACTCGAGTTTGCGACGGATCTACCCGCTTTGTGACCTCTACAATACGAAATAACTATTTTTAGCGTGACGTCTGTGTGTGTGTCTGTCTGTGCAATGTATCTATCCACTCTAACTCGGAAACTAATGGACCCAATTTTATAAAATTTGGTAGGTAAATCACTTGTGTGTGACCCTGGTACTGATTAGTTATTGGTACGATTCGGGATATAAGAACCCGCCTTTTCTTGCGAAATGGCCCGTAAAAATGGCCTGTATCCACCCTAGCTGAAAAACTAATAGATCAACTTTTACAAAATTTGGTAGATAAGTTACGTGTGCATTATCTTGGGGCTGATTAGATTTCGGTACGATTCGTAAAAAATAACATGCTTTTATTTTTGTGAAATGGTCCGTAAAAATCATCAAAATCTAAAATAAAAAACTACGTATGCTCAAATATGTCAATTAAATGCTTGTTTTATACGTAATTTTTAAATAATAATTAATAAATAAAAATAAGACCAACCCCATTACACTAGGACTATCCGTTCTCGAAATATTTTTATTTGTTTTCGCATTTTCGCTACGCAACCTTTGAAAACAAGTCCAGTTACCCAATGAGAATGACAATTGAATTAAAAGAACAAATTCAGCGTCATTTTAAATAGTTATGGGTGTTATTTTATGCCATTAAACTCAGTTTAATGAATTATTTATTGAAGAAATAAAGAGAACTTGAATATGAATGAGGCTGCAGGGAAAGTCATGTGTTGCTCACATCAGATTTTATTTTTTATTACTATTACCCATGAATTTCCTTGTCATCTAGCAACTCATTAACAACTTGTGTTATTGAATATAGTACTATTCATCTATTGAAATAAAAGAATCGACGGTGGCACCCGAGAGGGCTTTCTTGTAGTAAAATAAAACTCCAATAAGTTTATTCGCTGTTTTTAAGTCTCATTTCTTTCATTTACAACAGACGTGGTAACTAAAATAAAGATACATAACCGAATGATCTTGTTGCGAGCGAATTTCAAGTCTCTACATGTTTTGAAAGGATCCGTTAAGTTGAACATCGTCCGTATAAAATCTAAGAATTGTATATTTTTCGGCTTCCTTGTATTTTCGTGAAATCGCCAACTAATAGCATGGACCTACGGATCACTGCAGATCTTCGCTATTATAATCTATAATTCTTTATATCACTATCATTATTTTTATTACTAATTAATATTGCTATACTTGTTTTTATTACTTTGTAAGAGCTAAAAACAATCGATTCATCTCGAAACTAGGATTACCTACTGAACATTTTGTCGCACCTATCTTTTAGTTCAAAAGATATTTCGAGGGAACAAAGTGAAGCGAGAATTCACCCATTTATATTCATATATCTTATTTACGACTATACAGGTATAAGTTGTTTAGTTTTTTTTCTATTAGGGATATACAATATTTTCTATCATGGAACATACTATAATAAAATACAAGACTCCGTATAGCCACAACACAAATATAATATCCATTGCCGTAAATAAATAAAAAATCTGATGTGGGCAACACATGACTTTCCTTATATAATGCAATGAATTTACTACTTTTACAGTAAAAAAAATAGGTATTTCTTATAGTAGATACTTATATTCTTTCCAAGATATTGAATTTTCGACAATGAGTCGTCATTTTCATTGATATAGCGTCATTTTAATCCATTTGGCGAGATTTTCGTTAATTTGACAACAGTTCAAAAAGTCGCCAAGTTGGCGACATTCCGCCAAATTCGTCGCCAAAATCTCGCCAAGCTTTACTGACGGAGAAATATGTTATTTTTAGATAACTGACTATTGGCGTTCAAATACAAAAGTATTACGCGAAGTATCTTATGAATGGAACGAGCTAGATCCACGAGAATGATGTCACCAAATTTATCGCATGGTATTACATATGAAAAGTGAACATGTTTCTCAATAGGAAATATATTTTTTTTAATTTTATATGACTTCTTGATATTTTTTTGAAAAATGTGTAATATCTCGAGAACGGTTCGTGTTAGCGTTCTAAAATTTATGTTAATCGTTTTCTAATGACAAATCACATAAGAAATGTCTATTTGCGTAACTTTATTAGCGGTTCTGATTTTTTGACGATTTTTTCAAAATTTCACTCGAAAATTTAGGGGGGTTCTAAACATTCGATTACGTTTAAAAACAATAGGCTTCCAGTGTTTATGGATTGTGGTTTTTGTACCAAATTTCTTTCGAATCGGTCCATTCGTTCGTCAGTTATCGTCTCCACAGACTCACTGACACTGACACACACACACACAGACATCACTTCAAAAATGTTTGATTCGTGATCAGGGATGCTTGAAACGTGCTCTCCCGTCGAAAACTCGAATTCGAATTTTCGACCCTGTCACAATACTTCCCTTATACATTATGTATATAAGGAAAGCAAAAATGAATCCTATACCCAACTTTGTAATCGATATATCTGTGATGTCATACGAAACGTAAAGTTTCAGGAATTCTCCATTGTTGTAAATAAGTTAAAAATGAGTCCAATATCCAGCTTCGTTTTCAGTATCTTAAGTCATACGCGACGTAGAACTCCAGAATACTGCTCCAGTTGGAAAACGGGTCCTTGCATGCAGTTAGAAAGAAGGAAATAAAACTCCTATAGATGAAACGCTTGAACATGCCATAATGCTTTGCAAATGATATCTAAGTTTCGCTCGCATTAGTAAAGTAGCTGCTATTGTTAGATGACGTAGCAGAAAGGCGTAGTATTGAGTATATGTATTTTGGATTATTTTTAAATGAAGTGTTCCTTCATTATGAGTATAATGAACCAGTATACTTTCATAGTTGTAGGATAGAGTACACAATAGAGGGAGATAAACATAAATTGCAAGGTAAAATAATTTGAATACATGCAGTAATATTCTTTATTGTTTCAGTTCTACTTTGCATTGCGCTCATAATTTATGCTTACAAAAAGGGCAGTGTAAATAACTGTCTTAGGCCTTTTGCCACAGAAATACATACAATGCAGGACTACTTACTTATCTCAGCGCCACCTAAGTGATTGTCTCAAACGGTATGGGCGTTTTCTTAATATGGAGTTTGAACTCCGCACTTTTACTTACATGGGTCCTTGGATATAAAAATGTTGGGGAACCATGGACGTCAAGGAAATCTGGGCCGAAAATTAAAAGAAAATTCTACATGCCCGTACTCCAAGCGGATATATAGCTTCCCTATTACTGGGTATCCTCCATTCCCACGCTGGCGTGTAGACTCCAGAAACATTTCTTTAATTAATATTTTTAATTTAGAGTTCAACCCTTTGGTCCTCCGGGCCTACCGGCGGCGTGCTCCTCTTCTAAACGTTCTCACGCGTGGTGCCGGGTCGTGGATGGCAACGGGAGGCACGAGTATCGATTGTTACACCAGACCGCAGATCACGCAACGGCACACCGGGTGGAAATGAGACTGGAGGGGAAAAGAGAGCAAGCAGGTAAACGAGATTTATTTAGCGCTGAGAGAATGGCATTAACGCGCAGGGGGCACGCGAACACACGATTTCATTCATTTTTACGATTTATATTTTTTTTAACGTGTCGCAGTTTTGTTATGTAGAAAAGAAATGACAAAAGAGAGGAAGGTTGGGGGGGTGGGAGGAGGGTAGCGCAGAAAAATTCGCTAAAAACGATCGCAGACGATTCTTTAGAAAATGTGAGGTGTTTCAGAAAGACTCGCCAGGCTTACACTTTCTGAATCGTGAGTGCAAAACACACACTTCCAATGGGTAAATTGGTTTGAATTGCAAGAAAGATATTAAAAGACATTCAAAAATGAATCGCATATTAGAGTAAAATTACATAAAATATTTTTTTTATAGAGCAAAGAAAATTCGATGATTCGAAAAATTTGTATAAAATACGGAGTTCACTAAGAAAAAAAAAGTCTGATGCAGACAGCAGATGACTCTCTCTACAGACTCAAATTCAATTTCTACTTATTTCTTTAATAATTTATTGAATCGAGTTTCATTACATAAAATAACACAGATAATTATTGGAAATGACATTGAATTTGAAGTTTTAATTCCATTTTCGTTTTCATTAAGTTAACTGGCCGTATTTTCAAAGCAGCGTAGCAAAAGAGCGAAAATACTTCAATATCTCAAGAACGGCTAATGCTAGAGCAATGAGGTTAGTTTTGTTCTTTTCATCGTCAAAAAATAAGTACATGGATACATTTTTTGAACATAAGTAGTCTTTTCGATTTTAACGATTTTTTCGGGCCATTCGGCAAAAAAAAAAAAGGGGGGGGTCGTTTTTTTCCCGAATGGTACCAAAATCTAATCAGCACCAGCGTTACCCACAAGTGAATTATCTACCAAATTATGTGAAATTGGGTCAATTAATTTTTCAGCTAGAGTGGATACATAACATTTTTGCGGGTCATTTCGCGAAAAAAATCCAGCTTCTTTTATCCTAAATCGTACCAAAATCTAATCGGCACCAGGATAACTCACAAATGACTTACTTGTAAAATTTTATGAAATTCGGTTAATTAGTTTTTGAGTTAGAGACATACATTGCACTGACAGACACACATACATACACACACACACAGACGTCAAGCTAAGAAGTTGGAGGGGAGGGGGGGGGGCAAAATGCTCTGCTTTTCGGCACTTAATTCAGAAACGGGTTTGTTTCAGATAATAAAAAGCTTTTATTTAATCATTAAGTAACAGTTTTTATTTTCCCTGCAATACATCGTAATGTATAGGGAATAGATTGGAATCATGTCAAAAATCGCAACTCGAGTTTTTGACGGATCTACACGTTCTGGAACCTCTAGAATACGAAAACACTATTTTTTGCGTGACGTTTATGTGTCTGTCTGTCTGTGCAATATATGTGTCCACTCTAACTCAAAAACTTATGAAGCGAATTTCATAAAATTGGGTCACTTGTGTTGAAAACCCAGACCACACGACAGACCCGAAGACTTACTGTTGCTGAGTGTGTGGAATGGGTCACTTGTGTGTAACCCTGGCGCTGATTAGTTTTTGGTACGATTCAAGATAAAAGAGCCCGCCTTTTTTTGCGAATGGCCGGCAAAAATTGCCTCTCTAGCTGAAAAACTAATGGATCCAATTTTACAAAATTTGGTACATAAGTCACTTGTGGATCACTCTGGTGCTGATTAGATTTTGATACGATTCGGAAAAAAATAACATGCCTTTTTTGCGAAATGTTCCGCAAAAATCGTCAAAATCTAAAATAAAAAACTACGTATGCTGAAATATATAAATTAAATGCTTATATATGTAATTTTTGACGATGAAAAGAATAAGACCAACCCCATTACACCGTTCTCGAAATATTTTAGTTTTTTCGCATTTTCGCTAGGCCACCGTTGAAAAAAGTCCAGTTACGCACTGAGAACGAAAAGTTAATTAAACGTGCCGATTTAGTGTAATTTTAAATAATAATGGGTGTTATTTTAAGCCATTCAACTCAATATAATGAATTATTGAAGAAATAAAGAGAAGAATATTTGGAGCGAAGAATATTTGGAGAGAGAATATTTGGAGCGATAACTTAATAAGAAGCAAATACGGAGACAACGCCAACCGAATCGAAAAAGGTAAGAGCGCTGGTGAGAAGATGCAAGGACCCCTTCACCTGTTAACCCACCTCTCCGGATGATTTTAGGCGCAGAACAAAGGGCGGAATTCGGTGATGGATCGATATTCCGAATGAATAAATGGCCGCCGAGAGAAAGGTCAGCTTCTAGACAGACTTGCTTTTTCCCTTTTTCCACCACTTGCATTTGCCAACTGGGGCGGCATGCATCTATAAAATATCACAAATTGCGTATTTCTATATCACACATCGATAATCTTTTTAAACACAGATCTATACTTAGGGGGGGGGGGGTGTCTCTAAAATACGAATAAACTATTTTGAGTGTCAGATGTGTGTGTGTGAGAACAGTAGTTGGAAAAACTACTATATTATTGTAGTGAACTGCAACTACATTATGACAAATGTAGTTAACTACAACTACATCTATTTTTTTTAAAAAGTAGGGTTTAAAAAGTTTCGGGCATCACAATGCCCTTCACCAGTGGCGAAGCCACTGATGAAGGACATTGTGATGCCCGAAAGCACTTTGGCTGCGTAATTTTTGTACGTCGAGGAAAGGCGATTTTATTAAAGGACTTTAAAACCTATTTTTGGCTGTCTTTGATTTTAAAGTTTAATTGAAGTTGACGTGCATCCATTTTATTTATTAAAAGTATAAATTAAAATAAAAGTAAAAACTATTTATTTAAAAACATGTTTGTACATTTTGAGTAGAATTTGCATCTCAAAATAGCAATCAGATAAGCAGAATGTTTTGGGAAATAACGCATCTGAATATAACCATATAAAAAATGAACTTCATGAGGCAATGGCCTTCCTAACGCTGCAGCATGCCTGCAGCCATTCATCGTACATCGTTGCGCAGAACGCTAAATTCCATGCAAATGAAGAAAGATACCATTCACATGATATGTAGAATGGTACCTTGTTTGTTTACTGAAGCAACGTTAAAAGTAGTGTCAAAACTCGATAAACTACTGATTTATTGTATCGCGCTTCGCTATACTACTTATTTTTAAAAGTAGCGAGTTATACTACAAATTACGAGTAAAAGTAGTGACTACTGCAGTTTCGCTACTTCCGACCACTGTTCTAGACCCCCAAATAAGCCCAAATACAAATTACGAGTAAAAGGAGTGAATACATAAGTTGCTCTCATACAGTGGTCGGAAGTAGCGCGCTACTTCCGACCACTGTATGAGAGCAACTTATGTATCCACTGTAGCTCAAAAATGACGCACGAAATAAGGTAGTTATCTTGGTGCTGATTTTCGCTTTTAATTCGCACTTTTGTTTTCATTCGGTATAACTGGACGCATTTTCAAAAGCAGTGCAGCAAAAATGTGAAAAAAAAATTCCACAATATCTCGAGAAAGGCTAGTCATAGAGTAATGGGATGAATCTTATTCTTTTAATCGTCAAAAATAACGTATAAAAAACATTCAATGGATACATTTTGAGCATAATTTGTCTTTTATTTTAGATTGTGACGATTTTGGGGGCCATTTCGTAATAATAATAATAATAAAATATATGTTCATTTAACCCGAATCATACCAAAATTCAATCAGCACTAGAGTAGTAACCCACAAGAGACAAAAGTCCAAATTTTGTGAAATTAGGTCCACTAGTTTTTGAGTTAGAGTGGATATTACACAGACACACACAGACGTCGCGCAAAAATAGTTTTTCCATGTTATAGAGACTTCAAAACGTGTAGATCCATTGAAACTCGAGTTGCAATTTTCGACACAATTCTAATACTTTCCCTATACATTACCATGTATTGTAAAGAATAAAAAAATAATTTGTTTCAAAATGATTGAATTAAATCCTTCTTTTTTTATACGTAACGTTAGATAACAAAGCGAATAAAAACCGCCAAATGAAACTGAAACTTTGATTGGAACTATAATTTTTCGATGTCATTTCAAACAAGTATCCGTTTATTCTTGTGCTATTTTGTGCGATTAAACTCAGTTCAACGTATTGTGGAAGAAATGGGGAAAAATGATTTTAGGTCTGTAGGAAAAATCACGCGCCGCCCACATGAGATTAATATATAAAAAAAAAAAAAAAAAAAAAAAAAAAAATCCAGAAGCTGTGTGGAATACTGCACATGAGCATATAGTTTCAACAAAGGAATTGCGGGTTTCGTAAGACAGGTTGCCCGGATGAATATAAAAAAAGTCGGTTCAGTTTCAAAACACATGTCATTATACGGAATAGTTCTGTTTTCTACCAAACAAGCCACAAACAGAAATGCACCATTATAAATGATCATTTGAAAGAAAGAAAAGTCTCACATCTGTGAACCGCAGATATGAAGGGTTTTTTTTTTCCAGGATGAGGGTGGGGGAGCTAAAGTCAATTGCATTCGATTAATGAGATTAATGAAAGCTTTTTTTTTTTTTTTTTCGAGGAGGAATGGTCATAGTTGAAAAACAGTCATATTTACAGTTATCTGTCTCAGTTCGTAACTCCCCCCCCCCCACATCCCCCAAATTTTACCTATTCATCCAAAACACTTGAAATTCAACATGCAAGTGATCCAATAACAATAAATTTATAAAACAATCAAAAAGTTAAAAAGGTCGATAAAAAAGTAAAAGACAAAATGAAAGAGTAGGGTTTTAAACAACAACAAAAAAAAAGTATCAAAACATTAAGAAAAATACCATTTTTTTTAATGCATGCACTAAGAGTAGAATGGAGGGGGGGGGGGGGGGTAAAAAAGTTTTCGTTTTCTCTTGGTTTTAAAAAAGTAATGAAATGGAAAATCTTTGAGATGGCAGATTTTTCAGATGTACATATATCTTACCCTAAATGCGCATAAAATACCAGGCACGCTTCAGGTTGATTAGACAATGAAAGAAGTAAGAAATTATGAAGGGGAGGGGAGTGTTAAAATCAAATGAAACAATAAAAACATTAAATCGAGCTAGATATAAAAAAAATGAATATTGAGAGTAAGATTTTTTATTACAGTTTTTCCACCAAACGGAAATTTATAAGTTTGTGAATCATGTGTAAGACATCAGATTTTTTTTTTATATTTGAGAGAGGCATTAACATCCTGTCGTCTGTCATTTAGGAATAATAGCCAGGTATAATCCCATCACTTTTGCATCAACCTATAATTTCTTTGGAAAAAAATATAATATTTTTCCGTCATAACTGTTATAAATATGTACTTGCACCTTTAAGGTTTGCGGAAAAAAAGGGGCATATTTTTCTGTCTGTAAAGAATATATATATATATATATATATTTTTTTTTTTTTTTTTTTTTTTTTCATCCATGCTTGATTTTTATGGGTGGCAAAAATTTCGCCATACGTTTTTACGATTATTGTCCTTACGTTTATTATGCCTTGAAACGTCTATTTCTCAAGATCATGCTATAGATAGAGATATCGTTCCTGTATTCATTGATTGTAATTAATCGTACGAAATTATGTTCGACATACTTCATTCGTTCTTGAGATAATGCACGTCTTCAAAACAAATTTATAATAAACAAAGAAAGAAAAACTATAGAATTAAAATATTTTTACGAATATGTAAGAAGTTTCACTGTGATTTGCCTCTATTCAAGGAGAAAACACCTTTACAGGCAGTCATTCATATTAAGTGAATGTAGAGTTACCATATTTTGAATATCAGGACGGTGTTGCCAGATTGGGCGATTAATCATCCATTTGGCGACTTTTCGAATGCAAACGAATATTCTTGGAGATACGAACCCCTTCTGGAAGTTTCTACGCATAGTATATAAAAGGAGTCATCGCTCAGTTGAAGTGATACAAGCAAAATTAATGGTGAGATAAGTCAGTGTTTTGAGAATAGCATCGGCTGTATTTGTGAATCACAGGAGTATTTAATGACTGTTTTATTGTATCTGGCATAATATCATGGTTTTAGTGTATCTGGCATTAAATAAACTTGCTAGTTATCCAGAAATTTGGACTCACTCTTGTATCCTGAGACTACATCCACGATCTCAAGGGATACATCGTAATAGTATCATCCAACAGGTCCATTTTCCATATGCAATACAAATGCAGTAAACCTGCTAACATCAATCTCGCGGATTCACGAGAGAAGACACATTTTGCAATAGCTTTATATTTTGAAGCCAAGGAATTCGCAAACACTCATTTATTAATTAAATGTTCGTTGCATTTTAAAAAAGGTTTCACGCGTGAGTCTGAAGAGGTCATGCTGTTCGGATTGAAAAGTTGTCGAAAAGCACCTCATTTCTCTTTCGAGCATCCCTGAACTCGAATCAAACGTTTTTGAGGTGAGGTCTGTGTGTGTGTGTGTTTGTGGGGTGGAAGTGATATCTTGCAAACGAATAAAGCATTTCGAAAGAAATTGGGTGTAAATGTTACAATCGGTGAATATGCTGGAAGCCGGCTGATTTATTAAGCAATCAAATGTTTGGAAAGCCCCCCCCCCCCCCCCCCCAATTTTGGAATGAATTTTTGAAAAAATCGTCAAAAAATCAGAATTTTCAATAATATTACGCCAATCACCATTTCTCGTGTAAATTTTCATTAGAAAACGATTGACATATATTTTAGAACACCAACATAAACCGTTCTCGAGATATTGTCCTTTTTCAAATAAATTTATCAAAAAATTTCATAAAATGAAAAAAAAAAATCTGAAATAGTGCAAAATAAGTTCATTTTTTATATGTAATATTATGCGAAAAAAGTGTTAATATCATTCTCGTGGATCTAGTTCGTTCCATTCACGAGAAAAGGTACTTTGTGCAATAGTTTTGTGTTTTAACGAATAACCATTCGCCAACGGTCATTTATATATAAGAAATGCTCCTCTCTGCGTTTGTCTGTAACGCTTGTACCAATTGTACCATCACGATGACAGATCGTACAACAAAATTGATCTGCACTGAAGGAACATTTTAGACATCGCTATACTAATGAATAAAGGATTTATCTACAGTTTTAATACAAATGAGTAAAAAAAAAATGACGCACACAATTCCTTTTACTTTCTTTTCCGAAAACTGAAATTCAGAAGTTTGCACGAGGCACAGTTAGTTTTTTTCTATATCCAATCTCAATGCAGACAAAACAATACTATCACAACAAAGAACTCATTAGGCTCGTTTCCAGAACTGCGATAGGCGCATTCGTTTGCATTTCAAAAGTGGCCACGAAATAAAAAATCTGATGTAGGCAGCACATGACTTTCCCTGCAGATTTATATTCACGTTCTCTTTATGTCTTCAATAATTCATTATATTGAGTTTAATGGCGCAAAACAACGCCCATCATTATTTAAAATGACACTGAATTGGTACTTTTAATTCAATTTTCGTTCTCAGTTGGTAATTGGACATATATCTCGAGAACGGCTAGCCCTAGTATAATGGGGTGGGTCTTATATTCTTTTCATTGTTAAAAATTACGTATAAAACAAGCATTTAACTGATATATTTGAGCATATGTAGTATTTTATTTTAAATTTTGACGATTTTTGCGGGTCATTTCGAAAAAAAAAAGGGGGAAAAAAAAAAAGGCCAGTTCTTTCTTTTTTTTTTCCGAATTGTACCAAAATCTAATCAGCACCAAGGTAACTCACAGGTGACTTATCTACCCAATTTTGTACAATTTGATGTATTAGTTTTTCAGCTAGAGTGGATACAGATAATTTTTGCGGGTCATTTCGCAAAAAAAGGCGGGTTGTTATATCCCAAATCGTACCAAAAACGAATCAGCACCAGGGTCACACACAAGTGACTTACCCAATTTTATGAAATTCGGTCCATTTGTTTTTGAGTTAGAGTGGATACATACATTGCACAGACAGACAGACAGACAGACAGACAGACACACACGCACACACACACAGACGTCAAGCTAAAAATAGTGTTGTGTTCTAGAGGTCCCAAAACGTGTCAATCCGTCGAAAACTCGAGTTGCGATTTTCGACATGATTCCAATACTTTCCCTATACATTACCATGTATTGCAGGGAAAGTAAAATTCACTACTTTAAATTGTGAAGCGTAGTATGTATGCAGACAAAACAATGTGAAATTGCAACACTGAATGAAAGCGCTCGGTAGGCGTCATGTCACTTCAAAATACGAATCATCTGTCGGAGGCTAGCATTGTAAGTAGTGCATTAAAAAGGATAAGTCATTAAGCAAACCTAATAAAGTTGCCCATACGTTAGGTCTATCTATAGTAAAGTGACCCTGCTCGATCGAATAAAAGGGATTGCAGCGCCCCTATGTAACGGAGAATGTAAAAAGTTACGGTGTGTACTCGGCAACAAAGCGAAATAGACGAAAAAAAAAGCCAATGGCAAAGTGGTAGAGCATTATTGAATGAGCGAGAACCAATCCAGAAGGCATTTATCTAACAGAGTTATGGGCAGGTTTTTTCTTTTCCCCCCTTCTTTTTTCGTATTTGGATGTTGACTATGATAAAAGAAGAAACTAAGCAACATGGAACACAAGAAAATCAAGTGAAACAGTCCGGGGTGCGACAGCCCAGTGGTTAGCGCGTAGGAATTGCATTCGAATGACTCAAATTCGATTCGCGCCTCTGCCCAAACTGTATGGGCTCGAACCGCCCTGTTCACGCGGAGTACGGGTATGTTAAATAAGTGGGTCCGTAAGTCCTTCGAAGAGGTCGGTGGTAGAGGAAGGAGGGTACGGTCCCTATGGATGCCTCTCCCACTGGGTTCCGGTCTAAATTGAGTGGCACTTCCCGAGTGGCACCAATCAGATACCTCATACTTTTGAGTAGGTCGGACGGTTTGAATCGAAGAAGAAGTGAAACAGTCCAAATAATTTATTACTGATTTTTCAGAAGAATTCAAATCAAATGTGTTAATTGATAGGGTAAATCATGTTTGGGCACCGACACATCCGACATTTTTTAGAAAATATATAAAGATAACTTCCCTTTTGACAATCGCTGCTATTTAACAGTCATCACTATCTCTTCCAGTCCATTCACCAGCGACTATGTATAACTTTTAAAATTAAGCTATTTCACACCAATGGTTCATTCAGTAAAAGAATGAGCTACCGGACACCGCAAAGACCTTCACCGACAGGAATTAAAAGAAATTGAATGCAGAGGTATGAGCTAAGGAGGTACCAGAAAAAGCTCACGACAGTCTGGTGGACGACAAAATTGGAGGTTCCGTACGGAAGATAGCCGGATACCCAATGATTAGGCACGGATGGAGGAGCCCGTACACTCAGTTAAATAGAGGTAGAAGGCGGACTGAGGTCCAACGTTGACGTCTAATAGCAGTGGTCCCTGTTTTGTCACTCAGTGCCAAATAGATGGGGTTCACCCACGCTTGATCTTCAAGGGTATAATTTTCCGGCTTTCTGCCGTCCCTTTTACCGTACCTCTGAAGGTAAACGAGGAATTATTTTTCTTGGTAGGCGTTCACTTTGAAACAGCAGACTTCAGTCTATCCAGAGAAGACACCCCCAAAATAAACTATTCCGTTTAAAAATCTTCCGTTTAAAAGATTTTCAATAATACACACACCATTTTCAATCATTCGCTCGTTGTTAATTGAATGGTTTGAGATCTGACTCGTAACGAAATAATTTTGACGAACTACTTCCTGGAGAACAACTTTCCCATTTTTGGGATGTAACTCCATCGAACCATTATGACGAATCCTACAGCAATACTAATAATTGAATTCCCGGTTCAATAATACTCGATGAGTTGGTTCCAAATTTCAAAAACCGGAAAATAATTGAACATGGCACATTATAGTGTTTATAACATTTAATGTTACTGCTGAAACACAGAATGGGCCTTACGGTCGAGGAATTATGATCCTTAAAGCAGGAAATTGTGGGCCCTCTACAAAAATTTATCACGCGCTCCCCTCCCTATTAGATTTTCTCTCTTTTTTTTTTTTTTTTTTTTTTTTGAATTCTTTATATCTCTTTCAGTCACAAAAAGAAAATATTGAACGGTCCGAGCTCCCCCCTAGAACCCGGGCCCCTCTACTCTAGTGGTGTTCATCCCCTTTGGGCTCATGCCTATACAACCACCTTTCGGCAACGCTACTTCTTCTTCTTCGACCCAGCCCATCCGACCACCAAGAAAGGTATAAGGTATCTGTTTGGACGGCCGGGAAGTGCCACCCAATTTAGACCGAAACTTAGTGGGAGAGGCATCCACAGGGACCGTACCCTCCTTCCCGTACCACCAACCTCTCGTAAAGACTTACGGACCCACATGTTTAACGTGATCGTATTTCGCGTGAAAAGTTTTGGCAGTGGAGGGAATCGAACCCGGGCCGATCGAGTGCAATTCCCACGCGCTAACCACTGGACTGTCGCGTCCTGCGCTAACGCTACTTTTGCACCCCAGACCCAAGGGCTGGCCTAAAGGCATAGCATCTAAGATTCTCGGTCCGGGAAAATTTTTCGATCCCCAGCAAGAAACAGGAACGACGAGCCACCCGATCGAACCGGACAGAGAAAACCGCGGACTCCATCATGCAACGAGCGAACCACCCAGGACACCACAGGAGACAGCAGACCCACGCCCCATCAGGCAAGGCCAACCGCCGCGAGTCTCGGCAAGGAACGCCGACGAAGACGATCGAAGCCCCCACACAGCAGACCAGAGGCTCGCCCGCAACGGGATCAACAAGACAACGCGCGCCACCACAGAACAGCGACGCACCGACACCCACAGAAATTTATTTAATTAAAGTTTTACATGGCTCCGCCACGGGAGACTTTAATACAAAACATCCGTCAATTTGACGGGAAACAAAAATTAACCCGTAGATGACATAAATACTATTCAATAAAACAAAAGGCCCCATGAGGCGAAACACAACATAATGAAAATACATCATTATGATAAATTATATTCACATCAAAACTATAAAAATTAAATATTAAAATAAACTTTCGACAAGAAGTTTCAATAATAAAGTATAATTGCCAATAATCTAACGAAAGGGTAACACAAAAGCCACGGATTAATCCGCGTGCTACTCCCAAACTCAATAATTTCCATAAAAGTTCAACATATTACCAAATACATATCAAAATAGAGAAATTTTAAAAAAGCACCATCCCATGGGGCCCAATTAATAATATAATTTTAAAACATTCAAGTTACTAATTATCATAAAGATAAGCAAAAATTAAAACACCGATAAGCACATTAAACCAAACATGATCGTGCATCCTCAACTACACGACCAAACCACAAAGGTGATTCCCCAATAAAATTCAACCAACTATTTCAACAATAAACAAGAGGTCGCGGGCTACGATAACCCCACTGTAATTCTGTGATACAAAAAGAACTGCCCACTCTTGCATTGGAGGTGCAGGGGGGACGGACAGCACGCACTAGAGTGGAGGGGGCCGGGTTCCAGGAATGCCAATATTTCCTTTTTGTAGTTGAATTGGAGAAGATATGAAAAATTCACAAAAAATGAGAAAATCAAATACGGAGGGGGCCCGTGATAAATATTCGTAGGGGACCCACAATTTCTCTGGGATGTCCTAATTATTAGCACTGCTGTAGTATTCGTAATATTGAGTCGCATCCCAATAACGGGAAAGTTTTTCTCCAGTTCGTCAGAATTTTTTCGCTACTGGTTAAATCTCAAACCGTCCAATTAACAACGAGTGAAATGCTTGAAAATGGGGTGCGTATTATTGAAAATCCCTAGATTTTAAAATGGAATGGTTTGTTTGGGGGATGTCTTCTTTCTTCTCTCCTTCTCTGGATAGACTAAAACCTGCCTTTTCCAAATTAACGCCTACGAGGAAAAATAATTTCTCGTTTGAAATGATTGGTTACGTGGGTTGTATTTTAAATACAGGTTATTTATATTGCATGTATATTTTTAGTATTATGCATAAAAGGCCTGCAACAGGTTAAAAATGATCATATCCGATGAAAATTATCTCAGCTTATACAATGGCTCAAAAATGTGGGCTGATACTATAAAAAATCTATGGCTGATATAAAACAAGATCAAAAATCTATGGCTGATACAAAGAAGCTACGCGCAATTTACGGTGACGGCGATAACAAGCACAGAATGTGCGCATCCTCCGAGCCAGTTGAGGCGTTACCCGTTGAAGTCCAGTGACAGGAATGGGCCCCGGAGGCAGGATCCAAACCGCACAGATCCAAGCGTTGATGGATACTACCCAGTGATTAACCTTAATAAATTTATTATCCAGCCGTGCAGATTTAAACAGGAGTGCGTGTGTGCGTATAAGCAATTAATTTGCGCAACAGTATGCGCATACATGAATCTCAACAGGACGCAGAAATGTGCCACGAAGGAGACCGCTGATGGATGGGAAGAATGCAGAGTCTGCAGATAAGGATCGGCTACTAATTACCATTATTGATAATTAGAATTATTATTCGGCGAACATGGTTCATTAGTGTATCCGCCATAGAGAACACATTCTTCTTCACTTTCTCTTCTTCGGAGATTCTCTTAGAGCACCGCTGCCAACTCATAAAAGACAAATTCGCAATAGAGCTTTCCAACATGACGTTACACGGTCTTCATCGTCTGCTTCAAAAGCGTTTGTAGGACACCACGTGATCATTCTTTGACTGGATCCATTTGATTTGGTGAGAAAAGCGTGAGATTTGAAGGACAAGTTTATATATATGCCGAACTTTTGTACTGTTGGGGGGTAGTGAGTGGAGGTGATAGAGATTCTGTTTCTTTGTTTTTAGAATCCCCTGTGTTTCCAAAGCAGGAAAACCCGGTAATATTAAATTAAAATTGGTATATGAGCGTAAGTATAGTTGTAATCGGTAATAATGTAGCTCAAGAAGTTATTAATTCATTTTTGAAATCTAAAATATATGGATCAATACCTTTTACAACGGAAATTTTATTTTGATAATACTTTGCCACTGCAAAATCCATGTTAACACAAGATTAAATCAACTGTCTATCCTACATTCTCGGTTGCTATGCTGAGGCCACGTAATGTGGAATACTCTATAGACAGTTTTCTCGCTATACGTCACGCACGACGTAGCCACTCTATTAACGAATAACAATATACCGACAACGACACATTACGTGGTGATGCCCTGAATTAAGCCTGGCGATTGTGACTAAAAGAAAGCCACATTGCTCCCCAATTAGCAGTTAGCTCCCCCAAATTCCTCTTTTGGAAATAAAGACGATACTTGTGAAAACCTAGAGCTGCAAAATACTCAGAAATTCTATCAACTTTTGTAATTGAAGTCGAACAAACCCGGAAAGTTCGGAGAATAAAGCGGGAGTATTGGAAACTGATGGAAAGAAACTAATTTACGAGTTTTATACGCGTTCCTGATAATAACACATATTGCAAAGCTAAAATATCTACAAATATTTGTGAGGTTACAAATGAAACAGAATTTTCACACAGTAGATTTTTTTTTTATTTAACACTCAGAAAATCTTGAAATGATTTTTTAAAAGTTCAACAAACCAACCCAATTTCCCATAAGCAGACAAAAAAGAACCTAAAATTTATTTTGCTGAAACACATCCTTTCACAATTTTTACTGTGAAATAATAAAATAATTTATGATTTTCGTCTACAAGGCCTACATACATTTATCTTACAATAAAAAACGAAGGAATGACACAATTTTGAATATTTCCACTTTTTTAAAACTTTTTAAATTCCCAATTATTACAAAATTCCCTTAACACCAAAAAAAAATCTGATGTGGGCAGCACATGACTTTTCTTATATAATGCAACGAATTTACTACTTTTATAGTAAAAAAAATAGTTATTCTTATAGTAGATATTTATTTTCTTTCCAAGATATTTAATTTTCGTCAATGAGTCATCATTTTCATTGATTTAGCGTCATTTTTATCTATTTGGCGAGATTTTTTTGTTAATTTGGCAACATTTAAAAAGTCGCCAAGTTGGCGACATTCCGCCAAATCCGTCGCCAAAATCTCGCCAAGCGCTATGGGCGGAGAAATAAGTTATTCTTATAGCAGATAAATGACTATTGGCGTTCAAATTCAAAAGTATTATTCAAAGTACATTTTCTCATGAATGGAACGAGCTAGATCCACGAGAATGATGTCACCATATTTATCGCATGATATTACATATGAAAAGTGAACATGTTTCTCAACAGTTAATGTTTTTTTTAATTTATGGGATTTTTTGATACATTTACTTGAAAAATGCGCAATGTCTCGAGAACGGTTCATGCTAGCGTTCTAAAGTTTATGTGTGTGTGTGTGTGTGTCAATCGTTTTCTAAGGAAAAATTACATAAGAAAGGTCTATTTGCGTAACTTTATTAAAGGTTTTGATTTTTTGATGATTTTTTCAAAATTTCACTGGAAAATTTAGGTGGGTTCTGAATATTCGATTGCGTTTAAAAACAATAGGCTTCCAGTATTCTCGGATTTTAATTTTTGTATCAAATTTTATTCGAATCGTACTATTCGTTCGTGAGATATCGTCCCCCCCCCCCCCCCCAAACACACACACACAGACATTACCTCAAAATTGTTGGAACATGCTCTTCCGTCGAAAACTCGAATTCGAGATCCTGTCACAATACTTACTTTATACATTATATCATGTATATAAGAAAAGTAAAAAGGGTTTTCCCGGACATAACCCCAGGGTTTATAAGGCCTTTGCAATCTTACTCCACACCACCATCAGTTCTTAACCAATATACTTCTAGAACTTGCCAAATGGCGCCAAATTTGTGATATTTCGCTAAATTCGTCGCCAAAATTAAAAAACCCAGACCTTTGAATTATAAAAATGGCTTTCTGTTATGTATTTGTAACAATATGATGTCACTTCGGTTACATACTTCCGTTTAAGCCTTCCCGGGCCTTAAAATGCTTTACACTAAAATGTATTCAAGCAAAAATTGCTATACCATTATACACAAATCATTGTTGATGAAAAAAAAAAAATGCCATTCAGAGGTAAAATGCAAAAATTCTCAAAACATGCTCTTTAATTTGGCAAGTAGCTTATATTTTTTCCTTTGAAGATTAGCTCAGACAGCTCGAAAGTAGAATAATAAATATTTCTGTTAATAAAAATAAGAATCTGTCTGTCCGTTTGTTCGATATCTACCGCACTTACAGATTTGAAGTTTTACACACAATAGCATCTCCGGCCGACCAAATTGCTGCTCATGTCCTTGTTGACGAGTCGGTCGGTCTGGGTCTTCAACACAATAGCATCTATATTTGAACTAATGCACCGCGAAGTTTTTTTCCAAATATTTAATTAGATCATTTAATTAAATTTTAAAACTTTTTCAAAAATGTTCCAATCGGTCATTTACCGCCAACAGGAAAAATCTTCTTTCCCTAAACGCGTCCTTTTAACACGTGACAACGACAACGCAAAAGTATAATACCCATTGTGGTAAGATAGTTCAAAAGAAAAGTCCAATATCCAGCTTCGCTTCTCTCTACATATTTTCAATGTGCGACAATGCAAAATGAGGTATTTTGGAGTGTTTAATTACCAATACCGTTCGTTCAGACAAATGAAAACGGGTGAAATTAATTTGTCTTACATAAATTTTATGAGTCAGAAACATTGCGAACAATGGGGAACTTCTGTAGACATGGATAATTAAAGCTAAAAGGATAGTAATGACGTAGGGCATGGAGTTTATGAAGCTATTGACTGAGAAGTGAAATGAAGCTGGTCGAAGAAAATATACGCCTATGAACAATAACAAGTGATTTCAGCAACGATCTATAATAAAATTTCGGATTAGGATTTTAGTTTTCGAAATAGACTGCTTATAAATTCTATATTTTGAACTATTTTGAAATATAGTCTTCTAATTTCGATATTTTAATATTTTGAAAACATAGTTATAATTTCGATATTCTAACTTTTTTAAAAAGATGGTTTGAATTTCAAAATTTTGAAAATATCTGAAGAGGAGACAAAGAAAGACGTTATTTGCGCGAACCCATTTCAGCTCCACTGCCGATCATTCCACCATTCAGCAGCCACTGCCGATTTCTTTTCGGCTCCAAAACCGACCGATACCTTTACATATCTGTT
This sequence comes from Amaurobius ferox, assembly GCA_951213105.1. Classification (NCBI taxonomy): domain Eukaryota; kingdom Metazoa; phylum Arthropoda; class Arachnida; order Araneae; family Amaurobiidae; genus Amaurobius; species Amaurobius ferox. The sequence goes on along the minus strand of OX578153.1, from coordinate 120,154,581 downwards.
TCACCGACAAAGTGATTTATGAACAGTATGCACTGTTACCGATCATCCTGTTAGACTGACGCTATTAGCCTGATACTTCTGATGACACCGCTGATCAACCTTCTCCATCGTCCGGACCAAGGACGTCAGACTGGAAATCTCCGAGAATATCTCATCTCGGTAACATCCTCATCCATATCCACGAAACGTGAGGCGGGCAAGACTCTCGTCAAGATCAATCTCTATCGTCTATCCACTCTATCAATCCGGGGCCTTAAAACTGGGGGCGGTCTGGAGCCCGGTGTGTGGTCCGTTTTTTTACCTTTTGTTTGGGGGGCTACTATCCTGCCCAGACATCAGGTGAGCAGCTGTCTTCGGGTGACCTTTACGTCTGACCGGACTCTCTGCGAGGAGGATGAGTTTCATGCTTGGTTGGAACGTACGAAAGGCAACAAGAATGTTGTTTACCAAAGTTGGCAGCCAAAAAACTCCGAATAGTAGGGTGACAAGTGAAAGTTTCAGAATGAACAGGACAAGTAGAAAATGGAACAAAAACAGCATTTGTGGAATTCTTACTTTTCTTGCAGTACATAACATAAGTAACTGGGAAAACATTGGGATACGGTCAAGAATTCCATTGGTTCAATGACACGTTCTGAGCATCCATAAATACAAATCAACGCTTTTTCAACGATGCCCGTCTGTATACGGTGATATATCTTGAAACAAATGGACTGAAATTGGGTACGAATATTTCAATCCATAAACGTGAGATATGGGAAATTGATTTTGGGGGAATACGGACCGGACTGATATTTCATTTTCAAAAATCACAATTAAAAAATATATATCGTTATCTATTAAGTTCGGAGATATAAGCTTCCAAAATGTTTATTTCGTAACACTCTAATTTCGCTCGAAGTATAGATACACGGACGTTTTTCATGTAAAAACAGATAATAATAATAACAATATTTTTTTTATTGAAATAACCATTTGTTACGAACGTGTAAGATGCCCCTACTGGAGTCTCTTTTGATAAACCAGAAGCAGAAAACCCTCGTATAGGCAGGCCACCTATGACGTAAAACCAGGGTTGTTAAAGTTCGGAGGGCACCAATTTGGCGACTTTTCGAAGGTTCGAGAACCACCTAAAAATAACGAATGTTCTACAAGAGAGGCTTCTGGATGTCTATAAAAGGAATCATCATTCCGTTGGAGAGCAGTTGGCGTGACACGAGCTGCATTGAACTGTGACATATGTCCATGTTTGAAGAAGAGTAGATGCTGTTTTGTGAAATGTTTCGAGAATAGTATCTGTCATTTTATGAAATGAGCGGAGCATTTAAGTTCTGTTTTACGGTAGAGTGTTCCTGTTTACGCTGTGCTTGTAAATAAACGTGTTAGTTATCCAGAAATTTGGACTCTTTCTTGTATCTTGAGCGCAGAAAGATATGTCGAAAGCCCAGACCACTCGACTCGTCCAAGGACTTAGAGCAACTTAATGAATGGCCGGGAGAAATTTGAATAGCGGAGTCCGACCTCCACAGTCACGGTCCCCGGTCAGAGCAGCCAGTAGTTTATTTAATTTCAAGAAGTTTTACAGATTACAGTTTTCAGCAGCATGGGCTGAGAATAAAATTTTCCCAAACAGACGGGGGACAAATCAAAGTTTCTGACGAACACAATTCACACAGTATACACAGCAAATAACATAAAGAGCACTGCAAACAACATGAAAACATAAAAAGGGAGCCGGGCTTCATTGACAATCTCGCAAGAGAAAAAGATTTTAACATAAAAATTTCAAATTTCTGAAGTCAAAGGGGGACAGTTAATGTTAAGTTTAAAGCCAAAAAGAAGACGAAAGGGGAACAAAAACAGGAGCTGAGTCCAAGGTGCGAGATATATAATTATCTTTAAAAAGAAAAATAATAAGCAAAAGGATTCACTTTCCAAATTCAAAAATTCAATAGAATTAAAAAGGTTTAAATTTGTCAGATCCAGAAGTTCAACAAAAAATTAAAAAAAAAAAATTAATTTTATTCTTTCATCCAAAGTTCCAAAGCATTTAAGTTATCATTTATAATTAAATTAAAAGAAAAATAATGATCAAAAGGTTACACTTTCCAAATCAAAAATTTCAAAAATTTAAAAAGGTTTAAATTTTTAGATCCAAGAGTTCAAAAGATTTAATAAAATAAAAGGGAATTATTCTTTCATCCAAAATTCTAAAGCATTTAAGTGGTCAAATATCCCAAGGTGGGAAGACAAGTCAGAGTTAAAGGAATAAGCAACAGTGATTTAAGTTTAAGAGAAAATTCCGAGGTGCAGTAAGGGGGAAAACAAACAAAAAGGGGGAACAAAATATTGTCAAAAAAGAAACAGGAAAAATAAAATAAGAAGGTCAATTCAAACATATAACTTTTCAATATATAACATAATCAAAATAAAACCTTATATGTACAAATGATACTGGGAGAATCTCAGAGAAGGGTTAAATAGTTTTTTGTAATTGTTTAATACGTGAAAGTTCATTACGTAATGCCGGACATTTGGAATGGTCACGGGCATTGTGTGCAGTACACCAGTTCAGGTTTGAGTCTTTCAGGTTGGCAGAAGTACAATTGGAGCAAATCGGGTTTTTTGATGAACAGGTTTTAAATGTGTGGTCATCCATGGAACACTGGCTACATTTGCCGGCTGAGGATCGACAGGAGGATGCCGAATGGCCGAATCCGTTGCAGCGATAACAAATTTGAAGAGAAAGATATGTCGTAGAAAGATATGTTGCAGAAAGATATGTTGCAGAAAGATATGTCGTAACACATTTAATGACGACATTATTTCATGTCAAAGCGAATAATATAATTCACAGGGCGTTAAGGTGTTGTTGTTGAGACCCAGACCGTCCGACCTACCAGAAAGGTGTTGAAGACCCAGACCGTCCGACTCATCCTGAGGACTTGGGTATCTATTTGGACGAAAGGTGTAAGGTAACTGTTTGGACGGCCGGGAAGTGCCACCCAATTTTGACCAGAACCCAGTGGGGGAGACATCCACAGGGACCGTACCCTCCTTCCCCTACCACCAACCTCTCGGAAGGACTTACGGACCCACATGTTTAACGTGATCGTACTCCGCATGAACATGGCGGCAGTTGTGGCAGCGTGCAAATCCAGCGCGCAAACCACCGGGCTACCGCGCCCGAAATGTGCCAACAGCACGCGGTGTTCCCAGGTGGTCACCCACCCAAGTACTAACCGCGCCCGATGCTGCCTGACTTCGGTGATCTAACGAGAATCGGTGTTTTCAGTACGGTACGGCCGTTGGAGGGCGTGAATAGGGCGTTAAGGTGAATAAAGGTAATGAATAGGGCGTTAAGGTGTCGAAAGCCCAGGCCGACCGACTCGTCCGAAGACATGGAGCAGCAAAGAAGAAGACCGGAAGGCATTAAGGTGTTGAAGACCCAGACCGTCCGACTCGTCCAGAGGACTAAGAGCAACTATTTGGACGGCCGGAGGCATTAAGGTGTGTCGTTCTCAATCGCACGTGTTTTATCCGAAATCAAATGCAAAAACCATCAAATATCAAATATGGTCACTCATATCAAAGAAATGAATATATTGTTAGTATACTTTCGACCAGACATAAATAGAGCACCCTTATCACAAGCTGTTGTAGGCTTCCCACACCTCAAGCGGAAAAAAAATAAGGCCTTTTCAAGGCAATTTCTTTTTTTTTTTTATAAGGCTACTTAGAACTTAGCAATACAATCAAAGAAAAATTAAACAAAGAGATATAATTAAACAAATTAGAGAGAAAAAAATGCTAGTATTATTAAATAAGTATTTTTAAAGAATATTAAATATATTCTTCTATAAAAACCCCTTTAAATATATTTTTCTATACCAAACAGAAATAAATAGTACGGATACATGTCAAGTGGTCCTTCATCAGTGGCTTTGTCACTGATGAAGGGCAACGTGATGCCCGAAAGCGCTTTGGCCGTGTCATTTTGTACGCAGAGGAAAAAAGATTTTATTAAAAGACTATTAAACCTATTTTGGGTTGTCTTTGATTTTAAAGTTTAAGCAGAAATAATTACCACTTCTGCTTTTTTATTTATGTCCGTCCCCTAGCTGAATTTTCTTTTCTTTGTCCGATCGGCGAAGGAACGGCGCGGCATGAAGACTCAGCCACTTGCTGAAAGATGAGTCAAGGGTTCGTCACACACACCGCAATCATTTGCACAAATATTCAAGATGGACAAAAGAAATAGATCAATTAAAAATAAGGCCGTTAAAAGCAAAATGAAAAATCAGGCCTTTCTAAGGGTTTTTCAAGGCCCGTGGGAACCCCGAGTTGTCGTTGAGATATTAAACATTTTACTTTTCTACAAAGAGCGCGATATATCTGGAAAGAATTAAGAGGTTTCGTGAAATTGCGCAAACTCGCTTTATGAGCCCATTTATTTTGAGTGAGTATTTAGCAACATTTCAATTTTTATCCGATTAAAACTAAACGGAGTATGCTAAAGTTACTTCATACGAGCCGTTTTGGATTGAGTTGTAATGTGACATCGCTAAGGTGAAACTGCTAAATTTGCAAAAAAAAATCCATTTCTCATCGGATTGGCATCCAATTTTATTCAAAAGCGAATTGGGAAATGAAATCCAATATGTGTCAAGTGATCCCATTTTCAGAAATTGGGCACGACGAGATAGATGAAATCGAAATATTGATTGAATTTTATAGAAAAATAAAATTGTACTCAATGTTAACTTCAAAATGAGTAAACTGTTACTTTCACTACATACATAGGGAGTTTCGGGGTCGAACTCGAATCCGACGTTTCTGAGGTAATGTATGTAAACAATATCACACGAACAAAGGGAGCGTTTTGAAAGGAAAAAAAATGGGGGGGGGGGGGGAGTACAAGTATTACAATTAGTGGAACTCTATCAATTTTAAACGCAATAGAATGTTCAGCAGTCTCATAAATTTCCGAATGAATTTTTAAAAAAATTAGGACTTTCAATAAAATTAAACAAATAATCATGTTACACATTTTTCGTGCACATTTTTTTACTCCCTTTTTTTCCGCCAGAGAACTAACTCCCCCCGACACTAGATGTTAATTTCCATCCAAAAAATAAAATCCGGACCATTGTTCTGAAAGCAAAGATTCTCGCTTCATCATCGCGTCCAAGAGACAGCCTGCGAGACGTCTCTCTCCAAAATCTAAAGCTAATTAAAATGTGCCCCACGATTAAACTTTTTCCTTTCAAAAGAAGAGACAAATCCACCAGGATGTTGAAAGTAATCACTTTAAGTTAATTAAAGATAGGTGATGAATAGACAGAGGAGGAGCGGATTTATTGGGGTCACAACTCACAAGTACGGTATGCATCGTCCAGTAATTAATTTCTATACGTGAGTTCATTCCTTGGAGGGTACATTACAAGGTGGTCTCAGACGTCAGAGAATTGGGGAACAAATAATTAGGAGGCCGTGTCTATTAGGGTGGTCAACAAAACGCAAATCAATGCAATGAAAATTTTGAGGAACAGGCGCTTAAAATACTTTATGAATATAAAAAAACGAACAATCGCATCATTTCCCTTGTACTTGTGTCGTTTACTATACGTTGCTGATTATCATTGAGTCTCTATAACAGGGCAATATCTTCCAGTGTGAAATCCTACGTACAACTATGCTGTTCTGATGCCTGGCTTCAACATAACATCGTTGTACAATATATAACATCATCAACGCCTGCGAAGTTTCGACTACCCCCTCCACTTCACACACACTCGTCCAATAAAATGACTGTCGAATTTTCACAAGTACAATTTCAATTCTTGGCGAGTTGGCATTCTAAATAATACCAAGTTGAAAAAAGGAATGGCGAAAAATGAAAACCCAAGTCTCAGAGTTATTGCGAGTTAAAATCGGTCACAAAATTATGCGACAATTTATGATAATAAAATATTTATAAAAATATAATCTATATATAGTAATTGCCAAGTGTCCGTCTGTCTATCTGTCAAGCTTTACTAGGCACTACCCGAATAGATAGAGACTTGCAATTTGGTACACGAGTCGGTCGTTCGATAAAATTCCCTGGAAAAATCGAATTTTTCGTAAAAGTTTTGTAGAGGGGATTGTCCACGCCAAGACGTTCGAAAAGTAAAATAACAGAAAAGCATGATTTGCGATGAGAGACTATAAATTGGGTGTACGGGTAAATCGTTCGAAAGAAAGTAAGTCAGCAATTTCAGATTTCCAATATTGCTAATCGAACATTTTGGGTGCCGCACACCAAAATGTTCGATTTGCCGAATAAATTAGCAACGACTCATTTAAAATTTGATAGAGGCTTGAAATTTCGTATGTGGGCTATTCATTTGAAATAAAAAACCCAGAAAGAATAGAGTTTTCCGAAACTTTTCATTTAAGGGAGGAGGGAGCTCCAGAGAAAAACGTGTAATGATTAAAATATCTGCTTTGGGATGAAAACGAGCGTACGGCTTGATAGTTCGAAAGTAAGAAATTGTGCAATTTCAGTTTTCCAATATTTTTTAATTTGGGGGTGCCGTACACCAAAATGTTCGATTTTCCGAATAAATGAGAAACTCCTTTTTACTTTCCCTGCAATACATGGTAATGTATAGGGAAAGTATTGGAATCATGCCGAAAATCACAACTCGAGTTTTCGACGGATCTACACGTTTCGAGACCTCTAGAATACGAAAAAACCATTTTTAGCGTGACGTCTGTGTGTGTGTCTGTCTGTGTGTCTGTCTGTGCAGATTTTGTATCCGCTCTAACTAAAAAACTAATTGACCGAATTTCACAAAATTTTGTGGGTAAGTCACTTGTGGGCGGGGCTGGTGCTGATTAGTTTTGGGTACGATTCGAAATAAAAGAACCCGCCTTTTTTTGCGAAATGGCCCGCAAAAGCTTGTATTTACTCTACCTGAAAAACAAATGGACCGAATTTCACAAAATTCGGTAGATTAGTCACGTATAGGTCACCCTGGTGATGATTAGATTTTGGTATGATTCAGAAAAAAATAACCTGCCTTTTTTTGCAAAATGGCCCGCAAAAATCGCCAAAGTCTAAAATAAAAAACTACGTATGCTCAAATATATCCATGAAATGCTTGTTTAATACGTAATTTTTAACGAAGAAAAGAATAAGACCAACCCCATTACACTAGGTCTAGCCGTTCTCGAGATATATTAGTTTTTTGTACTTTCCCTACACCACCTTTGAAAATAAGCCCGATTACCGAATGAGAACGAAAATTGAATAAAAGTGAAATACATTTAATTAAAATAAAGAGAACGTAAATATAAGTCTGCAGGGAAAGTCATGTGCTGCCCACATCATATTTTTTAAAATGTGATAAAGGCTTGAAATTTGGTACGTGGGTCAATCATTTATTTGACAGAAAAGTCAAGAATAGAGTTTTTCAAAAATGTTTATTTAAAGGGGTGTGCCTCCACACAAAAATGTTCGAAAGGTGAAATAATAGAAAGCATACGCGATTTGATAAAAATTTTACGTTTGGTGTAATGGTAGATAGTTGAAAAAGAAAGTGTGCAATTTCAGTTTCCCATAATTTTATATTTTAGGGGGTGCTGCACGTTAAAATGTTCGATTTGCCGAATAAACGAAATGGCCAGTTTGGAGTGTGACAGATATTTGAAATGTGGTACACATGTGAACAGTTTGAAAAGGACCACTGGAAAAAATCGAATCATTCAAAATTCACTTCATTCGAGGGCTGCTTATTTTAAAATCGTTGAATATCCACGAGTATTCGGCTAGTAAATATATAAAAATTCATAATGAAAAATAATAAAATTATGCGATACTAATTACCACAAAACGTAACAAATAAGCTCATTTGCATATTTGCGATTTAGTACGATAGTTATTACAACAGCCTAAGAACCGTCAGACATTGTTATGAGTTCATCTCTCGACTTGGGCATATTCGAATGTTATTCTGATTCCGTCATTCATTCAACCATTTTAAAATCTCATAAGAGGATTATTGAAGAGGGTTTTACGTTCTCAAATGCAAGATGAAATATCAGAATAAACCAGTAACGCCATTCAGTGAAATAGCAAAAGGCCCACTATATTAGAACAATTGTGGTCAATAAACGAAATATCCCCCTTCAATCTGCGGTGCACCACTGGAAATTGCCCATTTCGGAATATTGAATATTTCCGGATACAAAAATCTGATGTGGGCAGCACATGACTTTCTCTGCAGACTTATATACACATTCTCTTATTTTAATTAAATTTAATTCACTATTAATTTAATTTTCGTTCGCATTTGTTAACTGGACCCATTTTCAAACGTGGCTTAGAGAAAAAACGAAAAAACTAAAATATCTCAAGAACGCCTAGACCTAGTGTAATGGGGTTGGTCTTATTCTTTTCTTCGTTAAAAATTACGTATAATACAAGCATTTAATGGATATATTTCAGCATACGTAGTTTTCTATTTTAGATTTTGTCGATTTTTGCGGGCCATTTTGCAAAAAAGGGCAGGTTGTTTTTTTCCGAATCGTACCAAAATCTAATCAGCACCAGGGTAACCCACAAGCGATTTATCTTCCAAATTTTGTGAAATTCGGCTCATTAGATTTTCAGCTAGAGTGGATACAAGCTTTTGCGGGCCATTTCGTAAAAAAAGGCGGGTTCTTTTATCCCGAATCGTACCAAAAACTAATCAGCACCAGATTTGCCCACAAGTGACTTACCTACCAAATTTTATGAAATTCGGTCAATCAGTTTTTTAGTTAGAATGGATACAAAATCTGCACAGACAGACAGACACACAGACAGACGTCACGCTAAAAATAGTTTTTTCGTATTCTAGAGGTCTCGAAACGTGTAGATCTGTCGAAAACTCGAGTTGCGATTTTCGACATAATTCCAATACTTTCCCTATACATTACCATGTATTGCAGGGAAAGTAAAAATCTGATGTGGGCAGCACATGACTTTCCCTGCAGACTTATATACACGTTCTCTTTATTTTAATTAAATTTAATTCACTTTTAATTCAATTTTCATTCTCATTTGATAACTGGACTTATTTTCAAAGCTGGCGTGGAGAAAATGCGAAAAAACTAAAATATCTCGAGAACGGCTAGTCCTAGTGTAATGGGGTTGGTCTTATTATTTTCATCGTTAAAAATTACGTATAAAACAAGCATTTAATGGATATATTTGAGTATACGTATGTATTTATTGTAGATTTTGACGATTTTTGGGGCCATTTCTAAAAAAAAAAAGGCAGGTTATTTTTTTCTGAATCGTACCAAAATCTAATCAGCACCAGGGTATCCTACAAGTGACTTATTAACCGATGTTTGTGAAATTCGGTCCATTAGTTTTCCAGCTAGAGTGGATACAAGCTTTAGCGGGCTATTTCGCAAAAAAGGCAGGTTCTGTTATCACGAATCGAAATTCGGTCCATTAGTTTTTGAGTTAGAGTGGATACAAAATCTGCACAGACAGACACACAGACGTCACGCTAAAAATAGTTTTTTCGTATTCTAGAGGTCTCGAAACGTGTAGATCCGTCGAAAACTCGAGTTGCGATTTTCGGCATGATTCCAATACTTTCCCTATACATTACCATGTATTGCAGGGAAAGTAAAAATCTGATGTGGGCAGCACATGACTTTCCCTGCAGACTTATATTCACGTTCTCTTTATTTTAATTACATTTAATTCACTTTTAATTCAATTTTCGTTCTCATTTGAAAACTCGACTTATTTTCAAAGGTGGCGTGGAGAAAATACGAAAAAAACTAATATATCTCGAGAACGGCTAGACCTAGTGCAATGGGGTTGATCTTATTATTTTCTTCGTTAAAAATTACGTATTAAACAAGCATTTAATGGATATATTTGAACACACGTAGCTTTTTAGTTTAGATTTTGACAATTTTTGCGGGCCATTCTGCAAAAAAAGGCAGGTTATTTTTTTCTGAATCGTACCAAAATCTAATCAGCACCAGGGTGACCTATACGTGACTCATCTGCCGAATTTTGTGAAATTCGGTCCATTAGTTTTTCAGCTAGAGTGAATACAAGCTTTTGCGGGCCATTTCGCAAAAAAAGGCGGGTTCTTTTATCCCGAATCGTACCCAAAACTAATCAGCACCAGACCCGCCCACAAGTGACTTACCTACAAAATTTTGTGAAATTCGGTGTATTAGTTTTTTAGTTAGAGTGGATACAAAATCTGCACAGACAGACAGACACACACACAGAAGTCACGCTAAAAATAGTTTTTTCGTATTCTAGAGGTCTCGAAACGTGTAGATCCGTCGAAAACTCGAGTTGCGATTTTCGGCATGATTCCAATACTTTCCCTATACATTACCATGTATTGCAGGGAAAGTAAAAATCTGATGTGGGCAGCACATGACTTTCCCTGCAGACTTATATTCACGTTCTCTTTATTTTAATTACATTTAATTCACTTTTAATTCAATTTTCGTTCTCATTTGAAAACTCGACTTATTTTCAAAGGTGGCGTGGAGAAAATACGAAAAAAACTAATATATCTCGAGAACGGCTAGACCTAGTGCAATGGGGTTGATCTTATTATTTTCTTCGTTAAAAATTACGTATTAAACAAGCATTTAATGGATATATTTGAACACACGTAGCTTTTTAGTTTAGATTTTGACAATTTTTGCGGGCCATTCTGCAAAAAAAGGCAGGTTATTTTTTTCTGAATCGTACCAAAATCTAATCAGCACCAGGGTGACCTATACGTGACTCATCTGCCGAATTTTGTGAAATTCGGTCCATTAGTTTTTCAGCTAGAGTGAATACAAGCTTTTGCGGGCCATTTCGCAAAAAAAGGCGGGTTCTTTTATCCCGAATCGTACCCAAAACTAATCAGCACCAGACCCGCCCACAAGTGACTTACCTACAAAATTTTGTGAAATTCGGTGTATTAGTTTTTTAGTTAGAGTGGATACAAAATCTGCACAGACAGACAGACACACACACAGAAGTCACGCTAAAAATAGTTTTTTCGTATTCTAGAGGTCTCGAAACGTGTAGATTCGTCGAAAACTCGAGTTGCGATTTTCGACATGATTCCAATACTTTCCCTATACATTACCATGTATTGCAGGGAAAGTAAAAATAGGAACTGAACGAAAATTTATATTTGGGCTTATTTGGGGGTCTAGAACAGTGGTCGGAAGTAGCGAAACTACAGTAGTCACTACTTTTTCTCGTAGTTTGTAGTGTAACGCGCTACTTTCAAAAATAACTAGTGTAGCGAGTAGCGTGATACTATGAATCACTAGTTTGGATCAAGTTTTGACGCTACTTTTAACGTTACTTCAGTAAACAAACAAGGTGCAATTCTACATATCACGTGATCACCCTTTCTCCATTTGTATGAAATTTAATGTTCTGCGCAACGATGTACGATGAATGGCTGCAGGGTTAGGAAGGCCATTGCCTCATGAAGTTGAATTTTTATATGAAAATATTCAGATGTGTTATTTCCCAAAAGAATCCTTATCTGATTGCAATTTTGAGATGCAAATTCTACTCAAAATGAACAAACATGTTTTTTAAATAAATAGTTCTTACTTTTATTTTATACTTTTAATAAATAAAATGGATACACGTCAACTTTAATTAAACTTTAAAATCAAAGACAACCAAAAATATGTTTAAAAGTCCTTTAATAAAATCTCCTTTCCTCGATGTCAAGGAAAGGACATTTTATTAAAGGACTTTTAAATCTATTTTTGGTTGTCTTTGATTTTAAAGTTTATACTTTTATTTTATTATACTGTTTTCAGAAGAGGGTAAAAGCGTAAAGATTGGTAAGTTGATCAGTAAATTTGACTTATTCAGAATAAGTATATTAAATTACTGCAGTATATTCATATCCAGATATCCTCAACTTTTTGTGAAAATTGAAGCTGCGGCAAAATTCGTCTTATAAAAGTAGTTATGTAGTGACTCCATTTTAGAAGTAGTTTGTAGTCACTACTTTTTAAAAAACGTAGCTGTAGTTGCAGTTAATTACATTTGTCATAATGTAGTCGTAGTTGTAGATCACTACAATAATAAAGTAGTTTTTCCAACCACTGGTCTAGAATTTATGATGTCAAAATCGGATGTTGACATTTTGAGAAGTTCATACGTATTTAGACATGAAGATGACCCTTGTGCTAATTCTATGCACATGAATTTATAAAAGATGTTATTCCTAATCGAATGGTATCTTTAAATTTACTCTATAATGAAGGATTCTCAAATAGCTAGAAGTGGGGAGTTTTTGTTGTTTTTTCCCATGCAGCAGTACATAATCTATATAAAGTTGTCCCAATTCAGATCAATTTTCAGAGTTTTTTTTAGTCTTCTCTACATACATAGTATAATTAATGTATAAATAAAGTATTGTGACGAGTCGAAAATTCGCAATCGAGTTTTCGACGTAATAGCACGTTTTAAGCATCTCTAAATCAGAATCGAATGTTTTTGAGGTGGTGTCTCTGTATGTGTGTGTATCTATGAGTCTGTGAAAGTGATATTTCATGAATGAATAAAGCGTTTAGAAAAATGTTGGTACCATTATTACAATTAATCGTTAGTGGAACCCTATTGATTTAAAACTCTGTCGAATATTCGAACCCCCCTCCCTCACCCCAATTTTCAAACGAATTTTTGAAATAGCAATAAAAAATTAGAACTTTTAATAATGATAAATAAATAATTATTTTATATGTAATTTTTTATTAGTTTAAAACAAATGGCCTAATTATTAAAATGCTGGCATCAACTGTTCTCAAGAAATTACCTATTTAAAATAAATTGGTATAAAATTAAAAAAAATATATTAACAATCGTGAAATATATTCACTTTCCATATGCAATTGTAGTATTAGCATGTCGGTTAACATCATTCGGTATCACAAATCGGTTAACATCATTCCTGTGGATCTAGTTTGTTCCATTCTCAAGATAAGATCCTTTATCTGGAGAATGCAATAGTTTTGTATTTAAACACACAAAAATTCACCAATAGCCATTTATTTCATTAATTAAGTATTAATTAAATGTCAATTGCATATGGATGAGGATTTTGCACATGAGTATGGATAAGCCATTTTGCTTTAAGTAATAAAGTCACCAAATTTCAATTTACAAGATGTTAATTCAATGCCGTCAAAATCATTGCACCGTAGATCCTGTACAGAAAAAGTAAAGCTATTGAAATATGCAGGAAAAGTCGCAAAATATTTTTTTAAAGCCATTTCAGAAAGTTCACTTCTATTATTCTGAGTTGTATCAAAACAGAATTAGCACCAAGGTAACACAAAAATTACCTTGCAGTTAAATTTCATTAAAATTAAATTAATATTTTTGATAATTATATAATTATATTAGGCAGCACGTCTAAAATTTAGATACAAAAATCTATATAAAATCAAAAGCTTTATTCTCACTAAAAGACGTTTTAAAAACATATATGCAAAGCACTTTCAGACATGAAACGTCCATCATCAGATGAGCATATAGCCGAAAAAGATACATTGCACTTTTATACTAGACAGCCAAACTACGCACAAAATTTGCATATTATCAATGGTCAAATAGCCCAAGGAAATACGGAGGAATAAATAAACAAATATTACTAAAATAACACAGCAGCTACAAATTTTTATATATCATATTGCATTAATTTATTACTGCTGTATCATTTTAATATTATCTGTTTATTCATTCCTTTGCATTTCCTCGTGTTCGACCTTTGATAATAATGCAAATTTTGTTCGCAGTTTAGCTGTGTATAAAAAGACAATGAATCTTTTTCAGTCATATATGTCTCTAATGATGGGTGTTTCATACCCAAAAGTGCTCAGGCTTCGTGCATATGTTTTTAAAACGTCCTTTAGTGAGAATAAAGCTTTTATTTATTAAGTAGTTTTATATAATATTGAGTTAGGAATTTTTAACGCATGTTTTGAGGCGTGGAATATTTTTTATTTATATTTTAGGAGCAATTTCATTTTTGTGTGTTTTAGGTCATTTTTTGCCTTTTTTCTGTTTCTAAATTAAAAAAATTAAATTTTCATAAGAATTATATGCTTTCAAGTTGAGCTTCTAATCTTGCACTGTTGCTTTCCTTCAAAACCCTTTACGCACTCCTTGACACATGAACTGGTTCTGTCAGGGTACAATTTTTCTCCTGGACATCTAAGGACTTCTGGGAAAATAATTTCCACAAAGTACTCTGTGATATTTTCAGTTTGAGAAGGGAAGTAGGAGTTACTCATATAATTAATTCTCTTCTGCAAAATGTGTGAAGCTGGGGCTGATTTATGCACAAGATGCTGGGAGCCATGGCCTTAGGCCTCCAAATTTGCCATAATGGCCTAAAACTTCTGGACATTTTCAAATTAAATGAGAGTGTTAGTAAAAAAATTTTTAGTAAAATTATTCAATATCTCAGCATAATGAATGTTGTATAATCCAGATTCCCTGTATGCCTATATGCTTTAAACTTTTATTTACTATTGATGGTTACAAATAAATATTAAAATGTTTACTAGGGGGGGTCCCAAATTAAATTAGGTCCTGGGGCCCCATCTACTGTAAGCTAGGCCCTGGTGTGAAGTCAAAGTTGCAACAATGAGTACAGGTCTTTAAATACACATCTAGATCATTTAGAGTACAGATCATTAAAATTAATTTATAACAGGTATTTCACTTGCTCTTTTTTTCTTTTCTTTTGAGGTACATTTTATAAAGAAAAGACAAAATTCTAGTTTATGAATTGTCTAAGATTAAAGCTATTTAATTTATAATTTAAAAAATATATATAACAATAAGGAAGAATTTGTAACTCTTTGACAGGTAGCTCGATTTTGGATTAAGTTTTTAGTTATAGAAATAATTTTGATATTTTAGTATTTTAATTTGGGGTTTTGAGTCAAAGAACGTTTTTTCCAGAAATGTATGGTTCCAGAAATGTTTCCAAATCCATGGGACAATTCCTTTACATTTATTTATTAATTTTAAAAATACACTGAAATTTGCATTTTTTATGAGATCTGATATACATATCGTCACATCTGAAAAACTAAGATTAGCACAATTCTATAATTTGGCTAAAACATCCCCATATATATGAGCATTCTAACAAAAAAATTTTCGATTTCATAAGTAATTTTAATTTTTGTAATTTTTTAAGTGATCACATTCAGTCATCAAAATGGACCGCCTACACATTTGTGTTCGCCCTCTTTGCATCAGATCCATTTTGAAGAGGGTTGCACATAATGGGCGGATTTTTGGCATTCGGGAAGAAATTCCAGAGAAAGAAGTTCTTCCCGAATTGAATCTTTGAATCAATTTGGGAGGTTTTGAATCTTTTATTTATTTATTTATTTATTTTTTTGCTGAGGTAAGAAAAGCCATAAGTGGAAGCCGTAAGGAAGCCATTTAGTTCCTTTTGAATTTTTAAAGTGGCCAAAATGGAATACTGGAAATATAAAAATAAAGTTGCTTGCAGACGATATGGGCAATCGTGATTCTCATTTCGTGGAGATTTTATCTATATATTGTGAGAATGATGTTAGTATAAAACAGGCAATTTGAAAATTGAGTATGATGTTACGTATGTCTGTATTATTTAAGTATGGGTATTCCTTTATGACTTGGACAACACTGGGTAATTTATTCTAGTTGCTTCATGAAAGACTGTAATATATGATCTTAATCAGCAATCATAAGAATTTTGTTGACACATAATTTGCTGAGAAGACCAATTGTTCGTATCACCGTTTGAGGATTTAAAACTTCAATTTATTATTTGTGTTGCTATTGCATATTATTTGATACTTACTACATACTGAATATTTCCTATATGCAGATTTACTTTCTTAAAGAATATCTGAGACACACTGACCTTGGATGTAATTAATAGTCTCCCTGGGAATGATACAAAAATATATACTAATGGTAGCCGGAATAAATAGGGTAACACTGGAAGTAGTATGACTTATGACTTGGGGTGGGTGGCTCAAAGAGAACCCAGCACAGCGAACAGAGGTCTATTGTACTATCTGGAAGTGACATACTAATTAACAATTCCCATGATTCCATTCAGTTAAAAAGAAGAAAACTTGATTTCTGATTTGTATTTTGATCTGAATTAATAGTCACATATGAAGCTTTATTGTCAAAATGATAATATTTGGATCTTGACTGACAGTCGCAATTCAGTTCAACACTTCAGAAATTCCTCCGCTATCGAGTGACAACACAAGAATTAAAATTCTTAATAAATTGAAATACATGTCAATACAAAGAGCAGTTTAACTTGGTCTTCTTCTCTCAGTCTCTCACAAACCATGAATTACCCATTCAATATTTTTTTCTTAATTTATGTACATATATATATATATATATATATATGTTGAGAATGGAGATACTTTGTCAAGAAGCATAGGAGTAGGCAGTTAGATGAAGACCTCCCATTAGCATAAAAATTACATTAGTTCTCCATAGGGTCCATATTGGGGGGGGGGGAAATCCAGTACAGTAACACACCATTGCATAATGGGATAATAACCACCTCTTATGATCTTCTTATTACACTTATACTCAGAAGTACAAAACTAATCTGACGCAGTTCACCACTACGTCAGAAGCCCCCCCCCTCCCCACACACAATTTATGAAGTATGTTAGATTAACAATATATTATTTTTAGGGGTTAGGAGGCTCTTCCCCCTGTTTACTACACTCACCAACCTCCATAACTAGCTTCACCTCGTACTTGCTGTCAATTGTTGATCTCACTTTGTAAGCACTTCTGTGCTGCCTACTGCAGGCGTAATACACCCATTAAGGACCGTCCCCAGTCCTGGACATTCACCAGCCCTGAAGTTCGCTTTGCAAGTACTTGCAATCTGGCCAATGCACACGACTGCCTATGTGTCCTATACAAGCGGATACTCCCAAAACTCCTGGGCACCGCCATCTATTGCTATTCATTAATTGGAGCTCACCTCAGGCGTACTGCACACGTTAGGGCTTTGCCCCTTATAAGCTGATGCTCACCCTTAACTTGTTTTGCAAAGAATTTCACCCAGCTCCACTCCCTCCCCAGGTTGCTATGCTTACTAACTTGGAAACTTGCTTTGTGAGCTGGAGGCTTTGTCTCCTACTTCCTGGCACTCGTTGAGCCTACATGTCAAACTCTTTCGCTATTAAGAATGATTACTTACTGTATTACGAAGAAAAAGCAAAATTTCATAACTGTATATATAATCCTTTTTATTTATACATTACTTTCGTATTTCATAATATATATTTATATGTGTGTGTCTGTGTACGGTATACTATATGAGGGCTAATAAAATCCTTATGTCCAGAAGTCTCAAAATTCTGAAACTTGGTAAATTCTTCTCATAGACCCATGGTTCAGAAAATGAGTTACCTTTTTAACACTTTACAACAAAGTTGAAAAGTGTTTATGACTTTGTTCATTCTGTCTGTCTGTCTGTCTGTCTGTCTGTCTGTCTGTCTGTCCGTTAGCACGATAACTGCCGTAAAAATGAGTTTATCAAAATGAAATTTTAGTATGTTGTTCAGACGGTCTGTAGGACCTATGGGAATATAAATAAATAATATCACCCAATTAGTTTTTTATTGAACCCGGGTTGAAAAAATGAAATACATTGAATCCTATGGGACCTAATTTTTCAAACATTTTTTAAGTAAATTTAAAATTCACGAATTGCTTCGAAATTTTTAGGAAATATTCACATTATCCCATAGAATATATAAAAAAAAATTCAGTAAAATATGTTAAGTAGTTTTTTAATTAAAAAAATTATTTAATATAGGGAAAAAAACAAATTCAATTAAATTCTGACTTTGGAATATCTTCCAGAAAGAAAAGAGAGAGATATTATATAATAAATATCTCTCCATTTGTTTAAACGTTTTGCATATGGGAGTGGCTTCATATTTTAAGATAAATTTGGTAGATAACAATTTTTCATTTTTTTTAAATTTTATATAACTCTTCATGATAAATTTAATTGATGGCATTTTAAATGCACTTTCCTACGTCCTAGAAAGTTAAAATTTGGTACACAGCTTAAATTTGTTGAACATTTTATTCGACAAAAATTTGATGGATCTTTAAATATAGATAATACATTTTTTTCGAAATGGCCTGAAAATAATCCCCGTTCACTTCTATAAATCATTGGTGTAATATTGTTAAAAATTCTGATGTGGACAGCACATGTCTTTCTCTGCAGACTCATATTCGTTCTCTTTATTTATTCAATGATAATTTGAGTTTATCTGCACAACATAAGTATTTTAAATGACATTGAATTTACACGTTAAACTTAAATTTGGTTCTCATTTGATAGCTGGACTTATTGTCAAAGGTGGCGTAGCGAAAACGCGAAAAAACTAGAATATCTCAAGAACGGCTAGTCCTAGAGTAATGGGGTTAGTCTTATTCTTTTTGTTGTCAAAAATCACATATAAAATAGGAATTTAATTGATATAATTGAGCACACGTAGTCTTTTATTTTTATATATAACGATTTTTGCTGGCCATTTCGCAAAAATAGCCCGTTCCTTTTTCCCGAATCGTAGTAGAATAACCTACAAATGATTTATATACAAAATTTTGTTAAATTTGGTATATAAATCACTTGTAGGTTATTGAAATATTATACTCCAAATTTTGTTAAATTTGGTTCATTAGTTTTTAGCTAGAGTGGATAAAGGCAATTTCTGCGGCCATTTCGCAAAGAAGGCAGATTCTTTTATTACGAATCGTACTATAATCTAATGAACATCAGGATTTCCCACAAAAAACATACCTACCAAATTGTATGAAATTCGGTCCATTAGTTTTTCAATTAGAGTGGATGTAATATCCACACAGACACACAGAAACATACACAGATACACCCTTACACACACAGACGTCTTCCTAAAAGTAGTTTTTCGTGTTCTAGAAGTCCCAAAACGTGTAGATACATTGAAAATTCGAGTTCCGATCTTCGGCACGATTCCAATACTTTGAGTACATACACATATATATTATCTGTGTATTATCTGTGTATCTAAATTCCGTGCCTATGCAATTACAATAGTTGTGATTTTAAATGATCCCTAAACTTTTATTATTTCTTCAAGGAAGCCTAATTTTAACATATGCAGAATGCAAATATCTCAAGCGATTGTAAGATGAATTACATAAGAATTGCTGAATTTTTTTCACACAAAATTATTTAGCTCTGGAGTCTGGAATACAAGTTATATGAATGAAATATTCATTGATTTTGCATAAAGAATCAGATGATTTATATTTCGATACAGTTTTAAATATTTAAGTATAATAAATTACTGTAGTACTGTGATAATGTAAAAGATATTACCACTGAATGAATCACATTTTAGAAATTTTTAAATGAAATTACATTTCAGTTGGAAAGTGTTTCATAATCAATGCTTATGCATGATTGATCTTTCTTGTTATGTTATATAGATGTATGATTTTTTAGATAGTTCCTTAATACTAGAAAATTAATGTATTTTTATACTAAGGTTTTTAGTAGATCCTTATCACCAGTGCCAAAGTTTGAAAATTAATCTCCTTTTGGATTCTAGGGGACCTTTCTTAGGTCTTTCTCCTTATTTTCTTTTGATGCAAACCACCCGATGTACCTGAAGGTGTAAGGCAACTGTTTGGATGGCCGAAACAGTGTCTTAAACTGGAACCTGGAGTATTTCAGATAAAGTGGATACATACGATTTTTGTGGATCATTTCGCAAAATGAGGCAGGTTCTTCTTTTCTGCATGGTACAAAAATCTAATCAGCATCTGAATAACTCATCTTACATCTTCCACATTTTGTGAAATTGGGTTAATTAGCTTTTCAGCTAAAGTGAATGCATACATTGCATACACAGACATCAGGCTAAAGATGTTTTTTTTTTTATTTGGGGGAGGGGGGGGGTCTAAAGTGCTAAAATATGTAATTCTATAAAAAAAAAACTTGAGTTGTCCTTTTCGACACAATTCCAATCCTTTCCCTATATATTACGACGATTGTAGGGAAAGTAAAAATCTGATGTGGAAAGCACATGACTTTTGCTACAGACTCAAAAGTCATTCATTTCAGAGGATTCTGTCTCATGTTGATTTGAGAGAGACCCAATATCCCAAGAGATTTTCAGTAGGACTAAAATTGGTAATAATGCAGCATGCAGGGGGATCCCCCTATTCATGATTTTTATATGAGAAATTACCCAGGTTTTGCTATGAATTTTGTGGGTGAAAGAAGGTCACAAACTTCATTGTTGAGACTATGCCATGGCCATATCAAAACTGAGATTTCTCATTGAATAAAAAAAAAATATATATATATATATTGCTGTCTGTCCTAAGTGCATACATGCACATACATGCTTTCTTGTGCTGATCTGGATCCTTATGATCTACTACTTGAGAGTATGGGATGTTTTGGAGGCAAGGGATTAATTGAACGCGTCTAGAAATTAGTAATAACACTTTTTTAAAGCTTTCAAATTCATTTTTTAAACAACCATTTACATGCATTTGTACATTTCTGCTTCATGGCATTTTGAAAATTTTCAAAAAGTAGATCTAACATTATACATATTTTTAATAATGGTGGTCTCAGAGCATGCTTCATGTAAAACAACATTGAAATACAATTTTTATTTTTGGAGTTTTAAATTATTATTATTATTTAATATTCAAGGTCATTGGTGACCTTGAGCATAAAAGGGAATATATTTTTCAATTATTTTCACACCAAATTATTGCAATACATACAAAATGCTTTAAAAGGACATAAATCTTATGTTCATAACTGTATTAGATTATGAGATATGATATCTTGAAATTTAGCCGGTCAAAATTTCACATTTTTCAGGGTCATAACTTTCTTGAATCAAACAATAAAGGAGTAATATTAAAAAGTAAAAAAAAAAAAAATGCATTAATCTAGTGATCATTTTGCAAACACATCCCATGATTTTTTAATTTATCACTAAGAATTTTTTAAAAGCACAATTTTTTTTTAAAAAAGCTTTTCACTCTGTTTATATTTCAAATTGACCTCAACTGCACTTGAACCATTCATGCATTTGCAGTTTTGGCAACATAAAAATATCCCCATGACAGTGCCACATGAAGGCATTGAATATAGAACTGAGATAAAGCTGAAATAAAGAGAAGAGTGGATGGACTCCGAAAACGTAAAGAAATTTAGCATGAATCTTGTTATTCACTAGTGTCACAGGTACACTAGTGAATAACAAAATAGGCATAAACAAAAAATTGACAATTCTAGAAAAGTTACAAATTCTTGAAATTAGAAATGGCGTGTATCTTGAACAATAATGCACAGCACAAACTACCAGGATGTTTGCAACAAATTCAGAAGCAGTACAACTCAATGTCATTAATATCTTTATAGTAATCAGCAAAGCATATTCAATCAAATGATGGAAATAATTATAAACAACTGGATTGTTTTCCTCAAAAGTTAAATTTATTTCCCCAAAAGTTAAATTTACTTCCCCAAAAGTTAAACTCTAAACATTCCTACTACATATTTTAGTCATGAATTCAAATAGCAAATCTCCCACTTTATATTATGAGATAAATTTTTAACTCATAGAAATTCTCGCCTAAAGTTCGAAATCATAAATTGAATTTACAATATATAATCAGCAAAGTTCCTACACAAGAACAAAAATTATTACATACCTTGATGTCCACATGCTTCTGCATACACTTACCTTTTGTAGGTGAAGAATGTCACAATGATGATGCGAAATTTAAAATGCTAAAATTTCATACAACTATATCATAAATTGATATTACAGCTGAAACCTATAGGTAAAAATTAACCTCGTGCTGCAAGCTCCCAACAAATATTTTTCAGATGCAGTTCCTATTAAATTTAGTAACAATAAAAATATATACTTATTTTGAATTTTCCTACACTCCAAGGAAATGGCCCTCCCTCCCATCCAAGTGAATAAATTTACAAAAAACTATTCTTTATATACTGTGTATATATAATTTAAATATGTTGTAAATTAAGTCAATTTCAAAATTGTTTCCAGTTGGACAGATTTCTTGACATAACTAAACCACTTTGCTGGTTCATGACAGGACAATACAATTAAATATTTAGCATTCATGGTTTTCATTTCTAGACTGCAATTTATGTACTAAAACAGCTTTAAAACTACAGCTGTAATTCACATTTTTTTTTTTTTGTTAATTGTATCATATGTTATAAAATATTTTCACAAGATCATTCATTTTGTCTTTGAGGGTGCTTCTGCATCAAACACAAACGCCAACTTCACATTCGGTGAAACACCAACTGTGTTCTTGTCAAATATTTTGCAGGAAGCACATAATACTCAGGGCATGTCACAGGAAGCAAGCAAAATCAATTGAATGTTTAGACACAATTTAACAAATTTTTAAAAAATCACAGGATATCATTTTTTAGATATACACATTTAGTCTGCTTAAAGTCAGCTACTAAGCTGACTTTAAGCAGTTAAATTACATATTTCTATCATTCAAAATTCTAAGGATTCAAAATTCTAAGGATCACACATTTTTTTAATCTAATTATATGCTTTGCTTAATTGTTCTACAAATGTATTTAAATTGTATAATTCTACAAGTTCAAAGTTTTAAAAAGATATTTAGTAATATATAAAAATAAAAATTATAATTTCTCCCTGGTAGTTGGTTGGAAAGGAAAATGTATGATACTGCAGCATCATACAGTGCCATCTATGTTTTCAACTATAACTTATTTTGCAACAAAGTTTCCAAGATCTAGATACCCACCCAATTTACCTTAAATACAGCTATGTATACAATCACAGCCTATTCCATCATACTTTGAACTTTCAAGCCTCGTAATTAGCCAGTTCATAGATTGGGATTTGATGGGTAATAACCATTGGCAGAAAATTACATTAGATCTCCATAGGGTCCATATTAAAAGAGTAAAATCAAATGCATGTAAACCCCCTCTATAAGAGCTGTATTCAGTGCCATATCTATTGAGCAATTATCAAAACATCAGAATACATATAGAATTATTCTATCAAATTTTAATTCTTATTTTTGACGATAAAATAATATTTTTGGCAGAATCTAGATAGTTATTTTATTCTATAACAAGAGTTGGTACTAAAATTTAAAATGCCATACTACAACTGGCACCATCTCTCGATCTTCTGTAGCAGCATATGTTTGTTTACATATATGCTTCCAAAGCAGATGGCGTATGTTTCTGACTTTGTTTTGAACAAATAAAAGCAAACAGACATGTTGCTCTACAAATATCCAGTTTAAAAATAAAATAAAAATAATGTGCATTACAACACGAACATTTAATTTTAGTATTTCCACCTACCTCAGGATCCATTTTCTTATATTCTGCATCATCTTCATCCACCTCAAAAAACATTTCAGCCTGTGTAATGGAGAGCATGCCTGGTACTACCACGCCTGGAGCGACAAGTCTGCACTTAGTGCTAAAGCTCACAGGGCCTACAAGATAAAATTTTAAATTTTAATATGCATTATATAAAAAAGTGTTCCCAAATTATAATTGCACAGTTATGAATCTGATGTGTCCAATACATGAGTTTTCCTACAAAGGAAAAAATTAGGGGTGTTCCGATATCTGATACCAATTATCGGTTTTGCTGATATATTGATAATTTTCCTGATACTAATGATAAACCGATATTTTAGAAGATCCGACATATATATATTTTTATTTATACTTCAGCATTGAGGAAATGGGCTTTCTTTCACTGATTTTTGTTCTGAAATAGAACGATGTGCAGAAAGACGATAAAATAAAATACAGAAATACTTCACTAGCCTAAAATGTAGACACTGGAGTCCAGGGATAGTCTGTCGAATCTTGTGCATTTACAGAAAAGGTAAACTAAAGTCGAAGGTCATTCGGCACTACGTTCAAATGTTTATAGTCCGTTCTCCTACCCTTCTATTATTTATTTATCTTTAGAATGGTATGGAGATCTACAGGGTGTCCCAAAAAGATTGAAACATGCTTTAATTCTTTACCTGTTGGAGATAAGTGGGCAATGTAAATTGCAAAAATGTTGAAAGTAAGGTAGGAAATAAGACTACATCAATGAAATAGTCCTCCCATTCATTTTCAAAAAGTTACACTTTTTAAATTTTTATATGATTAAAAACCCCCCGCATATCTGTATATTTAAAATTAACTGAATTATGATAAAGGAAAAAATCTGACTTATGCCACTTTTCCGTACCATGTGAAAGGCTGTTTCATCAGTGAAACTAGGGATCATAAACAAATTGACGATGGAAATTGTTTAGATCAAAAATTTTTTATCACAAATGCATCTAAATAAAGCATTTCACAGACAGAGATCATATAAAGCGGTGGTACTCACTACGCGGTTGGGTATCCAGTTTTATCTTTTTTGTGATATGTCATACATTTACATTTCTAATTTGATATAGGGTCCCCACTCACAATGTTCAATTTTCAATTAAATATAACTAGCTCAATTTTACAGATATAGATATACAGTTTTTTTTAATGATTTTGTTACATTAAAAATAAAAATTTTCTGATTGACCCAATTTGTCTAAGGGGGTCGTATAAAAATTTAAAAAGGGTAGCTTTTTGGAAATGAATGAGAGGACTATTTCATTAGCGTAGTCTTATTTCCTACCTTACTTTCAACATTTTTGCAATTTACATTGCCCACTTATCTCCAACAGGTAAAGAATTAAAGCATGTTTCAATCATTTTGGGACACCCTGTATAACATTTGGTACAAAAATGAAATCCCTTTTTAAAACTGAGTCAGCCACAAGCAAGCCACGAACAACAGTCAGGGATAAGTCTGTGAATCCTGTGCATCTGCATGAAAGGGAAAAGTCAAAGGTCATTCGGTGCTAAGTTTAAATGTTATAGTCAAGGGTTCCCTCGTCTGTTATTTATTTACCTTTAAAATGACATAGAGATCTTGTTTCCTCTTATTTTATTGAGTAAATAAGAAATAATTTTCTTTCATGTAATTGACGTTGAAACTATTCTTGTGTATTATTTGTGTTAAACATGTAATTTTTTCTTGAGGGGGGGGGGGGAAGGAGTGCCATAAACAAACTTGGTTGATTCTTAAAAATCAAGAACAACATAATATTATGTATCTACAAACACTTTATTTTTAAAATGTATGAAAATGGTGGAAAGAGTTCTTTACATTTGAATGTTGTGATTTAAAAAAAAACATTTGCCCTGTGTACTTACTTCACAATAAATTCTGTCTCACGAATAATTGAAATATCTCGCATATATAGAATTGTCCCATATTTCATGATCTATATTACTGACACAAGCTTCCACATTATGAATTATTCTATATGACATTGCTAATGATTTTAATGACTTAAATCTATATAGAATCAAACTTTTGGTGATATTAAGCCTCATCCCTGATCAATAACTCTTGAAAGAAAAATCCCGGTGAAAATAAAGGATAGCAGAACCAGAAATACATGTGCTACTGCAGTCACCTACTAAACTCTTCTGTGAGTTTAAATCAAGCAGAATATTTTTCTTGACTGCTTTCTCATCATCTATTTCATCAGGAAAAGACTTTAATTAAATTTGGTGCAGTAAATACTTGCTGCAACAGAGACAAACAATTCATAAGTGTGTATGTGGTACTTCATAAATATATCAGAAAATTTTTTCAATATCCCTTTTCTGATTTCCTTTTTAGATATACCTCACAAACAAGTGGAGAGAAAGCATGTTTTGATACTATGGCTCTTGCCGCCACAAATAATTTAAAAAGATAATTTGATACCTTGGCTCTTGCCTTCACAAATAATTTACAAACATTTTGGCACTATGAGTATAAGGTGCAATAATTCCTTCAATCACTGTTTTGAGTCACAAAAATATTCATTATCTTCATTTTTTTAAAACAAAGTTTTAACTGTACAAAAAAATAAAAATAAAAATGGTGGAAAGAAAGACTCATGCAAACAGAAGAATAGATATATCTTCTCAAAATGTCAATGTTGTCTATGTGTCCTTGAATTCTCCTCCTCATTTGTCGTTGAAAGCAACTTGTTCTACTTCAGTCGGCCTTATTGTAAAAAGATCCAATGCAGAGACATCACACTATTAGAACACAATATTAGAAGAAATGAGTTTTGTAGAACCCCCTTTGGGCTGAAGAATGTCCCTGCCTCTTTTCCAAAACTCATTTCTTTAGTCTTGTTTGGTATTTCAGGAATCTATATCGATGACATGGTTGTGGCTTTTTACACATGTGAAGAGAATTTCAAAAAACTAGTGAAAATTGTCATTATATTGAATAAAGCGGGACTAAAATAAAAGCCATCCAAGTGCTATTTTTTAGAAAGACAAAAGATTTGGGTTTCTTGAATTTGCAGGCAAAGCTTAGCCCGACCCAGGGCCTACGGAGCTGTGGCCCTGGGGCTCCAAAATTTAAGGGACCCCCTACATTTAGTATGTGATAAAATATTTAAGCAGAAATAATTTTATATGTTAATAGTTTTAAATACATATTTTAAATATTATATTTCAAATATATATTTAAATTATTACATTATAATATATTAAATCAAGTTATATTTTAAATATTATATTAAGTCTTAATATATTACTTTAAAGAAAAAAGTTTGGAAGTTTTGTATTGGTACTAAAGGGTATTCGGGTCTATGCTCATGAGTCTCCAAATTTGTTGTGTTAATGTTTTGTATGCATATGGGGGCCCCAGATTAACACCCGACTTTGGGCCCCACTTTGGCTTGATCAGGTTCTGGTCTGACCCACACAATCTTGAAGTTGTAAAAAAGTTCCAACCTGCATTAAGAATGTGAGGCAATTACTGGGTTTAAACGCGATTTTACAGAAAGTTCCTCCCAGAGTATGTCGAATTTTTTTTTACCATTAACAAACAACCATTATTTTAATCATTAATGAGTAGTGAGGGTGTATAAAAAATTCAAACAATTATTGCTTAATTTTAACCTTACACCTACTCATCAGTTGATTTTGACACCAAAATGTCCATATATACTTGCACGCCTCAAATAATCAAAGCATCCCATCAATATATTTAAAAAATGCTGCAATATTATATTAAAAATAGCATAACAATAATATAATCTCTGTTCATCCAAACTTTCTAAAATTACTCTTATTAAAACAAATAAAGCATTTCCAAATTGATCTTTAAAATATAACCACTTACCCGCTAATTCAGCATCCAGGTCTTTGTCATCCCAAAGATCGCTATCATCCAATAAATCACTACTTTGCAGATGATGCTGCTGCTGCCTACGAGTGAGAGCAAGATGCTGATGGAATTCTTCACGAGCTTGTAAAATAGCATCTTCAGGAGCACCTAAAATTTTTAGCAAACTTCAATATTGAATCTATGACATTTAATACTGAACAATTTATATTAAATTTAAAACAGAAATAAAAAAAAACTGTTGAAAATGAATTTAAAGATTAGACAATCTAAAATACCTAATTAAAAGATTCGGGGTCATATGGCATGAAGTAATCAATTTCTACAGAAATTATCAATGTCAAATTCCCAATGTACACAAGTAAATAAAAAACCGGCAGTGGTTGGTTCCAGTATGATAGAGCCAAAATGGTTTTGTGTGAATAAAATCTTTCTTCGTGGATGGTTTGTAAGCATTTACAAAACAGTCAAAAATATTAAAATATCTAAATTATAACCACTCTATTTCAAAAACTAAGAATCTGGTCTAAAATCCAATTATATACATTTGTAGGGCTTTCCCAAAGGGCTACAAATTACTTGTAAACTGTTTTCATACCAATTTCAGCCAGATACCACGTTTAACCCTTTCCAGACATTCGACGCACCCACACATCGATTGATAACGTGTTTTCAAGACTCTGGAAAGTGTTAAACCTCATATCAAAATATCCAATTATTTTACTAAATCTATAAACTTGGTGGCATATAAATAAGTACTTGAATTTCATACTTCCATTTCTTCTGCTTAAACCTCATCAATCATTACACATCTTTAAAATTCTGAAGTTCACTATACCTAATTTCCTTAAAACTAACAAAATATCTCATGCTTATACACCAATATTTCACCAAGGAGAAGATACACTGAGCTGCAATACCCATAACATTTGGCTGGGAGATATAAGCATCCAATGTGTTTCCATTTTTTGTAACACCCCGATTCCAACCAAAGCCTAACCATAGATGCTATTCACATAGAAAAAGTTTTACTCTGGGAAGATACCAATGTCATACAAGAAAGAACAATTATACATAAAGCATTGATTATGAAACATTTTCCAACTGAAATGCAATTTTATTTAAACATCTAAAATGCTATACATTCAGCGGAGATATGTTTTTAATTATCACAGAACTACAATAATTTATTTTACTTGTCTTAAAAAAAATAAACTTTATTCAAATGATGTCATTATAAATCGTCTGGCTCTCTATGTAAAAGCAGTGAATATTTTATTTACACACTTTTATTCCAGACTCCAGAGTTAAATCATTTTGAGTGAAAAAAATTCAGCAATTCTTATACAACTCATCTTGCAATCATTTGTTTACATTCTGCATTTATTAAAATTAGGCTTCGTTCTAGAAATAATCAAAGTTGGATGATCATTTAAATTAAAAAATATTGTAATTGAATTGGATCAGAATATAGATATGCAGAAAATATACAAAAGTAAAGCAGTTTTAGGATGGATATAACATTCAGTATATATTTAAAAGAACTTTAAAAATCATGATTTTGACACTGGGAAAAAAGATGGATGCCCTATTTTATTTTGTAGTGGGTCATGTGATCTCTTCATATTATAGGGGTGTCATTATTATTTTAATTTTTATTTAAAAAAATACTGAACCTATTTTGTTGAAATTTTCTTCTATATATTTTATATATATTTCTTTTATATATTTTATGAATATTTCCTAAAGTTTTTAAGCAATTTGCGACTTTTAACTTCACTTAAAAAATGTTTGAAAAATGAGATCCATAGGGTTCAATATATTTAACTTTTTCCACTCAGGTTCAATCCAAAACTAATTGGTTGGTATGATTCATTTACATTCCCATATGTTCCACAGACCGCCTCAACAACATACTAAAATTTCGTTTTGATACAGTCATTTTTACGTCAGTTATCGCGAGAACGGACAGAATAAGCAAAGTCATAAACACTTCTCAACTATGTTGTAAAGGGTATAAAATTGGAAAAATTGAAACAATCTCAGAACTTTACCTATAAATGCACTGTGTATTCCAATTAAAGAAATAACTAAATTATAGGAAAATACTTACCATGTTCAATAGCAGCTTTAAGAGTTGCTTCAGGATGGCTGGATCCATATGGATTCTGAACAAATCGCTTTCTTCTCCTAGCATCGTCCTCCCAAGAATCTAATTTGAGGAACTCTCGAAGAATTGAGCTTGCCTTACTACCCCAAGCACCGTGCTTATTTGTAAGAATGTTCAAAATCTTCTCTATGTTCCGAGATGCTGTTACACTATCTCGGCGCCTGGCTGCAGTGATCAAGTGATCACACATCTTTTCTTCCTCTTTCCGATCCAGTAGTGTTTGAGCACAGAGGGTCTGAAAATAATTAATACATATCTTTAAAATATCTGGAAAAGTGTAATAAAATATATCACGATGAAAAATGAGTTTAATAAATCTATAAATAAGCATTAGAAGTTCTCAATGTAAAATAAGTGGATTCAAAAACAAACCACAGATTAGAATAATCTAACATGAACAACACATGAGTTTCCTTACAATTATTATGCATTCAACCAGTAAAATCTTTGTGCTTTGTGCACTACACCCACCCAAGTATACCACAGCCATGCATAGGATACGGGAACTGGTGGATATCAACTCCGCCAACCCTCTCATCCGATCCTAATATCCACAGACACATGTGAGCCATACATTGAATGGGAGGGGTGTATTCATCTATTTCTTATACAACTCCCTGTCAAAGCATGCATACTATGCCAATCCCTAATATAACACAATTAATTTATGCTACCCCAGACTCTCTAACAAACCAATGTATCAAGTTTAATACCTCAAACATTTTATCTCAAGTTTTCAATTTTTAGTCATACCATGAAAGAAAAGGAACTCGCTCTCTCTAAATTTATCGGTCATGCCATTCCGCTCCAACCCATCTATAAACAGAAAAAGGATTCACTCTCTCTAAATTTATTGGTCTTACTATTTCGCTCTAACTCATCTATAAACAGAAAAGGAACACACTCTCTCTAAATTTATCGGTTATACCAATCCGCTCCAATCCATCTATAAACAAAAAAAGGACACACTCAAGGAACTCGCTCTCTCTAAATTTATCAGTCATATCAGTCTGCTCCAACCCATTAATAAACGGAAAAGGGACTCACTCTCTCTAAATTTATTGGTCATACTATTTCGCTCCAACCCATCTATAAACAGAAGAGAGACTTACTCTCTCTACATTTATCGGTCATACCATTCAGCTCCAACCCATCCATAAACAGTTTGCATTATTGCAGGAAATGTCACTAGCTCCATGGTTTAAATATTTATATTATGAATTTTTAAATTGGGATGGATGCTCAACATTAATTTTCCAATTCAGTTGAATCATAGAGGTGGTCTCATCTCTCACTCTATGAGTTGAATTAGTCTCATGACCATGCAATTACATTATGTTGTGGCAATGCCTTCAGTCTGAGATTACAAACACAAAAATTGCAAAAAGTGCTAAACTTTGAGAGGCTATTTCTCCAGATCCAAGGGTTCATTTGAAAAATGGATTTCAGATTTGAATTAGTCTGGTCGAATGAGTATAGATGAGTTTTTCAGCTCTCGGAGTTGCATTGGGTGCTTTGACATACTGACACTGCAATTTCAGAGAGGTGATTAATAATTAGAATAATAAGCCCAACATAAATTGGAGTAAAACTGCAAAAGGCCTGTCTACAGCACCTGCACTCCTAATATTCATTAACACATGTGAGTTATGAACTTCTCCTATTCAATATTATTATTTTTTATATGACTCCTTATCGAAATATAGATACTATACCAACCCTGACAAAATGCAATTAATTTACAAACCACTAGATATCCTAATAAAACGTACTTATCCCAGAAACAGTGAAACTTACTATATTTTGAATCAAGAATATTAAATTAAAAATTCCCTCAAAGCAACAGAGATTATAAAAGAAATTCAACTTGATTGAGCAAATTTTCTTAGATATTAAATTTTTGTCACTTTGGCGATATTTCCAAAGTCACCAAATTTATAACCAAGGTCACCACCAAGGTTAATAACCAGGTGACATAGAATTTATAGGAAGCATATTTTACATATCCATTTGCTATATTTATTCTATTGTAAATAAAAAAGTTATACATTATGTATATATATATATACATTAGAGCTTCGGTAATCCGAAACAATTGGGGACTGGGGGTGTTCAGATAACTGATTTTTGGGATAACCGATCATTTACAAAAAAAATTGTTTCACTGCCATAGGAGCAATATGAAACAAAGAAACAGTAATATTAAACACAAAACTTTTATATATTTTGTATCACACATCTTACGAACACATACCTTACATAAAGTAGTAATTAAAGTAAGCCTACAGTTTAGGAAAAGAAGTCCAAAATTTTCCTTTGCTTCAGAGCTGAGACTCGTTTTTTTGCAGCTAAATCTCGCACACGTTTCAAAGACAGCAATTGGACAGCAACACATTCTTCTTGTTGTTCTAACCACTTCATAGCCGTCTCAAGGCAGTGAAAAGCTTCCTCACTGGATGGTCCTTTTTCAGCACGGTCATCGTCGCAAGGGTCTTGGTCGTTGATGACACTGGCAATGATCTCATCATCCGTCAATACTTGATAGTCAGGGTCATCGACACCACATTCGAGCCAGTCTTAAATGTTTTCCTGGTTGCATTCTTCAAATCTCGAAGATTCTTTAATCAGCCCAACCAGTTCTGATACAAATTGGCTGTTTGGTGGCTCTTCAGGTACAGTGATAGACTCATCTGCTGGAAGAAGCTTATTCCAAGTTTTTGCTAGTGTAGTGTCCTTGACAGTAGTCCAAGCATCTGCTGCCATGTACACAGCATCCTTTAAGTTTATTTTGGTGTACACTTGCTGAATTGTTTTTTCATATTCTTCCCTGATCAGAGCCATATGCAGCAATGCCTTTCTGTAATAACGTTTGAAGCTTTCAATGACCCCCTGGTCCATCGGTTGCAGGAATGAAGTAATGTTAGGAGGCAAAAAACAACTTTAAACTTTCTGTTTTCTCTTTCCAGTGAAAAGTTTGAGGGATGATTTGGAGCATTATCACTGAACAACAAAACATTTCCAGAATTCCCAGTTGTAAGCTGATGCTTTTTGTCTTCAGGTATAAATAGTGTCATACCATTCTATAAAAATGCTTGTATCCATCCATGAATTCTTTTGGTTTTTGTAGGTGACCGGCAATTTTTTTCATTCCCTTAACGCACTGTGGATTTTTAGACTTCCCTATGATTAGCAAAGGTAGCCTGTGCGTTTCAGTAACATTTCCGCATACCATAGCAGTGATGCGTGATTTGCTTGCCTTAAAACCAGGTGCTGACATTTCATTCTTAGAAACTAGGGATTTTGTTAGCATTTTCTTCCAGCACAAACCAGTTTCGTCTGCATTATAGACATTGGTTTTTTTGTAGCCCTCTTTATCAATCATGTTTTTAAAAAACTCTTTCAAATGGTCAGCTGCTTCAGTATCAGCCAACAGTTTTTCACCCTGGATGTCCAATTCCCTAATTCCATGCCTAGATTTGAAAAGCATAAGCCAGCCGGTAGTAGCTTTAGAATCAGCGTTACACCCTTGTTCATTTCAAGAGCTTTTTCACAAATCAAAGGGCACTTATTGGTTGTCCTTGGCTACGTACCTGCATGAACCATGTGTAAACTGCAGTGTTTAAATCCTGGTTTTCTGCTATTTTCATCATTTTTCTATGCAAGCTTCCATCTTCACTGTCAAGTATACTCACAAATTTTGTAATGGCATCACTATTCTCTTTAATATCGATATTGTTGCATTTCCAACTCCATATTCTCGAGCTAAGCTTGATCCACTAGCACCATTCTTCAACTGGTCTATTATTTTAAGTTTATCAGAAACACTGAGAACAACACGTTTACGTTTAGTCGCCATTGCAAACGGTACAACAACTACAGCACGATCTGTCCTTAGTGAAGGCTCACACACCACTGACGATGCGAGGTTGGTCAGGAAAAAGGGAAAGCACTGCAGCTACAGCACTAGCACCTGCTAGCAGAACTACATGGCATGCAAATTTGAATTTGCCGACTGGAACGCTTTCGGTTAACCGATGTTTCGGTTGATCGGTATTTGGATAATCGATGCTCTACTGTGTGTGTATATATATATATATATATATATATATCCTGCATATTTAGTAAATGGTATAGTTAATAAGTTTCGATTAGCCTAAAATTCTCATATTCTCCTCTTATTATCTTATTTTAGCCGTACTTCTTCATTCTCTTGAAATTATATTTTCATCTTTTTATCTTGAAGCTTTAACTGTTGAATATCTCTTTTTATTGTTTTTACGTAGTACAGTTTTTATTACTCTCTTTGGCAACAGCTAATCACATCTTTTCATTTCTGCATATAGCAACATTGGTCTAGCCATATTTTGCTTGTCATGGTTGCACGAATGAAGTGTATTTTAAGGTATTTATGTTTCCTTTATTGTTCCAATCTATATGCTTGTCGTCCATATAACACAAGTTTATAGATAAAATCTATCTTGTGTTTCAGAAACAAGCATTTTTGTGTTCATTTCGAAGGGATATATGGACTTGAAGAGAATTTTTTCGAAATGAACTTAAGCCTAAAGCTCTTCCATGTGCAAGCTTTTTTGCTTGATTTTTTTTGTTTTCCTATTTTCATTCCTCATTTTTGAAATTTGTTGATTG
Source organism: Amaurobius ferox (assembly GCA_951213105.1). Lineage (NCBI taxonomy): Eukaryota > Metazoa > Arthropoda > Arachnida > Araneae > Amaurobiidae > Amaurobius > Amaurobius ferox. The sequence continues at coordinate 120,120,347 of OX578153.1, read as the reverse complement.
TCTTTGTCTTTATGACCTGCATTACGCTTTATTATTTCCTCATTATGTCTTAATTTCTTTTATTTCTTTGTATTTTGTAGAAAATTTTGGAATAGTGTATTATGAGTTACTACATACTTTCTAACATTGGATTTACTAATTTATATATATATATATATATATATATATATATATATGTGTGTGTGTGTGTATTACAAAATATTTTACACCAATGTTAAAAAACTATTTTTGTACTCCACAGTTGTTCACATTACTGAACATATAAGCATTTTGTTTATTTGCTCTAGTTTTCTTTATCATTTGCACAAAGTATATTCTACTTATTTATTTTTTAACCTCTTTGGAGGTACTTTTCTACCGCATTATATTTTATTTATATTTTTATACCGCATTTCTTTTCTTTATTTTTATTGTTATTTACATTACTGATTGATCACAATACAAAATTATGTATTATAATATTTTTGGAAAATAACAATTTACTAAATCCATATATATAACAAATATTCAAAATCATTTAAAATGATATATATCTTTATATACTTATTAAATTGTTTAAATCATAAAGATAAGTTTTAAGACTAATCTTTAAATAACTTACATAAATTAGAGGAACGAAAACATTACAGCTATCAAGTGACATTTTTTTTTCATTCATACAAGCACATACACAAATTTTTCACATGAAAATTAATGAATACATACTTCAAAATCTGCATGTTTCAAAACATCGTCTGCTCTCATTCGATTCAAAATAAATTCAGCTTCATTTGCCACTCGGACAATGTGATCTTTCATGGCATGTGAAAGTAATCTAAAATATCAAGAAAATACTTTAAACTCCAATAAATATGATTTTGATGCATACTGTTATCTATAATAATGAAAGGTACTATCTGTTTGGGTGTAGTGCAGCAGAAAATCCAAGTGACCCACATTTACAAAATCCAGTACTGTGATAGTTTAGATCAGGTTCTAAGACACCCCAGAGATTTATTTCCAATTCCTAACTTAAAAATTGCATGCTTGAGAAAAAGGATTTGAAAGGAAGGTCTGTTAAAATCTCCTAGAGCTACAATAGTTTTCATCAATGTTTCTACCAGTGGCGGCTCGGCTCGTCAGGTGATGCCTGCTGCTTCACTTGCACCACCTGACATTATCAGTTGAATGAGTTGTTACCATAGGCAGTGCCACAGGGCGGGGGATTAAGCACCCCTATTACAAATTGCGCAAACACTTCCTTTTACTTAATAACCCTTTTTCTTTATTGATGATGATTTTTGGCATCATACCAAAATGATATATCATAATATATGACAAGAACGTAACTGAGAGCTACTGGACCATTTGCCGCCCCCCTCCCCCCCCCCCCAAAAAAGTTTTCTTGGGCTATGTGCCAAAAGAGTATAATCTTATGTTCCATACATAGCACCCCTAATTGTGAAAGCCTGGAGTCGCCATGGTTGTTATTATTATTATTTAGTGAGTTTTTCAGACTTGTATAGCTAGCAGAAACAACAAGATCACAACTATAATAGACGGTCTTTATTTCACTTCTTTAAGATGCACAAAATTTTAAATGGCCAGAGCGCTTTCGAGCGTAAATACGCTCTTCATCAGTGGCTACATGGAAATAGGAATGATCGTTCATATATAGACCAGAAAAAGTGACAAATTTGCATAAATACAATTATCAATAAACTTACGTTTATCAAAGGAGAATTCAAAAATACAAAACATTTTGCACAGATTCAAAAAATCAAGCATAAATCACGAAAAGAACAGTAAAAATTTACAATTTTATTACAGAATTTTCAAATTCAAAAAATTTTAAAAAATGGAGACAATGAGGTCCAATCCCTGAGAGGATGATGTCAAAGATAACTATGAAGAGACTTGAATTGCATGGAGTCGAGAATGAGTCGCCAAGCATAACTTAAAATCTGAATGGGGTCAAAATTACAAATGGACTCGCGGTAAACATAAATAAAGAGGGACTCAAAAAGGAGAAAATTACGAGGGTTATTACAATGCATAAGAAGGAAAGTTCTTTCAAAAATGGGCCAGAAATTTTCTTTAACAACAAAATGAGCAAGGGCCGTAGAAAGTTTACCACCTTTGACATCCCTAGCATGTTCTGCCAAACAGATACCAATAGTACGTTTTGCACTGCCAATATAAAATTTAAAATTACCATCGATGGACAACAGGGGAACCACATACACCCCAGCAGAGCTTTTAAAGTCATTCTTATCACCCAGCTTATGAGACCGAATCCGGTTAAATAAAGAAGAAACATTAGAGTGAGCAGGCCTGAAACCAAATTCAGAGCAGAACTGAATAAAGGGATGGAAAATCCTAGGATGGTATGGGAAACTAGATTTATGATTCAAACGATCTTTTAATGAAATAAGTTTAGTATCAATTTGAGAAAAATTACGGCGAACATGGGGTAAAACCTTATGTATAAATTCAAAGGAATAGGCAGCCTCATAGCCAAGATTGAAAATAAAATCAATTTCGTCACTTAAAGAAGAAAAAGAAAAACACACGTTAAAAGCACGATTAAAATAAGCGTTAAAAGAAGCTTTTTTAGAGGAAATAGGATGGTAAGAATTAGGAATACAGGAATTAGTAAAAGATGGTTTACGGTAAACAGAAGTGTGAAAACCAACAGCAGAACGGGTAACCAGAACATCAAGAAAAGGCAAGGAACAATTATTTTCGTGCTCAACGGTAAAATTAATCGAAGGGTAAAAATCATTAACCTTGGACAAGTTTGAATCATAAATCTAGTTTCCCGTACCATCCTAGGATTTTCCGTCCCTTTATTCAATTCTGCTCTGAATTTGGTTTCAGGCCTGCTCACTCTAATGTTTCTTCTTTATTTAACCGGATTCGGTCTGATAAGCTGAGTGATAAGGATGACTTTAACAGCTTTGCTGGGGTGTATGTGGTTCCCCTGTTGTCCATCGATGGTAATTTTAAATTTTATATTGGCAGTACAAAACGTATTATTGGTATCCGTTTGGCAGAACATGCTAGGGATGTCAAAGGTGGTAAACTTTCTACGGCTCTTGCTCATTTTGTTGTTAAAGAAAATTTCCGGCCCATTTTTGAAAGAACTTTCCTTCTTATGCGTTGTAATAACCCTCGTAATATTCTCCTTTTTGAGTCCCTCTTTATTTATGTTTACCGAGAGTCCATTTGTAATTTTGACCCCGTTCAGATTTTAAGTTATGCTTGGCGACTCATTCTCGACTCCATGCAATTCAAGTCTCTTCATAGTTATCTTTGACGTCATCCTCTCAGGGGTTTGGACCTGATAGCCCCCATTTTTTAAAATTTTTTGAATTTGAAAATTCTGTAATAAAATTGTAAATTTTTTCTGTTCTTTTCGTGATTTATGCTTGATTTTTTGAATCTGTGTAAAATGTTTTGTATTTTCGGATTCTCCTTAGATAAACGTAAGTTTATTGATAATTGTATTTATGCAAATTTGTCACTTTTTCTGGTCTATATATGAACGATCATTCCTATTTCCATGTAGCCACTGATGAAGAGCGTATTTACGCTTGAAAGCGCTCTGGCCGTTTAAAGTTTAGTACGTCTTAAAGAAGTGAAATAAAGACCTTCTATTATAGTTGTGATCTTGTTGTTTCTGCTGGTTGAAATCAGACGTGATGCCAATTTTATTTATTTGTATAGCTATTTTTAGATAATATTTGGCAACATGAATGCCAGTAGTGAGATCTGTTTTGCTGATGTTTGCTGTCAAAGAGGAGGGGGAATCCTGGCACTGAATATGCTTTACCCATTTCTAAAATCATGAGTAGCTACTGGTTTCTACAATACCCAGATCTCCACCTATCCAATTGTTTTGAATGTACTCTATCATGCTTAATCCACGTCAGAAGGCTATTAAAATAACAGCCCATTTTCATTTAAGTAATTGTGGATATTTCATTTTCTAAATTTCATCCAAAAAAGGAATATTCATACGTTAAAAGAAATAATAAAGTATCAGTTTATTGATACTTTTGTGAAAAAAATGAATTTATAATAGCAGAAACATTTACATCTATTTATTTTAAAGTAAATACTAAAAGAAATCTTTTTAATTTTAAGCATTTTGAAAATTAATTAATATACTATTTATTTTAAAGCAAATATTGAAAGAAATCTTTTTAATTTTAAGTTTCTTGAAAATTAATATACTAAATAAAATTAAGGACATAATGTCGTTAGACGAAAAATCATTTATTAAAACATCTTATAAGACGTACAAAGTATTTAAAATTGCCAGAATGCTTTCAAGCGTTAATACACTCTTCATCAGTGGCTACATGAAAAATAAACATGAAATGTTCATATATAGACCAGTTACACAGCAAATTTGCATAAAAATATAAAATTGGTAAATGAACAGATTAAGTTTTAATTTAAACAGCTTATTACATGAAACTGACACATAAGATTGCATGATTTCAGATAATAACAAGGGGGGAAAAAATGCATGTCAGGCAAAAGATGTTTTAATAAATGACTTTTTGTCTAACGACATTATGTTCTTAATTTTATTTAGTTGAATTCAGATGTGATACCAATTTTTGATTATTAATGTATTATTTATTTTAAAGCAAATACTGAAAGAAATCTTTTTAATTTTAAGCTTTTTGAAAATTAATATACTATTTGTTTTAAAGCAAATACTGAAAGAAATCTTTTTAATTTTAAGCTTTTTGAAAATTAATATGCTATTTGTTTTAAAGTAAATATTGAAAGAAATCTTTTTAATTTTAAACTTTTTAAAAATTAATATACTATTTATTTTAAAGTAAATACCGAAGGAAATATTTTTAATTTTAAGCTTTTTGAAAATTAATATATATGTATATATAATGAAATTATTTCAGCTCAAACATAATAAAAGCAAAAGTTGAAAGCTCAATTTATATATTGAAAATTTTCTAGTTCAAACTCTTAAAGCACTTGTATTCAAGAAAATTATATACTGATAGCAACTTTTTTAAAGAGAAGTAAGAAGGTAAAATATATATACTAGGTCATTCATGAAAGTGTCTAAAGATGTTTTTAATTTAATATTTTTTAAAAATATTAATTACATTGTAAAGAGCCTTGCTGCCTTAACCGGGAATCAAACCCTGGATTTCCGAACTGGCCAGCCGATGCTCTATCGTTATTGGGACGAAATGGCAACAAGCTCTTATCGTCGAAATGGACTCTGCATTCTCCACCCTCTAATGTTACATTGGTGGGTAACTGACCATCTGACTGACCATTTCCTGCTATTTTTACCTCAGGTTAACCTCCTTGCTACTACTATTTTTATCCAGGCTAGTATCCTGCATGGTCGTTATCCTCTCAATTTGAAATCAGCGCTCAATCTTCCAGAATCTACTGAATTCATAGTCATACTAGGGTCACTTTCAGACCTCAGACAGCTTTGCACTAACCTACAGGGTTGATTAGATTGGGTGCCATTGTAAAGAGCCTTGCTGTCCCAACCTGGAATCGAACCTTGGATCTCCGAACTGGCCAGCCGACGCTCTATCATTGAGCTATTGGGACGAAATTGCAGGCTCTTATTGTTGAAGTGGACTCTGCAACATATATGAATAAGCTATATGATATAAATTTCTGATTTTTTAAATGAGCAAGCCTCAAGCATCATGTTCAATGTAAATGATAATTTCTTCTTAAAACAGTTGAAGTGAAGTGAGCACAGCTCCCTTCTTAAGTCACTCCAATGTCAAAATGTATATATATAGAAAGAGCATCAATTTAGAATGACCCATCCTATTTTGATGAAATTTGATTTCTAATCAGTGATCAATATGTAGATAATCTTCTTTTGAAAAACATCTAAATAAACAGCTTTTACTGGATTTAGTATTATTTGACAAAGATCTTTATGTAAAATTTGGGTGGGTGCAGAGGGGCGAGGCATAAATCGAATCTCCCCCAGTCTCTACACAGTTATATGATGGGAAAGAAGTGGTATAAGGAGTGGTAAATAATCCTATAATCCTTTTATTGTCAGGTCCATTTGTAAACCAATCTTCTCCTTTAGTTAGGGACATAAAGTGTCACTTTCACCATTGATTGAGTAATATGTGAACTTTTTAAATGCATTCTGTGTCCATCTCCATATAAATGTCATGTGAACTGTGAATACAACTGAGAAGATATAGTTTTGCTGTCTTATGTAAAGTCATAGAATTTAACTGACAAGGAACCTAATAAACTTAAAATCCAATGTCGAAGACCCAGACCGCCCGACACATCCTAAGATATAGAGCAGCAATTTGAATGGCTGGTTAAAATCCAGTGTGTAATAGTTCTGTATATATGCTATATAAAAGTTAAGATTGGGTAAAATTGGATGCTTGTGACTGTTTACACCCAGATTTCTAGTTATGATTAATTTCACAGTGTTGGATTTACTATGTTGGGGACCCTAAGCGACTACATATTGTAAATAATCATATGAGGTGCACGTCTGGGTTTGAACTTAGTTTAAAAAAAACTCGGATCTGCAAGATTTCTATTGAAATGCTTCATTGCGTCAGGTGTACCATCTTGGGGCTCTAAGCAACCCCTTAACCCACCTATTGTAATATCACATGTGAGGTTTCTGGTAAAGTCGAGTTCGTACTTAGTGTCATAAAATTCATGTCCTCAGATTTCCTTTGAAAACTTTAGAAGCAATGGATTTATTGCCTGGGGGCTATAAGCGACTGCTTAGTCTGCCTATAGTAAATCCTCATGTGAGGTGTCCTGTCAGGCCAGTTTCGTAATTAGTTTGGGTCTTTGGATTTCTGTTAGATTGTTTTCCAACATTGCATTTACTCTCCTGGGAGACCCAAGTGACTACTTAGTCCACCTATTGTACATCCACATGATACCTTGGGCCAGACTGAGCCAGACTCTCTTGAGAATGTTTTACATCCAGAATTTATTAATAAAAATCTGACTATAGCAGTGTTGTGGAGCACAATCATTTTAGAACGGAAAATCAAAATTTGATTTTAAATTTGTGGTCAATGTGAAGAATTGTTTCTACAAGAAAAATTGTTTCTATAAACCCTGGAATGATGTGACTTGGTCTAAACATTTCTTAGACACTCCTGAGAAATGTTTTACATCCAGAATTTATAAATAAAAAGTCTGACTACAGCAGTGTTGTGGCACACAAACTTCAAGATACATAAAATAATCACACAAATGGAGAAGCAAAAGTGATAAGTACTTTAGCCCCTGATAATGACTACTGTTTATTTGATACCAAACAAGATTTTAAATTCTTACCTCCCTTCATTGATGAGCTCAATAAATGCAAGTCCTGCATGCTTCTGTAGAGAATTTTGCCATTCTTGAGAACACAGCAACATGACAAGCTCTACAACGGATGTACTGTTTTTGAATGTGCACAGACCTGAAAGAGATAAAATTCAACATTCTGTTAAAAAAGTTTATCATATCAAGGCATATTAAGATTGATTTGTTTTAATTAAATATATTTCTTAAGAAAATAAATAAGGCATAATGAAAAGCATAAGAAAATCGAAATTGACTAATAGATGTAAATGAAAATACTAATGTAGAAATCTAGATTTTTTTTTAACACATGTATGGAAATAATGAAGTAAATATTGAGAGGGAGCGGAGGTTAGCAAATATATAAATTGGAGTTCACTGTTGTTTTACATTACTTTTATATCCTTCTGATGGTATGATCCTTATCCCCCCCTGGGTACACTTTCACCGACCCTCAATTTCACCAACTCTCAAATTAATTTGTGTGGTATTATTTTCCAAATCCAACCACAGATTGCTGTTTCTATAATTATTTTTAATTTTTTCAACATTTTACTTCTGAATGGCAACATTTTGAAGGTAAAATAACTAACAATTATTTTTGGATGTGCTGCCATACAAATAAAAATAAACTAATTTTTACTTTTTTTTTATATATATAAATTGAGGGGTGAACAAACAGTCATGTAAGGACTATTGAAAATTAGCAAAAGCACCAGATTTTTATCCTTGATATTGTTATGTTTATGCCATTATAGTATGTTGATTTCGACTTTTTTTTTCACAAATTCATTTAAATTCCTTGTACTTTTGCTATTTCTGTTGTTCCAGATCATTCCAACTATCCCTAATAATGTTTAGTTAGAAATTAAAAGGTTTTACTGTATTTAGTTATTGTTAGTTTCTAGAGTATACACGAATGCCAGTGCTACTGTTGCCATCCATTGTATCTAGTAATTTTCATGTTTGGTTAACATAAGCTATAAAAATAAAATTAAAAATCTGTCTGTATGTATGTATGTATGTATGTGTGTTTGTCATGGGAGAGAGGCTGCATTGATTTTCATAAAATTTTTTGGGTAGCAGTGAAATAACCACACCTTAAACTGAGCCCATATGCAGAAAATATATTTTCTGCCAATTTATTTGAAGAAAATTATATCATCAATGGATTTAAATTCAATGTGCTTATGCAGCACATGATAATAAAGAAATATATTATAAATAAATTTTATCAAAATTGCATTTTTGACTGGACTATATTCATTACGACCTTCAAGTTTAAAGATTAAGGGGTTTATTGATATTTTCAATTTATTATGTCATCTGTTTTATTTTGGTAAAGATTTTTGAAACTCATACATTGTAGTATGTATAATCTTCTAATACATGGGTATATCTTCTAATCTACGAGAACATATCTACATGTCTAATCTATATGTATACCTTCCCATACAATTTTAGCGCTTTCATTTTGGCATATATTGATTCATTTCATATTTTTGCAAATTTGTTTACAAATCGGACCAGGATGTCTTATTCTTCAGATCTGGCTGTAAAGATAATTTTGTATAGCGAGATCATAGATTCTTAATCTTCTTTTTGGGAACAATGAATTAAATATTTTAATAGAATATTTTGAATAACACTGTCACTTAGTATTATAGGGGCGCGGTAGCCCATTGGTTAGCGCGCTGGAGTTGCACTCGGTAGGCCCGGGTTCGATTCCAGCCACTGCCAAAACTGCCGCCGTGTTCATGCGGAGTATGATCACGTTAAACATGTGGGTCCGAAAGTCCTTCCGAGAGGTTGGTGGTAGGGGAAGGAGGGTACGGTCCCTGTGGATTCCTCCCCCACTGGGTTCCGGTCTAAATTGGGTGGCACATCCCGACCGTCCAAACTGTTACCTTACACCTTTCTGGTAGGTCGGACGGTCTGGGTTTCAACAACAACTTAGTATTATAGGGGTTTGCACATGATTTTGAATTTCAAGTTTCTTTATAATGTATATTCCATATAAAGAATGGGTATACTGCTAATTTTTCTTAATTAATTACTAAGAATAAATGGCTAATCATGATATTGTAAATTAAATCAATCACCTTTTCCTTCCATAAGAAGATCTTGGCCATGAGACCCAACCAAAGTCCTTGATAAGAATGGAGCAAAGTCTAACATAATTTCTCTCAACAGCGGGCAAACACTACCGAGAGCGGACTCAAGTTTTTGTGTCAGAGTAGCCTCTCTCGAAAGTGGCGAATTCAAAATGTGGAAATCATCAGCACTCCCCAAAGTTGTGATATGCAGATCCTCTGCACGAGACTGCGTACAGCCATCTATTGATTCCATAGTTCTCGAGAACCCATTCTGAGCGAGAGAAGAGGACATGATTGAAGGGTCTGAACTAGATACTCGGGCGTCAGTAGCACAGAGTGAGTTGTCATTAGTGGATGCCAAATTGATGGATTCCACTTCTATTTCTCTATCAACAAGTTCACCATTCACTCTTGGACTATCGTCTCCAGTACCATTCACCATTATTTCAGCTCCTTTCCGAACAGTTTGATCTTTTAACTTCTGGGTCCGGATTACCTAAAAAATAAAAATATATCATCAATAATTTTAATGTAACAGGGTTCATACTCACACTTGGCAATGAAATTCCTGGAGTTTTTCAGGTTGTCCAGAAAAATTTTTGCAAACTTCCATAGTAATCTAAACCATGGCATGCAGTATGTAATGATCTTATTTAGTGGAAAATTTTTCAAACTTAGTAATAAAGAAAAAATCTAAAATGAAAAATGAGTCAATTTGATGATAAAAACATGAAATCACATTTTGTAAATCAAAACTTTGATTTCAAATACAATCAGCTAAAGGAATCTTTTTGAAAACAGTTTGAATATTTTAAGACGGCAAAATAATAGTTGATTCCAGGTAAAAATAAAATCTTTCCATGTCTTTAATGAAAAATTGCAATTTTTCATGAATTTTCTTTGAGATTTTGAGCTGAATTTAAACTGCCTGAAAATTTCAGGATTTTTCTGTTATTCCCGAGGCCTATGAATCCTAATTAGAATTTACTTTTTAAGTTTTATTTCAAAATATTAATTCTATTTATGAAAAAGATAAATTATAAAATTTATTGGAATTTATAAATTTTTATGATTATTGTCAAATTACAAATTTTTTTTTACAGTGGATTCAGGAATTTTCCAAAATTTTTAATGAAAGCAAGTAAAATGGTATATTTCATTTCTCAATCATTCCAAATAAATCCAAATTTATGTTATTCTCTTTTTTGTAAAATGGTATATTTCATTTCTCAATCATTCCAAATAAATCCAAATTTATGTTATTCTCTTTTTTGTATTTCTTTTTCCTTTTCTCTCGAAGTTTAAAGGGGGGAATTTTTTCCCCTCCTGGGCACTCTGTAAATCCCCGTCTTTGAGACCTTGAGACCAAATAAATCCATTGTAATAAAATTAAGAAATTAAAATGTGAAGCTTTGAATTTTAAAAGGAGCATGAAAAAAAAAACAGTAAAACAATAATTATTAATAAAGAAAGTAAATTATTTCTGCAGGATGATTTGTTTGTTTTTATTTTGTCTTTTGATAATTGATTATTAAAAATGTAACAGATTAAGAGCTGTCTCTTTACAAAGTACTTGTTATTTTCATTTTCAAAGTTAAGATCCTAATAAATGGATAAAGAAGATCTCCATATATGGATAAAACCACACAAGGTTTTCTTCTGGGTCTATCAAGAAGAATCATCATAAATGTTAAAGATGATCATCATTAATGGTTAAGATCATCATAAATGGATAATATCACTGAAGGTTGATTTTCTTCTGTGTCTATCAAGAAGATTAATTGACGATTTTACAAAGTGTCGACATGGCTTTGAATAGTTGTTATTTGTCCAAGAGTCTTTCTCACCTTCAGTGTGCAGAAAACACTTTTTCGAAAAAAAATAAACAAAATAACTATTCTATTTACACGAAAGGGCGTTCTATATATTCATAAAATTTATGAGTCAAATATTCAAAGCTTTGTCCAGACATGGCAGGGCAAGGCTGCTATATATTCATGAAAAGAAAATGACTAGTAAAAATTATTTTTAAGTGAAACAAATAACAAATTTCACAAAAGAATAACAGATGCAATATTCCTTTTTGTATTTTAGGTGGCGAGGACAACATTTTATGCCTTGTCTAGATATTGCTAATTTTGCAAAAATAATTAAGCACTGTGTAGGATCATTTTATAATTTACTCTTTCCAGATTTTTACTCAAGTTACCTACTTTCTAGAGCTAAAGAAACCTTTCATACATTTCGTTATTAAAAAATAATATATTTATATCATTTATTGAAAACTTACAGCAGGCACGGGTGCTCCAGATGAGTGAAGATGAGCCAAAATGCTAGAGTCTGTATCTTCAACAATGATGACTTCATCTTCAACATCTTCATTGGTAACAGCAGTGGACTCTGTGGCTTGTCCATTGCTTCGAGCATCCGATTCAGTGACTGAAACAGCAAGGCAACACATAAAACATCAAAGAGCATTAGCAGATGACATTATCCATTGATTACTACTACTACTTTTGTTATTTGCTCTATTGTACAAAAACATAAAAGTTTTTATTTATGTTATAAACTATGCCAATATGCTAAATTGCGTTAAGCATTAAAATAAGTAAGTTCAACATTCACATCTGTTTGACAAAGACATGCCAATCTCGGGTTCAATTAATAAAGAAGAGGCATTAGAGTTTGCCAACTGTTTGGGGCAAGTGGATGTTTGTTCCGACTTCGAAGAGGCTGAAGACACTAGTGCAGAGCTCCCTAAGCCTTCTAAAAATAAATGTTGGCTGCATTTGAAACAATACGTCATGCCCTTTGATCTGTCAAAAATATGCCTGATGACATATTTTACGCACTTAATAGAGGTGAACACTTTTATGATGAATCATTTTTTATGCAGCATGACAAAATCATGATAAATACTACGCAATCATGATGAATACTACGTAAATATGATATTTTCCATTTTAAATATATATATATATATATATATATACAGTAGACTGCCTCTTATTCATACAGCTTGGGATCAGAGATTGTACAAATTACAGAACTTTGCAGATTATAGATCATTGCTACATAGACTAATGTGCAAAAATGAGACATTGGTACATCCTGAGTTATTTAATTATAAATCACTCTACAATACATTTAAAGCAAAATTAGCTAATTTTATAAATTTTGCTGCTTGTTTTTAAAATTTTCAAACATAGACTTAATTGTTGTTTAAGGATTTTTGATTTTTGTTTTAATATTTGTTTGTACAGTCTATGAACAGTCATTGTTTCTTGCTCTGTAATAAAACTCTGTTTCTGTATAAAGTCAAGGTATTTATATGCCAGAGCTAAGCCCAGCTGAAAAGTAACTTTTTATCCTTTGTCATTAGAAACAGTATAAAATTAATTTTAGAAGTTAATAAACTATTGTAATTTATTGAAAATTTAATTGCCAAAATGTACTGCGGATTATAGGAATCCACGGATTAATGAGAGTCAACTGTGTGTGTGTGTGTGTGTGTGTGTCTATATATATATATATATATATATATATATATATATATATATATATATATATATATATATATATATATATATATAATATGAAAATACGGTGAAATAAAATATTATAAATTTATCAGAAATCACACTTAAAAGGCGCAAAGCTGCACTAAAAAGAGGATTAAAAACATTTTCAAAATGAAAAGAGGTATGGATGGAAGCAATGTACCAAAAGATGGCCGGGGGGGTTGTGACCCCCTCACCCCGGTTAAGCATACTTTGCGTCGCGACAACACTCCCGGAGAGCCGGTACATTGCAAAAAAAGAATACAAATGTATCAAGTTTTAAGATGAAAACCATACACAAAACAAATATAAGAGAAAATTGTTGAGATCCAGCCATATCAAATATCACTAACATGAAATGTTTGAAATAAGTTCACGAGTATAAATGAGCAAAATTACATAGCTTCTACTTAAAGAAGACTTTAAATATTGACACTTAATAGGACAATAATAACAAATTCTATCTCTAAAACCATTTTACCTCAATGACAGTTATCACTATCATACATGTAGATGTACATCATGTATACCGTATTATACCAGATGAAACAAATTCTCCATACCGTACTACACAATAGACCCCATACAAGAGGTCCTATATCAGCTATCACTACGTTTTACCTGTGACTATCCAGTATGTATATTGCCATCAGTTTTATTTAAATATAAACGATAACAATCGGTTACAGTTATTTTATAAAATTTGTAGATAATGTTACATAAAAAACACTTAGGAAAACCTTGTGAGATGGTGTTTTGTAGGAAACGAAAGTCGCATAAATATCGATCTTCCTTTTTACTGTTTATTCTCTGACTACGCATTAATTTCCCCAGTATTATATTTCTAAAGACATTTTTGTGCATACATGAGTTCCAGTTTATGATATAATTGATTTTGAAGTGGAAGTCGTTGCGTTTATCGTACAAACAGAAACCAGTAGAACCACCTGGTTGTTGGTATATTGTTAGATCCAGAAAATTTAGACTTTTGTTGACATTGTATGGTGTTTCAGTAAGTTTTAAATGCTGTGGATAGAACGTAAAATCCATCTGATATGTTTCACTTGGATACGCTATTAAAATGTCGTCAACGTAGCGAATGAACAGGATTTCGTTTAATATATGCGTTCCATCTTCATATTTATTTAGATATATATCAGCAAGTATGGATGAACAACCACCACCCATGGGTATACCATGCAATTGTTCATAATAAGATGTGCCATCAAACAGTACAGTTTCGAATAAAACCATTTCTACTAAAGTTTTAAATTCATATTTATTAATAATAGACTGCAGATTGTATTTTTCGTAAATCTCCATGACTATATCGCACAAGTCTTTGATGTCTATATTTGAAAACAGATCATTAAAATCGAAGCTTTTAAAATACAAATATTCAGTAATTACATTTATTTTTTTAATAGCTTCTATAATATTACCAATAAAATATGCACCTTTATTTTTAATCTTAATCATTACAACTTTTAAAATAGATAAGAGTTTTTTGTTAGCTATTGTCAAATATGATAGAAAACCATTTGTAATGGGACGAAATTTAACAGGATCCTTATGAAGTTTAGGTATTAAAGTTATATATGGAAAACGGATTTTATTCATTTTGTATCCCAATTTAATGTATTTCGATTTAATGCGATTCTCAATTTCTGACTTTGATTGCTGTAAAGGAAGGTATACACATGGATCGTGATAACATTTGTATAATAACTTTTTATAAAGCAAAACACAAGTAAATGCATAATTTGTCGTTACTTTGTCGACGTATGTTATTACAAATTTTTTGTGTAAAGTTGACAATGCATCTTTACTATATCTATGTATTATAGTAGGGGTTACAGCATTATGATATTTTGACTTAAATGCCTTCCGAATAGCACTACTCCATTCTTCGAAGGTTTCAATCGGGATACTGTATTTCACAGCCATTTTATAAACAAATGCATTGATATTAGCTTCAAAAGACCTGTCTATAAATCGATAGTCATGCATTCTGTATTTAGTACCTAGTTCAAATATAGGTTTAAGTATTGATCCGGACAGTATTTCCAAGTCTCCAGTGATTACGTTCCCAAATTTCTCGTTTACAAAAGGTGTATACCGCTGACAATCACATACATGATCGGTATCTTTAGTACCTCTGCATATAATATTATAATTAAAAAGGCTTCTACAAAGAGGTTTAGCATATTTATATGCAATTTTTATATTAATATTGACAGGTAATTTAAAATAATATTTACTTAAAATATTTGAAAAATTTACACTATCGAATTTTTTATTTTTGTATGTGATCACAAGATATTCTTGATTTACTTTAATAGTTTTATTATCTTGTAAAGAAATATTTAATCTTTTGGCACGTAATTTTATAAGATCAAGAAAAATAGCAGGAATTTAAAATAATATTTACTTAAAATATTTGAAAAATTTACACTATCGAATTTTTTATTTTTGTATGTGATCACAAGATATTCTTGATTTACTTTAATAGTTTTATTATCTTGTAAAGAAATATTTAATCTTTTGGCACGTAATTTTATAAGATCAAGAAAAATAGCAGGAAGTGGTGAATCATTGTCGAAATGATGTTTAAAATCAACTTCTGAACAGTATTTCCACAGATCCACTAGATAACGTTTTCTAATTCCATAAGTGAAGTTTTTAATCCATGATTGTGGAACTTCGTTCATTTCTGTAATATTTTTTACAAATGACACAAGTGCTGTAATAAAATCATTAAGTTTCAGCTTTACCTTTCTACCAGCCCTTTTATGACGTCTAGTAATATTATTTCTTACAGTATTGTCATAATTCTCTATAACAACTGAAGAAACAGGGCTTTGTATATATTCGAGGTTGTATTGCACATTATATAACATTGAATTTAATCCATATGGATAAATTGTATTATGTTTTTGTATATAATAATTTTCCCACCAAAGGCGATCTTTCAAGTCCACCACTATATCCATAACAGTGACCTGCATGGCCTCAACACCATGTATGCCAAAATGCCTTATTTCAATGGATGATTCAATGGTAGGATTTTTTTGAAATTTATATATTTGACTGCGATGTAAGTTGACTCTAATATTGAGACAGTTTTTGGTCTGTCCAATGTACCTAGATCCACATTTAGTACATTTAATACAATATACGCAGTTGTATACCTTACAAAATACGCAGTAATTATGATCATTGCTTATTATAAGGGGGTCTGCCATTGGGCATAATTTACAACGAGCAGAATCACATTTTCTATATTTGAAAACAAAATGATTAGCTTTATTTAGTTTTGTAATTTTGCAATCTTTATTCTGATAACACGAATTTACGATTTTTTTGTATTTCTCACTCAGAGATGACAATGGCTTAAAATATCTGTCGATTGTATTTTCCACAGGGTCACTGTATGACGATTGGCTAGTTCCCCCACAACTAGTCAACCGAGCTATCGTTGCACAAGCCCCGACATTGCCAGTCGCTATGTTTTTCTTTTTAGACATTTCATATATAATAAAAGGGTATTTTATTTTTATTCCAAAAGCCCAAAGGAATAAGACTAAAGCATGTATAAGAGCACATTATATAAGAGTATATGAAACACCCAGCCTGTGTAAGCACTATATCAACATCACACCGTATAAGCCAATCTTTTTACGAATATCCTCCCATATCCCCCAAGTGAGAAATTATTTTTTACTATCTATTAATTTTTTTGTTTTATATTATTTTATGATGATTTTTATTATAAGTTTTTATTATTTATTTTTTATTTTATTTTATAACATACATGACAAGATGGTGAAACAACAATACACACTATCACATAAGCAATGAACCTAAACTAACCCGAAGTCGTCGCTTCAACATGCGAGCTCACCGTGGCGAGGAAGGCCATCTCACAAGGTTTTCCTAAGTGTTTTTTATGTAACATTATCTACAAATTTTATAAAATAACTGTAACCGATTGTTATCGTTTATATTTAAATAAAACTGATGGCAATATACATACTGGATAGTCACAGGTAAAACGTAGTGAAAGCTGATATAGGACCTCTTGTATGGGGTCTATTGTGCAGTACGGTATGGAGGATTTGTTTCATCTGGTATAATACGGTATACATGATGTACATCTACATGTATGATAGTGATAACTGTCATTGAGGTAAAATGGTTTTAGAGATAGAATTTGTTATTATTGTCCTATTAAGTGTCAATATTTAAAGTCTTCTTTAAGTAGAAGCTATGTAATTTTGCTCATTTATACTCGTGAACTTATTTCAAACATTTAATGTTAGTGATATTTGATATGGCTGGATCTCAACAATTTTCTCTTATATTTGTTTTGTGTATGGTTTTCATCTTAAAACTTGATACATTTGTATTCTTTTTTTGCAATGTACCGGCTCTCCGGGAGTGTTGTCGCGACGCAAAGTATGCTTAACTGGGGTGAGGGGGTCACAACCCCCCCCCCCCCCCGGCCATCTTTTGGTACATTGCTTCCATCCATACCTCTTTTCATTTTGAATATATATATATATATATATATATATATAGGCCGTATGCATATGCATTTCATCTTATGAACTTTCTATATAGCATAGCATGA
The DNA here is from genome assembly GCA_951213105.1 of Amaurobius ferox. Taxonomy (NCBI): domain Eukaryota; kingdom Metazoa; phylum Arthropoda; class Arachnida; order Araneae; family Amaurobiidae; genus Amaurobius; species Amaurobius ferox. Next base: position 120,102,717 of record OX578153.1, on the reverse strand, counting down.
ATAGATAGAAAGTAAAAATGATAATTGTGTCTGGCAGGATATTCCAAGTTACATAAGTTCGTATTCTAGTGGGCCAAGTGGAAGACATGGAATTTAATTTCAAGTCAGAGGCAGTTGTTTATTTTCAAATAATTATTTCTTGGTGTTTCTTGATTTTATTTAGTAAGTCAATGCACAACTGAATTAAATTTGGGTTTGAAAGACTTTGAGATGTTTGTACAGATCTACATATAAAACATGATTACATTACATGTTAAAATAATACTTAAATACAAGGAACAAATAATTACATAACTTGATACAGCAAAAACATAGTCTAACCTGATTGTGCAGCTGAAGCAGCAGTGGTCGAGGCAGATGTCGAGTAATGACTGGATTCGGATGTGACTGCAGGACGCGATGAAAATGAGGAAGTTAGGGGAGGTGGTGGTTCCAAAATATCGCGATATTTCGAAACCATCAGTACGGAAATAAAATATACAACAGCTAAGGCTAGGAATTGTGCTTGCTTAGTTTCATCCTATATGAAAAAAATAGAACAGTTAAGTAAATTCTGAATGCAAAATTAGACAGTGCATGTAAACATTATATGGCATTGGAATAATCAAATCTGATGTTATAATATCAGTTTGGATAAATCATGGGCAGCACTTAATCATGGGCAGCACATAAATCATGGGCAGCTTCTTAACATAATAAAACTTATGTTAAGAAGAGGCAGAACATAACTATCAATAAACTTACGTTCTGCCCTCTTTTAATACATAGTTAACACAAGAATATATTTTCATCCTAAAAAACATGTAGTAATAGAGAACCTCATCAAAATATATTACAAAAATTTCCATAAAATTGAAACTAGATTTAAATATAAAGTCACAAAATAGAACATTGCGTATAAACATTTTTTTGCAATATCAAATTTCCAAGCTGAGATAAACTGAAAGCTAAGCTTCCCCAACAGTACCATTCACACCATGATTGAAAATAATGTTTGATGGATCTGCATTTGCAGCATCAGTCATGCATGCACATGATAACTGCAGAGTAGTAAGTGAATAATAAGGCAATGCTTCCACCAGTTGATATAGTTGAATATGGTAAGGTTGAAGACCCAGACCGTCCGGCTCGTCAGCAAGGACTTGAATATGGTAAGGTGATGTAACTCTGAGATATACCATTAATTACAATAAAATCACATATTGGTGCTGTTTCAAATTATGTTGATACACAAATCTGTGTCTTTAACAAAATTTATAAAATTACTCAATGGAGAACTGGCACGTGACATCACACGGAAAATTTTACCCTTACGTTTCCAAAACAAAATACTCGTATGTTTAGCTGTATGGAATTTTTCATTATTTGTGTATTAAAAATGGCTATTTTAGAAATTTATAATCGTATTGTCACTAATTTTAGTAGGATATATCAACATTTATCTTCTTTCATGGATATTTTTCATTTACTGGAAAATAAATTACTCACTTTCAAGAAAATATATACACAAGTTTTTTAAAGAAAATTTGCGATGTACCTCTTTCTTCTCACTTGCATAAATACTGCAGAATTTGCTTTTAAATGTATACATCTACATAATGCTAGCTAGTGACTACGGTAAAACTGAGTAGTAGTGTACATTCACTTATAATCACTTTAAGTGCACATTAGCAAATGAAATTTTTAAACATATGTTACTCAAGTGTTCTAAATAACTTATTATATATAAATTTTGATGTTTAATGGACCTAGTTTTAATTATTATTTGCCTTCAGTGTCAATTCACCATTATCTGCTATGGTAAAAATTATGACCTTTTTGCCCTTACATTTTTTTCTGCACATTGTGTCGTGCCCATGCTCTATACTGTAAACATCCAGTTCTAAAAGATGGTATTTCAATTTGAGACAAAAGAGTATTCAATAAATTAAAAAATGTAAATACAGTTTGTTCCTTAGTGCACAAAAATTATTAATTTATACAACTATCAGAAACCGACAAGTATAAGCATTTCTAAGACTTACAACATCCCGATAAATAACGGCTCTTAAACGATTCACATCCATATCCTGAAGAAGTTTTTCAGGATCCCGAATAGGACTACTTTGGCCTCCCAGGTTTTCAACTATGTTCTGCAAATGAAAATTTTAAATAGTCAGTTAACTTGCAACACTGAAAAAATAAAATAAACTTCAATAAAAATGCACTTTATTAATCTGAAATGAAATGCTTCATCAGGCTTGTATCATCCTTAAGATTTGGTTTGCATCAAACTTTGCACTTTCACCCCTTCCTAGCCATTTTCCCTTTTCTTTCATCACTCAAGGTCTTTTGTGCTCTTCAAAATGCAATTCAAAGTACCCTAATTTTTAACACTTTACAACAAAGTTGAAAAGTGTTTATGACTTTGTTCATTCTGTCTGTCCGTTAGCACGATAACTGCTGTAAAAATGACTTAATCAAAATGAAATTTTAGTATGTTGTTCAGACGGTCTGTAGCCCCAAAGGGAATATAAATGAATAGTATCTCCCAATTAGTTTTGGATTGAACCTGGGTTGAAAAAATGAAATACATTGAACCCTATGTGACCTAATTTTTCAAACATTTTTTAAGCGGATTTAAAATTCACAAATTGCTTCAAAAATTTTAGGTAATATTCAAATTATTCCATAAAATATATAAAAAAAAATTCAGCAAAATATATTCAGTAGTTTTTTAAATAAAAATTAAAATAATAATTACACCTTTTATATGAAGCGATCATGTGACCATAATATGAAAAGATCACGTGACCCACTTCAAAATAAAAAATGGCATCCATCTTGTCTCAAAATCGTGATTTTTAAAGTTCTTTTTAATTTATATTGAGTATTGTATTCATCCTAAAACCCCTTTATTTTTGCTTAAATTCTGTGCATCTACATACTGAAACAACGCAAATACAATATATTTGAGTTTAAATGATTATCCAAATTTGATTATTTTTACAACGAAGCCTATTTTTCACTTATGTAAAATGTAAGCAGCAAAATATGTAGGATGAGTTGTATAAGAATTGCTGTATTTTTTTAACGCAAAAGTATTTAGCTCATGGAGTCTGCATAGCTGATATGAATGAAATATTCATTGATTTTACAGAGAAGGACGATTTTTTTAGATGAAGTTTTAAGCATAGAGTTTAATTACTTGTAGCTCCATGGTTTTAAGTTTTTAAATAAAATAAATTATTTTAGTACTGTGATGAATGAAATGAATGGGAAAATGTTATGAATGAAATGCTGCTTTTATAGAGAGAGCCAGGCATGTTATTTTTTCCATGACGTCATTTGAATGAATGTCAATTGTTTTCGATGAAGTTTTCAAATATAATAAATTATTGTAGTATTATGATGATTTTAAAAATATTACCGAGGAATGTATCACATTTTAGAGATGTTTAAACCAGGCAATTTATATTTCCATGCCGTCATTTGAATGAAGTTCATTTTTTTCGATGAAGGTTTAAGTTTTCAAATATAATAAATTAATGTAGCATTGTGATAAGTTTTAAAATATTATTTAGGAATGTATGCATTCAGAGATGTTTAAATAAAATTGCATTGAAGTTGGAAAGTGTTTCATAATCAATGCATGATTGATCTTTCTTGTTTATAGTTAAGTTTTCTCTCTTTTCTCAACAATTTCAGGACTTTTACACAGTGTAATGACAATATTTATACTGAATTGGTTTTCCTATTTACTCCTTTGAATTTTTTAGCAGAACTGTACTAATTCAAATAGTTAAAGAATGTTTAAAATATTAAATAATATTGATTTTTTCACAGAACTTTAGGAATACAAATAGTTAAATAATATTTAATGTTTTAATACTTAAAACAATATTCTTCCACAGATAAGGGGTAAATGTTATTTTAATTTTAAAATAATGAACTATGGTGCTCCAAAATGTTATTTATAACAAAAAATAAAAGAAATTATATCCCCAAAATAAAATCTTTCTACAAAAATTCTAAAATTATCTTCCAAAATAAAAACATATAAAAATTTAGCAAAGGCATATATCCCTAAATTTAGACAATCATCTGTTATTCTTATTGTGAGAAAAAAAAAGCCTCCCTCCCCCAATCCAAAAACAGTTCATATTTTTTACCGCTTTTTAATTTTATGCTACTTTTTTAACAAAATGCTTTCAGTGTGCAGAATGCTTTAACAATAAACAATAGGACTGGTGAACAAGTTTAGATCCAGTAACATAATAATTATAAATGTTTGTAGATATAAATTATATTTAGTTTTAGTTTTCAAAAAAATGAGAGAGCTATAATATGTACAGATTTCCCACATTTCTCACCCAAAAATTGTTTTCAGAAGATGTTTCCGGAATCTAAACTATATTTTAAACAACTTTTCCAAAATTCTGAGATCAACATGTCACAATCGTAAGACTTTTGAGGGACCACACAAAAATGGCTTCGAATTATCCATAAGTATCAAAATGGATTATGAAGAGGGGCAAAATATTTTGACATATAAATAACAAACAATTTCTTTATATATTTTTCAATCCAGTTTCAACAAATTGCTGATCCCAATAAAATTACAGATTTCTTAAGAACTGTGACTTAACCCTTTCGGGACGGCGGCATTCCGGAGCTGTCGCGGCCCAAAGGACGATGCGCTTCGCTTCCGAACTGGTCGAAAAGGAAGGCGCATTTTTTGCGCTAAGCCTAACTCTCGAAAAAAATTCACTAAAAATCACCTATTCAACACAGAAATCTACTTTTTACAGGAATAAAAGAAATATTTATGTTCTATTTGATGAATAATTTTCATACAAATCTGAATACAAAATACTCGTTACTTGCTCCCATTCTTTTATCCGAAATAAACGAATAATTTCACTGCTTCTAAAATCCAAACAAAAAAAAATACTCTCTTATATTCCTATGATTCACCAACGAAATCATAACGCTGAAATAAAAATAAAAACCGAAACTCAATTATAAAATTGTTGATGCTACGAGAATTGCTCTGTTTGTTTATGTTACAAAATGATTTTCACCGCTCCAAATGGAGAAATAATTCATCCGATCCTCTTCTGCCAAGGTCATGCCTCTGCAAAATGCATTGAAGTTAGTTCCATGGACAAGTAACGCCATCTAGTTCACAAATTAAAACGTTCTGATTAGTGGCACTTATACGTGCCACTATCTGCTTGTGGTAAAATTTCCTCTGGCCCGAATGAGTGCCGTTCGTCCTTGAATGCATGTTCGCATCTGGCACCTGGGCGTCCCGTTCGTCGCGAAAGGGTTAATGAAAAATTAAGGACTATTAGGTATATTAAGCAATTTATGAACTTAAAATCTGTGCTCTTAGCAATTCAAGAGCACAGCTCCTAACCCTTTCGTGACGGTGGCATTCCGGAGCTGTCGCGGCCCAAAAGACGGAGCGCTTCGCTTCCGAACTGTTCCCAAAGGACGGCAAATTTTTTGCGCTAAGCCTAACTTTCGAAAAAAATTCACTAAAAATCACCTATTCAACACAGAAATCTACTTTTTTCAGAAATAAAAGAAATATTTATTTTCTATTTGATGTATACAAATCTGAATCATACAAATCTGAATATAAAATACTCGTTGCTCCCATTCTTTTATCCAAAATAAACGAATAATTTCACTGCCTCTAAAAAAAAACCTCTCTTATATTCCTATGATTCACCAACGAAATCATAACGCTGAAATAAAAATCAAACTCGAAACTCAATTATAAAATTTTTGATGCTACGAGAATTGATCTGTCTGTATTACAAAATCATGTTTCACCGCTCCAAATGGAGAAATAATTCATTCGATCCTCCTTATGCCAAGGTCATGCATCTGCAAAATACATTGAAATTAGTTCCACGGACAAATGCCATCTAGTAGACAAATTAAAACGTTCCATGTTTGCATGCCACTCTCCGTTTATGGTAAAGTTTCCTCCGTCACGAGTGTATGCCGTCCGTCCTTGAATGCAAGTTCGCAGCCGACACGCAGGAGTGCCAATCGTCCCAAAAGGGTTAAAGAATATTACTTGCAGTGTGTACTAAATGAACAAATCTTAATATATAAAATTTAATATCTGCTTTTCTGTTCCTTATACAATTCCATACTTCTAAGTTCGATTTTTTTCTTTTTATAAACTTGTCATTTACTTTATTTTAGATAAATTTACCCATATTGCAAGTATTCAAGCACAAAAGATACTAACACATTACTCGAAACAGTTTTGGATAGAACTAACGTTAAGAAGATGATTTATTATTGAAAGTTTATTTGAGTAAAATGATATTGATAAACATTTGGGAATTATTTTTTCTCTAAAAATAGTTTGAAGAAAGCAACCCACTGCTTTGCAATAAGATGTTGGATGTGATTTTTATTTAATTTCTCCCTGAATAATTTAAAATATAAATCCATTTAATAAAAATACATGGAATTATTTTAAAGAATTACAATGAGACAAAGTACGAATGTGGGAATTAAAAGAAATCTTCAACTACCTATGTATGTCAGCTGATCTAGTTTATTGTTGAAGACAATATTTTTTAGCAATATGATATACCTGTCTGACAAGAGATTCAACCATCATGGGTTGGCATAGATTTTGTTAAATCAAGGAACAGATGGCCATTGTGACAAAGAGGCACTGCCTTCATAGAAGGACCACGATTGAACTGAGTAGATTTTTCGGTCCAGGTGATTTTAAAGTAGTGGTCCCAGTAAAGTGATGAGAGGGTCAACATAATTTAGAAAATGACAGTGAAAGCCTCTGATTTTTCAGTGAAAGTTATAAAATAATATTTCGAAGTCTATAACAATAAAATAAGCCTGTATGAAATCATTATGCCTTTAGTACAGTCTATTTCAATGTTTGTTCCGCAGAACCCTGGGATTTTACAACATGATAGTTTCATATAAATTTTCTTACACTTATAAAACACGTGAAATTTTGTATGTGTAATTTGGACCACACAGAACTTTTCCTCATTTTGGGGTTCCACCATCAAATTAAATTTCAAAAGGATATAGTCACCCAAAACAGTTTGAAAAACACTGCTTTAGCACAAAAGCCAGGTCATGCAAAGTTATGAAATGTGACACACTGACAGTGACAAGTACTAGGAGAGACAATGTCTATCCAAATATTTTATGACCAAGTAAATTTTATTTTAATTATATATTATTTGAAATAAATGTATAAAATGTTTTTTGTATAAACAAAATGGAGGAATCAAAAAATTTTTGCTCCACTTGGAGCCTGTTTCCTTTGTTTGCATTGCAAGAGAGAGCGAGTGCCCATTGTTCATAGATCAACGGAACTGATTTCGTGAATTCAAGACACTTTTTGAACCCCCAATAATTTGTTGTGGATTCCTCAAACCTTTAATGTTTTTTATGCATATTTAGTATGAAAAAGCTATACATACATGCATAAAATTTGTTTTTTGTTATTAATTATTCAAGATTTTCATTATTCATCCAATGTTTACTATGTATAAAGTTGCATGTATAGAAATTTCAACTCAGAAATGATTTAAAGAGAAATTTAAAAACTTTCTAAAAGACTCAAATTGAATGCTGCCCGGCCCAGACAGTCACGGTGTAGAAAAATGCTGTACCAGCCCGTGTTCAGCCAGAGAGTTAAACTAGACTGAAGATTAGCCTACACAGTCATTATACCAATACGGTCATTCAATAATTCACCAGTCCCTTCATGTTTGATGGCTCTGACAATCCTATTACTGTATGACAAAATGCCAGCCCTTATTCAGTCCAGAGACTGGACCAATCAAAAATTCATAGCCCAAGAAAATTTTTGGGTTGATTGAAATACTCTTGAACCAAAGTGGCTCTCAAACCCAAATGCCCTTCAGATATTGCCGGTTGCCTAGTCCAACCCTGTGGAGGTCTTTGTGTGATGCACGTCAGACCAAGTTTTCTACTCTAAAGTAAATTGCAGCGTATCAATTTTAATGTTATACTGCCTTGAAAAAAGAAATGCAAGCGAGCCTTATTAAAACTATTTAAGCAAACCTATATCTTCCAACACAGACTTTAGAAAACTTTAAATATAGAAGCAACACAAGCATAAATAAAATAACTACAAAGAGACACAAGAAAAAGCAGAATGATTTCATACAAAATCCACCTTGGCAGAGGGTTGCACCCCTCCAATCAGTGCTTGGATTGGAGATGGCCGAGAGGCGTCTCGGGACATGTTGGCACTGGGATGAGGGATCACAGGAGTTTGAGGCAGGCTTCTCTCTCGACATTCTAAGCAATTTCTTACAGCTGATGTACAAACTGCAAATTGCAGATACAAATTATTACTACAAGTTTACTAATATTAGGGAATATCATTAATGAAGACAATTATTCTTGAAATGGAAGATAAAGGAATGATTACATATGTCAAAGAAATAATGTGCCAGTGTTGTAGCCCTATGCCAGATTGTTCAGTTGAAGAAAAGTGAGAAAGTTATAATAATCCATTTTTAATTAAATCAAATGTATTCAATGATCGCGCATATATTATTTTTAAAATGCAAGAAAGTGCTCAATTAATCATCCATCACAGCCTGTGAACTGAGGACAACATGAGAGACGTATAAAAAAAGTCTGATTAAGCCAATATGGGACTCAGGGTCTGGTGTTATTTAGGGACCCCATACACTCATGGCATACCAAATATATGCAAAAACAACCATCAGTAAGCAAATTTGGAAGTTTAGGACTATTGTCCCGAAGGCACTTTGGTACGTATAGAACTTTTTATTTAAAAGTAAAACTTTAAAAGATGTATCATATTTAAAACTATTAACATATTTTCAAAATTTAAAATTAAAAACTAACATTATCAATTTATATTATTCAAATAATTAAATAAATAATTATTTCTAATTAAAATGTTTTAACGTATACAAAATTTAGGGGCCCTTAAAATTTGGGGGCTCAGGGTCACGAACCCGGAGGCCCGAGCATTAAGCAGGCCCTGCATATAAGCATAAATAACATAAAATGCAGCATACAGCTGTTTCGAGAATATGTTGGATCCCCTTCGTCAGAGCAAGAGAACCAGCATATCCTCGAAACAACTGTATGCTGCATTTTGTGTTATTTGTGCTTATAGACATTGCTCACGCTTCCCTTATCCTTCACAAAAAGTGTATTTTACTTATTGACTAAGGTTTAGTGGCCACTGTCATTTATCAACATGGAGCAGGCGCTGAGATGATCAATGAGTACCAAATTCCCTAAAACAAAAATTTTAGAAATTGTCTAGTAGAAGCATCTACTTTGAGTCTAGGAACACAGCATTTCAAGGCCTCTCCATTAACACCCATCCTATGCTGATAAGCGGTAATGACTGTAAAGATGTGATCCATTCGTGGTGAAGCATGATCAGTTGAGCCCTTTCTTGCTTTTATGCAACACCCTGCTATAATGCCGAAGTCTCTTCGTTTTACAAATATTACACAATTCCTAACTACTACAACTATTGTGAAAACTACATTATCCAGGATACTAAAAGAATTTTCTTTTATGGTGAAGTGTATTGCATTTTATTCAAGCAGGGCCCATTTGTCATTTTATAGGATCATACTACTATAAACAACATTTTCAAAGCAAATGATGACAAAGAGTTCTTAAGCATGTTCAGGCTTGTCAAGAGTCACTTCAGATCCTGAGAGATTTTGCATTTAATGAGCCTTTCAAACATGCTTTTATATTGGAATTTTCACATTTCCTTTGCTTTTAGGACTCCCCCCCCCCTCCCCCCCCCCTCCACACACACGCACACAGATTCTAAGTGCTGGTGGTGGTGGTTGAGTATAATCACACTTTTTTTGTCCATTCTGTGTGTTGAAATATTATCTAAATAATTGCACAAAATTCAATTTTAATTGCTCCATGCCTTCAAAAGATAAATTCTGACATATACACAGGCATTATCTGAAAACATTCTAGTCTTGTTCTGTGATGCTAAAAGTATCGACTTTTGAAACAAATCATTTTAACAACTACAGCAACACAGGAGGAAAAATGTTCTGCATACATTCAGCATAAACACAGTCACAATGGCATATTGATGCTACCTTTAAGCAATATCAACATTTAAACTCTTAAAAACCATAGTACCATGTATACTGGAAATTATAGTATAAAAATTATTTTCACCCTCCTTAACTGTCAATTATACACAATTTTATTTCTGATCATCCTTGTAAATTTTTGTGTTTTGTAAATAAAATAAATAAATAAATTATTCTTGTTTCATTACTAATAAGTATGATTTCAAAAGTAGAATTTTGAATAAGAGGGAAAAAGTTTACCTAGTCTGAGACACTGCCTTAATATGCCTCCACTTGACATATTTTTTTCAGCCTCCAGTTCACTAAAACTGAGAGATGATGCAAAAACTAGAACATCCGTCATATTGACAAGTCTTTGAAGAAAAGCAACTGCAACTTCTATTGACATCCCTTGAGTTGGTTCAATGACATCCAGTTCATGCTGTAAGATTAAAGGAATAAGCGTGAATAAAATTTTGGAGGAAATTAATTAAATCATTTTGTTATTTTTTTTTTTTTTTTTAAATACATGAAAATGAGACTTTGTAACAATATATTTTTTAAATGATGTTGTCCAAAGAAATTTCTCTAAGTAATTTTCTTTTTCCTAGTAAGTCTATTTAGAAAATTACTTTTCATTGGGCAGATAAGAACTTTTCACCTCATTAATAATATACTGGTTCTTAAATTATAAAGAACTTTTCATCTCATTAATAATATACTGGTTCCTAAATTATAAGTCACAACGAATTCCTGTTTTTGAATATATTCATAAACTGCGAACTACAGTGAAATTTGACAACTTATATTGTCTAAACCTATAATTCAACGGCATTATTTAAAAATCTGTAGTAAAAAATTAATTCTTTTTTAACTTTATAATTTTTAAAAATTTTTGCTTGGAATATATTCTTGGAAATTATTTGTAACGGATGACAGATCTGTCTGACATGATTAATGGAATTTTAATGCATATTCATTACGTTCAAGTGACAAAAATGACTGTGACAGGAATGACATATGGATTTGTTATTGTTACACATGCAAATTGAAATTAACATTGGGAAACAAATTATGCACTATGCATAACTCGCTTTTAGGCACTAGCAGAAGATACAGTATTTTTAAATTTTCATTCATATTAATAATAAATAAATACATGTCAGAAATGTCAGATAATAAATATACTCATTGATATGCCGAGATTTTTGGTTCAAAATTTAATTAATAGTTCAAAATTATGTAATAGCTTAAAATTCGTTATTTTCCCCTTTGCCTTCAAAATTCAAAATTTATTTGTTGTTTCTGAATATTTCGGCGATTTATTCCCCTTTTAACGTAATTTGTTATCTTTTTTCCTTGTTTTCATTATTCAAAATTATACGCAATGCATCCTTAAACGTTAAAATATCTTTTGTTAATCTTTCGGCTTCTCGCTCTCGGGTTTTAATTTCACGTCACTTCATTCACGAGAGTGAGGAAAAAGGATGCATTTTTAGGCAAAATTTGGCCTTCACGGCTTATCTGTTGTGGACACCTGTAAGAGGGGTGCCAAACATCCGGTGGGGTTGCTGTGCGGCGGGTTGCCGCTTGGCGGAAGTGATCTGTTTAATGGTTCTTGGCATAACAGCGTTTTTATTTCCACAGTATATGCGTGAGCGCTCGGCGCGAAGTGCAGGTTTTCACTCGCCAAGTTTGGAGTCTCCTGGGAGGCAAGCGTGTTGCCTGGCATTCGATTCCTGCCTGGCATTGGAGAAGGTGGTCATTTTTTTTTGCTCTTAAAAAACCGCGGTCCGGACCCCGAGCAAGGGGACCCGTGACTCGCGGTCGCTGAAAAACATGACTTAAATTATTCCTCTGTTCAAGAGTAGTAGAGGTGACGCTGAGTTTCTGACACCCTACAAGTGCCCTCTTTGTGTGTCCCGTTTTCATCAACCAGTTTACAACCCAGTTTTATTTTTTCTGCATTGAACATGGTACAACCCAGTTTTATTTTGTCTGCATTGTACATGGTACAACCCAGTTTTATTTTGCCTGCATTGTACATGGTACAACCTGCACCTACACAATTTTTAAATGTGCTCTCCTTCATGTTGTGAGATCGCCACTGGTTTTCCTCAGCAGTCACTGGTTGTGCACCGCATAAGCCTTTGTTGCCGATTCACCTATTTTTGGATCCAGTGCTGTCATCTATTTCGCCAATGAAAGTGTCAAGTGCTGTCAATGGTTTCGCAAAAGGAATTCATCTCCCGCGTGTCGTGGTGGGTCTGCTTTGTCTCGAATTTGGGAGGTGTGGTTTCACAATCTACCTATCAATAACTTCTAAAATGCATATCAGCAAGTGTTAGTGTTGCGCTCATCAGTTTCTCCAAAGTGCGGTTTTAGTTTTCATGTTTTACTTGTGAACTTCATAATCACCTTTGTTCAATGGTGCTGCCATCTAGGAGCACCTCTTAGATTGAAATTCAAATAAGGAAAATTGATTTTACTTAACACCTTCTTTGGTTTACATATATGGAATTTATTCCTTGAAATTGTAGTAGTGTTTGTTTTTCGTTTTTTTTAAGTTTTAACATTTACATTTTTGTTGGTGGACAGCCAGCTTCAGACAGACCAAACTCTGGTCTTCAGACCAGAGTGGATTCTGATTCCTAGGTTTTATTTTTAAAATTATTGATGAATATTCAAAGTGTTAATTGAGTTTTATTTTAATTGAAGTTAATTTTAATTATCCATTTTGCAATGTACTAACCACTAAAATAGCTGAGTAAGAATTTTATAAAATCTAACTTGTTTATGTTTGGAAGCACTTAAGTAATTGTGTCAATAAAAGTTAATTTCTAATTTAACAATAAGAGTTGTGATTCTTTAGTTGTTGTTGGCTGTGCTATTTATTTATTTAAAGGTAAATGGAATTTTTAGAAGTTATATGATGTTGAAGTGTTTTTAAAGGTGTTACATAGTTGAGCACAGACCAAGCTGTAAGTAATAAACAAAGTAAATAAAGAAACAAATAATAATTATAAAAGTAAACTTTATTTTTAAAACTATACGATCAGGCCAAATTAGAAACAATGATATAATAATATAATTAAGTAAATTTAATGATTAAATATATAAATATAATAACTTAGAAAAATTAAATGTAATTAACATAAATATAAATAATTAAATAAATAATAAGTTTAATAGTAAAGGAAGGGTAATCCCTCCACAACATAATATAATTAACTAAATTTAATGATTAAATATTTAAATATAATAACTTAGAAAAATTAAATGTAATTAACATAAATATAAATAATTAAATAAATAATAAGTTTTAATAGTAAAGGAAGGGAAATCCCTCCATAACATCATCATCAAAAATGAGTAACAAAATTATGATTTTCATATGCATGTTAATAGCAAATATCCCAAACTACAAACAGGTGTGTAGAATAAAATTTGAACAACAGACATAAAATCATTGCTGTTGCCAACTGATGGATGATAAGGATGATTTTAGGAATGGCATCATAATGTCACTAATTCTCAAGGACAAATGTGTATCAACAATTTCACAAAATAATACCATTAGCATTTTTTTAAGTAAGGTTTTTTTTTTTAATTTTTATTATTAATGTAATTAAATTAGGAGATGGAAAATCAACTCATCATTGGGAAGACAGTGACACAAATAACAAATTTGTATTTTTTGAGGTCAAATCTGCATTTAATATTACTGCAAAATACATTTTTGTTGAGAAATATATACATATAACTAACTGTATTCTAAACAAATACTATAAAGGATGATCTATTTTATTAATTATTTATTTTAAACCAAAAGTCTCAAAATGCCCATGGAAGAGTTGATAACAAGTTATATTATAACTACTTTGCGAACCATTGAAGAAAATAGAGAGCAGGACATTAAACAGAATCGTGGGAGCTCATTGGACAAGTATGCATTTTATGTAATACCATAGAACATGGGCACGAGTGTAAATAAACAACCTGTGTAGTAGAATGGGCAGAAATGCAAGGGCAAAAGGGCATTATTTTACCATAGTGTGTAATGGTAAACGGCCGACGATGGTCAATAAAAATTAAAACTAAACCCACTAAACATTGAAATTTATCTTTGTGATGAAAATAAGTTATTTAGAATACTTTAATAACAATATATATTTAAAAATTTCATTTGCTAAAGTGCTCTTTAAGTGACTGTACACTGCAACTCATTTTTACCATAGTCACTAACTAGGTCCTAAAGATGTATACACTTACTAGCAAATTCTGCAATGTATATGTGAGCGAGAAGGGAAAGATGCATAAAGATTTTTCTTAAAAAAAAAAAAAAAAAAAAAAAAAAAAACTCGTGTATATATTTTAATAAAAGTGAATATTTTATTTTCTGATTAATTAAAAATATCCATCAAAGAAGATAAATTTTGATATATTCTACTAAAATCAGAGGTTAAACAATTGTAAGTTTCTAAAGTAACTGATTTGATTTTAATACAGAAATAATGAAAATTTCCATACTGCTAAGCCAACAAGTATATTGTTTTGGAAACGCAAGGGCAAAATTATACGTGATGCCACGTCCCCATGCTCTATTATTTCATGCTCTTCTGCTTTTATAAGAGAAATAATTATCTTTTATAAATGCACTTCATTTCAAAATAAATTTATTTTTTAGTGTATCATGAATAAGTGCAGAAAATTTTGAGAGCAAATTAAGTCGATAGAAAAGTCAGAATAGCTAAACTTTAAATAGTACTCATGTATTGGTCCAGACTCGATTGGTATATTTACAAAACAGTTGTTGTATTTATACCTCTCTTTATCAATTAATTTAAAACTTTAGAATTGTTATAAAAGAAAACTAAGGAACAAAAAGTTATTCAAGTTATAACTAAAAATCCTTTTAATTTTGATGAATGCTAAGTGATATAACCATAATTTACAAATGTGTCTCTGCTGCAAGTGGAAATAATTTAAATATTTAAATGTGTATAAATTTAAATATTTAAACTTCAAAAGTTTTTTTTGTTTACTTTTAAACAGTTTTAAATCTTAAAATATTTCCTTTAAAAATAAAAAAAATTTAAATATTTGAAATCTTATATGCTTTAATTTATTTTCAAATCTATATGATATATTATAAATGAATATTATAAATGATAAATTATAAATGAAAAAAAATTTAAAACTTTTAAATATGTTGGTTTATTTGGCCTTGTGCTTGCAGCTCATATAAATCTCCAATCATAATGATGTAAACAAGATGTCACATTAGCTGGAATCATTCCTTAACTGATTTGCTCATATATAGAGAGTTATGTAATCATGTGTTGAAAGGGCCATGTTGTTGTTGTTGTTGAAACCCAGACCGTCCGACCTACCAGAAAGGTGTAAGGTAAAATTTTGGACGGTCGTGAAGTGCCACCCAATTTAGACCGGAACCCAGTGGACGAGGCATCCACAGAGACCGTACCCTCTTTCCCCTACCACCAACCTCTCGGAAGAATTTACAGACCCACATGTTTAACGTGATCGTACTCCATGTGAACACCATGGCAGTTTTGGCAGTGGCTGGAATCAAACCCGGGCTTACTGAGTGCAACTCCAGCGCGCTGACCACAGGACTACCGCACCCAGAAAGGGCCATGTAACAAAATTAGTGAGCAAGTACTCATTTCGGCATCAAACATTGTTGTATATAGTTTAATATGCAAATACCATTTAATTATGTATGCCCTTATAACAATTCTTATTTCATAAACAGATCTTATTCCATGCATACATATAGACTTTTTTATTACTTTCCCTATATACATAGTATAATTATAGGGAAAATATTTAGATGCGGTCGAAAATTTGATTATTCAATGGAAGAACATGTTTCAAGTATCTGTGAATTTGAATTGAACTTTTTTTATGTGATTTCTGTGTGTGTATATTAGTATGATATGTATGTATAGTATGTGTGTGTGTGTATGTATGCCAGTGTGGATGTGAGCCTGTGGATGTAATATCTCATGAATAAATAGTGTTTTGAATGAAATTCGGAACAAATATTACAATCAGTAAATAGTGGAATCCTATTGATTTTAAATGCAATTTAATGTACAGAAGACCCTCAAATTTTTAATGAAATTTTGAAAAAATCAGAACCTTCAATAATGTTACATAAGTTATCATCGTGTGGTCTGGGCCTTCAACATAAGTTATCATTTCTTATGTAATATTTCATTAAAAAAAGAATGGCACAAACTTTAGAATGCTAAAATGAACTATTGAGATATTGTAAATTTTTCACATAAATTTATCAAAAAAATTATATTAAAATTAAACAAGAAAGATCAATCATGCTTAAAGCATTGATTATGAAACATTTTCCAACTTCAACGCAATTTTATTTAAACATCTCTAAAATGCAATACATTCCTCGGTAATATTTTAAAACCTATCACAATACTACATTAATTTATTATATTTGAAAACTTAAATCTTCATCAAAAAAATGAACTTCATTCAAATGACAGCATTGAAATATAAATTGCCTGGTTTAAACATCTCTAAAATGTTATACATTCCTCGGTAATAATTTTAAAATTATCATAATACTACGAAAATTTATTATATTTGAAAACTTCATCGAAAACAACTGAAATTCATTCAAATGACGTCATAAAAAAAATAACATGCCTGGTTCTCTCTATAAAAACAGCATTTCATTCATAAATAATTTCCCATTCATGTCATTCATCACAATACTATAATAATTTATTTTATTTAAAATTTAAGACCATGGAGCTGCAAGTAATTAAACTCTATGTGTAAAACTTCATCGAAAAAAATCGTCCTTCTCTTTGTAAAATCAATGAATATTTCATTCATATCAGCTGTGCAGACTCCATGAACTAAATGATTTTGTGTTAAAGAAATACAGCAATTCTAATACAACTCATTCTACATATTTTGCTGTTTACATTTCACATAGGTGAAAAATAGGCTTCGTTGTAAAAATAATCAAATTTGGATGATCATTTAAACTCAAATATATTGTCATTGCGTTGTTTCAGTATGTAGATGCACAGAATTTATGCAAAAATAAAGTGGTTTTAGGACGAATACAACACTCAATATGAATTAAAAAGAACTTTAAAAATCACGATTTTGAGACAAGATGGATGCCATATATCATTTTGAAGTGGGTCACGTGATCTTTTGGTCATGTGCGCTTCATATACGAGGTATTATTATTATTTTAATTTTTATTTAAAAACTACTGAATATATTTCCTGAATTTTTTTTTTTATATATTTTATGGGATAATTTGAATATTTCCTAAAATTTTCAAAGCAATTTGTGAATTTTAACTCCGCTTAAAAAATGTTTGAAAAATTAGGTCCCATAGGGCTCAATGTATTTCATTTTTTCAACCCGGGTTCAATCCAAAACTAATTGGGTGATATTATTCATTTATATTCCCATAGGTCCTACAGACAGTCTGAACAACATACTAAAATTTCATTTTGATTAAGTCATTTTTATGGCAGTTATCGTGCTAATGGACAGACAGACAGAATGAACAAAATCATAAACACTAACTATCATCTAATATGTTCACTTTTTACATACAATATATGTTAATTTGTTAACAACATTTTCGTGGATCTAGTTCATTTCATTTACTAGACAGAATATACTTAATAATAATTTTGTATTCTTTTTTCAGTCTGTCTGTAACACTTGTACATATTTGGTAATATATTTGACAAATACAGTGACTAATTTAGCAAAGTATTGCCAAACTGGCAACTTTTTATAATGATGCCAAATGGACGAAAATATTGTTAAAATTGCTGAAGGGATGCAATGAAACAATGATTAATGAAAATGATGCCAATTAATGAAATATTATTAAAATACTTTACTATATGGATTATATTTCTTATAATGGATGCTATCAATGTTGATAATTGCAAAGTTAGATTTGCATGAAATATAATTTAATTGGGTACTTTAAAATAATTTTACATATTGTCATCCGGAAATGCACCAAATGTACAATTCAATGTTAAAAACAGCATGCCATGGATCTTGTACATCATTTTTTTTGCTGTGAAAAAAGTAAATTAATAAGGTAAAGTCATGTGCTGCCCACATCACATTTTTAACACTTTCCAACATAGTTCAAAAGTGTATATGACTTCATTTATTCTGTCTGTCTGTCTGTCCATTTGCACGATAACTGCTGTAAAAATGACTTTAGCCAAATGAAATTTCAGTATGTTGTTGAGACAGCCTGTAGGACATATGGGAATGTAAATGAATGATATAATGCAATTAGTTTTGTAATGAACCCGGGTTGAAAAAGTGAAATACATTGAACCCTAAGGGACCTAATTTTTCAAGCATTTTTTAAAAAGTTAAAATTCACACATTGCTTCAAAAATTCTTAGAAATATTCAAATTATCCCATAAAATGTATAAAAAAAATTTTCAGCAAAATAGATTCAGTAGTTTTTTGTAAAATAACCCATATTATAGGAAGAGGTCACGTGACCCACTTCAAACTAAAATATGGCATCCATCTTTTTCCCAGTGTAAAAACTGCGATGTTTGAAGTTCTTTTACATTTATATTTAGTGTTGCATCCATCTAAATTCCAAAAATATTCTGTGTCACCGCAATTACAATATTTTTGAGTTTAAATGATCATCAAACTTTGATTATTTCTGCAACGAAGCCCAATTTTAATAGATAGGGAATATAAACAAGTGATTATGAGTTGTATAAGAATTGCTGAATTTCTTTCCCACAAATTTATTTAGTTCTGGAGTCTGGAGCAAAAGTGATGTGAATGAAATATTCATTACTTTTACATAGAGAGCCAGATAATTTATATTTTAATGACGTTATTTGAATAAAGATCATTTTTTTAAAATAAAGTTTTAAGTTTTCAAATATAATAAGTTATTGTAGTACTGCGATAATTTCAAATATACCAGCACTGAATCACATTTTAGAGATGTTTAAATAAAATTACATTTCAGTTGGAAAGTGCTTCATAATCAATACTTTATGAATGCTTGATCTTTCTTGTTTATAAATGCAAACATTGAAATCATATTTTTAAATTACAATTCTCATGCAATAAACTTACATTTGGAGAAGTTGCAGATGCTAGCAAAGGCAAAAGACCACCACATGCAATTATTATGTTGTCAGCAACTTGAGAAATTAAATGTACAGTGTTGATGACGAATATTGCATTTTCACCACTGTTTACAAAATCTATCACAGTCTTGGTTGTATGGCTGAGCAAAGAAATATAGAAAATAGATATTAACATTTTAGATTAAACATGGAGATGAATATACAATTGTAATAAAATTAAAATAATATAAATCATTATTTCATTTATTTAGCTTGATTATATCATAACTATAATTTTTATTATTAGCAAATTAATAATTCTTCATTGTGGAAAAATAAATTAATTTTATCCTCAATATACATTTCAAATAACAGAATTTAACCAAACAAATGCAAAAACAAACTGTGAAATCTGCAATCAGTAGAACCAAATACATTTCCAATTTTAAAAATTCAGTAATTTAAAAAACTGTTAAAAATATCATGAACTCGACAAAAGTGTTTTTAAAATACTTTTGTCAAAATATAGCAGTGACACAGGCAATATGTTAAGAATAATCCCCCCTAACAGGGATCATAGCAAGGCTCATGCTAAGTGGTATTACTTTCCTTAAAAATCATGAATTAACCCTTTCTAAAAAAAAATGTGAATTTTAGCATAAGCCTATTCCAAGAGGTTTAAACTAATGTCGACCTGGGTTCAACTTGCATAATGTTTAAACCTGCATGTTATACAGACTGAAAATTAAACTAACTGATAAATATTTTATTCTTTTAGGAAATTTAAAAAAAATGCAAAAAGTTTAGGAATAGATACTTTTTCTCTAACTGGGCACAAGCGATAAATTGCCAAATATGGTTTAATTGTACAACAGTCGATCCATGGCAATTTGAACATGGACCTATGACCACTACCCGGGCTTACCTCGTTGGCACTCAATCCCTAAACAAATCACACAATTCAGCCCTGCTCGCAGTCTGAGGTTGCAAGTAGCAACAGTTATTTGTGAAACAAGCATTTCCCACATATATAGAGTAGAGGCTTACATCCGCTGCATGGGTGTCAGTTTAATTTTCATTTTTGGACTTATTTCGGTACTTTTACTTTAGCAGAGCACAAGCAATAAATTTGAAAAAATATAGTTTAATATGGGTTCAAAATAGAAAATTCCATAAAGTGAAACGCCAAATTACAAAATATTTCTGACAAAAAAAATTAACAAAAAAAAAAATGGATAGAGATTTAATTTATTATCAAATTGCTTGCACCCGGCTAAAGGAAAGTATCAAATAATATTTTAGAAAACTTAGAAGAAAGGAAAAAAAAAATTAAGATTTTTAGAAATTTTAGGGAAAATGTAATCCCTGCTTCAATTATTAATATACTATTCAAAATGACATTGTTAATCAAAACATTCTATTAAAATAATTAAATTAATGCTCCTAAAAATAAATTTAAGAGTGTCTATCCTCGCTATACAAAAACTATTTTCACAGGCAGATCTGATGAATAAAACAGCCTGGTTCCATTTAGAAACAAATCTACAATAAATATAAAATTGAATCAATATATGCAAAATGAAAGAGCTAAAATTGCATATGAAGATATACCTGTACTGCAATATATGAATTTCAAAAATCTGTCAAAATAAAACAGATGACATAATACAGTGAAAATATAAATGATCCCCTCAGTCTTTAAACTTGAGTGCCGTAATTGATTCCAATATATGCAAAAATGAAAGCACAAAAATTGCATAAGATAAAACCGTACAACTTATATTCTTGTAGATTAAAAAATAATAGATTAATGGAAGATTGCCCGTACTGCAATTTATGAGTTTTAACTGTTTTTGCCAAAATAAAACAAATGGCATAATAAATTGAAAATATCAATACTCGTAATCTTTAAACCTGAAGGCCGTATTTGATATAATTCAATCAAAAATGCAATTTCAATAAAATTTATTTTAAATGCATTTCTTTATTATTTAAATTGGAAAAAATGTCATAAAATTCCTCTGCCGCATAAGCACATTGGATTTAAATCCACTGCTAAAGGACATGACATCATTTTCTTCAAACAAATTTATGGGAAAAAATATTGTTTGCATAATGCTATGTCTAAGGAAGATTTAACTGTGCATTTTTAATTAATATCTAGACAACCCCTGTCCTAGAAATTCAAAGAATGGACTAAATTTTTTAGTGAGACTATTCTAAGCTACCCAAATTTAATGAAAATTCGTTCTGCTGATCTCCCGTGATGATGAAACAGGAAGGCAGCCAGACAGATTTTCAATATTATTTGTATAGATTCCATATGAAGAACAGGTATACTGCTAGTAATATCTAAATTTTAAAAATGCAATGGTGTAATTAAAGTAATGTCTAAGGTAAAATTAATTGGAAATCATATTTAATTACAGGTTGAATACATAACATTTCAAAAGATGATTTTTAGAAGTATATGATAAAAATATGCAAAATTATCTGGTCCTCCATAGAACATTTAGGTAGTATACTGGTGTACAATGCTTTGGGTAGAGACGTGCCTTATAACTTTTAAGAATGCAGTCAAATCTCAGTGTAAACATTTATTATCATTTTCGCTGTGCAATGCTATATATATCTCTATTTTATAAATGAATAAATCTTTAGGTCAAAACTTCATGGATTTGTAAATTTCTATTATACAAATAAATATGCAACTAATAAAATAAAGAAATTCATTAAAATATGTTACTTCTGTTAGAAATTTAGAAAATCATTAAAATATTTACATCATCTTGGCAATAAAAAAAGCCCCTTTTAAAACTTTTAAACAATAAATTGACTTTTAAAGGTTCTTAAAAACAATTAAACAGTTTTACAGGTTTTCATGCCTGTGAGAAGTCTATTTATTAAAAACTAATTAATTGCAATTTTAAAGGGAAACATAATAATAATAATTTACCTTCTCCAGACTTGAATGTCCGTCTCCAACGAGAACAATAAATCTGATAGTAACCTCTGATGAATGGGAGACCATCGGAATTCAGGTATTCTGAATGGAGGTCTTGTTGGCCCAGAATTGAACATTTGCCTTCCATTAGTACTTGGAGGTCTTTGGTTTAACGACATTGACTTAGGACGTTGAATCTGAGTAATTATTTGTTTACGAGGAACAGTGACACTTCGAGGACGTCTTGTTGGAGCAACATCTGTTTCAGATGGTGTTACTGCAGTCTGTGAGGCAGATACCACAGCACTGGAAACACTATTACCAGAAGCAATTTCTTCAGCTGGTTCTCCAGAAGTTGCACCATCAGAACTGCCTTTCTTCAATGTATCTTCAGGAGTATTTACATTTTGAGCATCGATACCATCCCCCGCAACTTTGGCCATCAATCGGCGCTCTTTCTCTAACTGGCCATCAATGGTACTAATCACAGTAGGTTTTTCAATTTCATCCTCATCCTCTCGTTTTGGAAAAGAATCAGAATCATCTGGGACTTTATCCAATTCTTTACCCGGAGAACTTGAATTTTTGCTGGGGGACAAGTTTTTAATTATCACAGTTGGTGAAATAGAACATGGAATAACAGGGGAAGAAATGGGAGAGGCTGGGGTGGCTGCATCTTTGGTTGAAACATCCTTTTTAGGTGACAATGAATTTGGAATGTTTACTTCAGTTTGAGTATCACCACAGTCTATTTGATCAGAAGAGGTGTTCGACTTCTTTTCAACTATGGCACACAAAACTTCTGACGACACATTATCACAGATTTCATTTTTCACATCTTCACTACTATCACTTGTTAAAGGGTCATCACCTCCCTCAATTTGCTCAACTTCAATTTCTACTGATGATGCCTCCTGTTCTGCATGTCCAACTTCTTCAGCAATTACAACAGATTCAACTTCATTTAAGCTGTGATGTGAAGGGGAATGAGTACTGCTTGTAGCTGAACCCTCATTGGATGTAGCCAAACTATGATTTTCACAACTGTCTGGTTCAACACAAATCGATGAATTTTCAGAACAGTGAGTCGATTCGCTTTCAGTCTTATCTTGATCGGGCACATTTTCATCGCATTCTTTGTCAAGCACTCTGATATCATTTGAACTAGTTTCTACTTCAGTTTCATTGGTATCTTGACTTAAAGTTTTGAAGTTACCTTGATCCTCTCCAAGCATAAGCTCAGAAATTTCTGCAGTGCCATCATGTGTTTCAGTTGCTTGTTCAGTATCAGTGGAGGTTTCACAGGAAGCAGAATGGCTTGAAGTTTCCGTGACCACTTCAGATTCTGTCAATTCTAAACTAGATTCCTCAGACCCCTTTGTGTCAGATTGAGTTATCTCTATTACTTCATCTTCCTCTATTGTTTGCAGGTCATCAACATCATTCTCCAAATCACATTCTTCATCATGAGGAAGGTTATTTTCTTCCAAAGTATATTCAGTATCTACATCAGCAAGATTTTCATCATCAATATGTTGACCATCTTCGTATGATTTTATTGTTTCTTCATCTAATGTCTCATGTGGTAATTCATCAGGCGATTTCCCTGTTGCAGCACTTTCATCATCCAGAACCATCTCATTTTCACAGGTGGCTTCATCATCTGCAATGCTTTTAGCTTTATCTGATTCCCCAATGGAAAGAGAAATAAAGCCTGAGTCACCAGGGGAATTTGTTTGAGCACTGTCAACATCTGCTTTAGTATCATTAATAGACTCCAGTTCCACTTCTGGAGAAATGGCACCATCTAACCCTCGTTCGAGTACTATTGCATCATCATTTTCAGTCACACAGGAATCAATTGGAATAGTTTCAATTATTGCATTTGTTTCTGATGACACAGGTACAGGTCTGTGATCATCTGTGGTAAGAAGAGCTTCACATAAGCTGCTATTATAATTTGTTTTATTGACTTCAGGAATTTCTGATGCTTGAACTGCAACAGACTTTTCAGCAGTTCTTGATTCTGTACTAGATGGTAATAAACTTGATGCGGCAGCTGTGATGACATCAGTAGTTTCTTGGCTGCTTGCTATGATGGATTCTTTGTCAGAGATAGGGAATGAAGATGATGCTTGGATAACTAATTTTGAACTTTCTGGTTTAGCTTCAGTTTCTGTCAAATCTTTATGGACGATATCAGGTCTGGGTGGATTTACAACATTTAAGGCACGCTGGTTATTGTTGTCCAAGCCTGAGATTGTGCTGATTGGCTTTTGTTTCCGCAGAGCCGGATCTGTCAAGTGGTCAGAACGACGCTGCTCATATTGTTCATACATTTGCGAGAATTGCAGCTTGAATTCCTCAAATGAAACCTTAAAATATTATAATTATAATTAATTTCAATAAATCTATAAAGTAAAATACACCTAGTTATTTTAGATTTGCATGTCAATATAAAACAAAAATATGATGCATTTTCTACTTTATTTAGATATAATTCATACACACTGACTAATATTAAATGGTGTTTTACCCCCATCACTCATTATGATGTCAGGCAGTTCCAGAACCTTATATAACTTTATATATAACTCATGAGATTTGCTACAAAGTTGCAGTATAACAAAAAAATTAGACAATTAAAAGAGCAGCTAAAATAAACATTGCAATACTCTGATTATTTTTACAAATGTACTTACCGTATTATACTTGAATATAAGTCAAGAAATGTGTGACAAAAAAACTTCAAAGTGGGGTGGTGGTCAACATATACGTGGCATCTTAAAAAAAAAAAAAAATACTCAAGCCTAAAGTTCTTTTTCTCTCATGGGGCAATCTATCCTAATAGGATGGTAGTAGTTACGCAATCACGCACTCCGAATTTCTCTGCACTTCAAGACTCTCCTGTGAGTCACTGCCCCCCTCAATGCACCCGACTACTAGCATATCACATCCCCAAAAAATATACATACAACTGTTACATAACCAAATCGCTAATTTTTGTTTAATGTTTATCTCTTGATTTTCCGATTAAGGACGATCATCTTTGACAAACAATGGCTCTTCTCAGAGCTACACACTCCGTAACACAGATTATTTAAAACCATAAAACAGGATTTTAAATTGAAAGTGTTTTTTTTTTTTTTTTTTTTTTTGTCAAAGAGAGCATATAATAACAAATGTGCTGATTCAAGTGGATACAGGGTTAACAAAAAAATCGGCCCAAATAAAGGTTGGAAGCCAGATATTGTTTCAATTATGCGGTGGATCAAGGATGCTTGGATCAAGGATGCTTGGGACAGGGATGTGATACCTGCAGAAAATGGTAGCGAAATT
Source organism: Amaurobius ferox (assembly GCA_951213105.1). Lineage (NCBI taxonomy): Eukaryota > Metazoa > Arthropoda > Arachnida > Araneae > Amaurobiidae > Amaurobius > Amaurobius ferox. The sequence goes on along the minus strand of OX578153.1, from coordinate 120,077,163 downwards.
GTTCAAGAAATGTTGCTTAAGTAATAAATTTTGCTTTATAATGCCTGGAATTTATCGCACGAAAATGAGGGTCCCCAAAACGGATGGGAGATAATGCTTGTATGTCATAGGCCTACTTGCTTGGAATCAGACTTCAAAGGATTCCGATGAAGTTTTTATTATCGAAATTAAATTTAATTATTATATATATAATTTTTTTTTATTTTCAAGCGTTTTTGAATAATTTATGCAATTTTTTTCTTCTTTTTTTTTGGGATCAAATTATATGCGAGTTTTGGATTTTTTCTGATTTAGTAGGGGGGGTCGACTTATACGTGAGGATATATGGTATATATTGTGACAGAACTCCTCAGTTAAAAAAATACCAGGTCCATTATCATAATATTTTGCACAAAATGTAAGTAGTTAGATGTATATAAAATAATGATATCAATTTGTTAAAGAAATTTGAAAAATACATTTCATTTTATACTTTAATGAGCTGTGCATAATTACTGCAACGTATTTATATAACAATTATTATAAGGTTTTGCATACTGCTTTTTATCACCTCATCATTAGGATATGCCATATTGTTAGGACTCTTTATGCTTATCAGGGAGGGCACACATTGAGGATGCATGCTGCAGCCTGTTCATTTTAAACAATGGTTACAACCTACTGTTCACTGATTGAAGGCACATAGCAACACACTGCAATAGAGATGCAAAACAATATTATAAAAACCGGTTTCTAGTGCATAATTGAACAACATATGTAAGTGTGCAGTGCATCCAGAATTCTCAATGTATGGTTGGCCTAAGAGCAACAGCGACTGCAGCCTACATTGAAAAAAAAAAACAAGAATAATCAATCATGCACAAAGCATTGATTATGAAACACTTCCCAACTCAAATGCAAAATGAGATACATTCAGCGGAGATATTTTTTTAATTATCACAGAAGTACAATAATTTATTTTACTTGATCTAAAAAAATGAACTTTATTCAAATGATGTCATCGAAATATAAATTGTCAGGTTCTTTACATAAAAGCAGTAAATATGTCATTCATACACTTTTATTCCAGACTCCACAGTTAAATAATTTTGCATGAAAAAAATTCAATTTGGCAATTCTAATACAACTCATCTTTACAATCATTTGTTTATATTCTGCATACATTAAAATTAAGCTTCGTTGTAGAAATAAGCAAAACTGGATGATCATTTACACTTAAAAATATTGTAATTGCATTGGTGCAGAATATAGATGCACAAACAATACGCAAAAATAAAGCGTTTGTAGGACAAATGCAATACTCAATATAAATTTAAAAGAACTTCAAAAATCACGATTTTTACTCTGGGAAAAAAGTCAAATGCCATATTTTGTTTTAAAGTGGGTCATGTGATCTCTTCATATTATATGGGTGCCAATATTATTTTAATTTCTATTTTAAAAACTACTCAATATGTTTTGCTGAAATTTATTTTATATATTTTATGGGATAATTTGAATATTTCCTAAAATTTAAAAAAGCAATTTGTGAATTTTAACTTCGCTTAAAAAATGTTTGAAAAATGAAGTCCCATAGGGCTCAATGTATTTCACTTTTTCAACCCGGGTTCAATCCAAAACTAATTGAGTGGTATTATTCATTTACATTCCCATATCTCCCACAGATCGTCTCAACAACATACTAAAATTTGATTTTATAAAGTCATTTTTACGGCAGTTATCGTACGAACAGACAGACAGAATGAACAAAGTCATAAACACTTTTCAACTATGTTGGAAAGTGTTAAAAAGACTTTAACATACTACGGACATGGATCAATACTCAAGAGTTGCCACCCATTTGTATTTGGGATTAGAATGCAGTACAAATGAACCAGAAGACAACAGTACTAACCATTCATTGGTGACAATAACTATATACAAAATCAATTAATAACAATTACGAAAAGTTATTTAACTCATGAGTATAAATAAAGAGAGAAGACACTACTGCTAAAATAAGACACTACAGTTTTCTTTCTTTATATAGAGGGAATGAAATAATTTTGGTTATAATTTGATGATTAGAATACGAAATACTTTTTTCTTAATGAGAAAAATCAAAGCTAATGAAAGCATAGTAAGCTAAACATGTTATTTTTATAAAAAGGCAATTCATACACTCCTACACCGGTTAATAAATATCAAGAAAAGTCTAATATAAATACAGAAACACCAGGGGTAGATCTAAGAGCCCTAAGTGTTCAAATTCTTCTTGGAAACTCCTATGACATCATGAATCTTCATCTTGCATAATAGAAGAAGGTGTTTATCTTTCTGTCTGTCTGTGTGTTTTGTCTGCAGTGGAAAATCTAAACTTTGGTATAGGATTAATTGAACTCCCGAGATAACAGACCTCATTGATATATACATATATATTTTTTTAATTTAAATTAGATTTTAGTTATTTCATATTGAAACACAATTTTAAGAAATTTTCACACAAATTAGCTCTTTAATGAAATTGATTTTATCACAGAGTTTCTTTCTTGACACTAAAAATCTAAAAACATTTCTTCCTAATGATCTTTAAACTAAATCTGTAGAAAAATGTTTTCATATTTACTTATTTATTTATTTTTAAATACTAAATCGAAATATACATGTTTACATGTTTAAAGTTATCTGATTCTTATTTCATTGTCTCCAAAAAAAGGAAGATAAACACAATTCTATACTTTTAGCAAAAATATCTAATCTATGTATACATATATGATATACATATCTTTGCACTCTAATAATTTATTTTTTTTATTCTCTGTGAATTTTTAAACAATAATATAAAAATTAGGATTTTTGATTTCGCTAGGGAAACATTTCATTCCTCGGTTCAAATGAAAGTATTATTTTTATAGAAGACTGTTATCAATTAAGAAATAACATTTTTAAATATTTGAAAAAAATTACTGTAAATCAGGCAAAAGGGTCTTGTTAAAATAACACTTCTATTTTCAGAAGAGTGGTTGCAAAGAAGTCATTATAATTTTCATTATTGTAAAATCCGAAGTTGGCATTCCGACAAAATAATAGTTTTTCTTTTAATAAATTAATAAAACACCCAACAGTTATTACTTAGTTGTGTAAAAAATATCAATAGAAAGTTTTTAATTTTTCACATAATTACAAAAACAATTCTCAGAAGAAAGATTATATTCCAGACTTCTGCTATAAGAATTTTGAAAAATAATAACAGGTTTCACAGTAAAATTCATAAAAAATTCAGGAAAAGAGTAATTAAAAAAAATGTATTAAAATGTGAAGATATCACACAATATTGATACCTGCAATTAGAATTGTGTGACTCTACAATTTTTGGATACAATGATATACATATGAAGTTTCATAGACTTGTCATATTTTGATGAATTTTCAAATTATTTTCTTTAAATATACAGGAACTATCACAAAGATTCAGTTTAAAATTTGTTCAAAAGACTTTTTTTATCTTTATGATGGTGTGAAGATGGAAACCGCAATAATATTTTGGATTGCTAGAAAACGGATTTATGTGAAAATCTCTCAAATTGAAACTACATTTAAGGAGACACTGTACCCTAAAAATGAAAAAATGGTCAAAATAACGATTTTCTGTTTTATTCGTTCAAATAATAATTGTAATCTAAATATGTAGGTGAAATTTCAAAGCAGTATTTTCATAATTTAAGAAATTATTATTTTGTTTGATGATAGAATAGAAACAACTCACAAATGAAAATTTTAAATTGGTTTTTCTCCATTTTCAATTATGTTTTTTAAATGCTGAGGCTTTTCTTGTAATAAAGATAGGGGTTTTAATTTTTTTTTCCATGTTTTCCATTGTGTATTTGATAAAATTCTGCATGGAATTAACATGGAATTAAAACATTTGCAGTTAATTTTTTGAAAAATGTCAAATTAAGAACTGTTTACATTTTATCGATTTTTAACTACACATGATAGTAAAAAATATATATTAAACCTAATATCAGAAGCATTTAAAAATCCATGCACAGTTTTGTGTAATATATATTCCAAGAAATGTAAAAGAAAAATTTGGAGCAAAAATATTAACATTTGAAATAATAAAAATTTAAAAAGAATTAGGTTTTTCCAAAGAAATTTAAATTTTAAGATGCAATTCAATGAGATATTTTTTTTCAAATTTTGTTTATAATTCAATGTTAAAATATAATACAACTACAAATTTCACCATAATGTTTTAAATTTTAAAAAATGTTGATAGGGTACTGTGTTTAATAACTAAAAAAATAATTTGATTTAAAGAAAAAGCTCAACAAGGTGTTTTCTTTTGGGAGTTGAGGTACCCTTGTACCAAATTTAAGGCTGTGGGTTGATTAAAATTTTTACTATGCAACAGACAAATAAGCAAATGGATTGACATCTTCCTTTGATATTATAGAAGAAAATTCCTTTTGGGAGTCGAGGTACCCTTGCATCAAATTCTATGGCTGTGGGTTACCTAGATTTTTTGCTACATGACAGATAAATAAAGAGACAAACCTTTGATTTTAAAGAAGAAAATTTTACCTTTGAATGAACAATAGCTAATGTATCAACCCATACTCTCCATCCCCCATATTCATACTTTATTGCATGGTGGAGAAGCATACGGAACAGAGAGTACACCATGTCTGACAACTTCTGTTCCTCGGCATTCTGAGGATGTATGTAGGCCATGGCAATCAACCACTCCTGCCAAACTGACATTTGCAGAACGGTCCTGTGGAGATAATACAAATGATTTAATGCATGAAATTAAATTATAACAGTTACGAAGGAATTAGGGGACAAATAACAGAATCTGAACATCTATTTTTTTTAAACATTAATATCACAACAAAAACAAAACAGATGTAATTAGCTTTAAAATATTCATATCAAATTATTAAAAATGTAGATTTGTATAAGGAATACACAGATAGATAGACTTTCAATCTTATATACTAGACTAGAAAAAATTACCTGGCATTGCCCGGGTCCTAAATAAGTGCTCATAACTTAAATAGTACAAATACAGATAACATTACTCAATTTCCAAATCGGTTGTTTTGAACTAATATCATTCCTGTGACACAAATATATGAAAATACTTGTAGTCACAAAAAAGCTCCTTTATTCAAGAACTACGATTAAAAAAATGATTTGCTTTTTTAATGAGTTTTCATCCAATTTAAGTCAAATTTTAATGCAATACTCATAATGATAATATAGTACCAAATTAAAAAGAAATTAGAACAAAATGTTTTTAATTCGCAATGTTAGGAAAAAAACAATAAATTAAATTCACTTAGTTAGCTCAACTGTTACTTCAGTGAGACAAAATGTTTGTTACTTAATCAAAACACCTGCTGTCAAATATCATCTTCCACGGCAATGAATGAATAGATTTGATTTGACAAAATGGCAGAAAATAGCCAGTATTTGATTTTAAATGTTTGTTTGTTTATCCGACCTACCTGTAAGGTGACTTTGAAAGTTTGTACCTTTCAAAGTAATTCAAATTCTTAAAAAATCTAAGGAGCATTGTATGAAATTGTAAAGCACCTCTCTAGCAAATTTCGCTACAGAGGTGCTTTACAATTACTGTCCGCTGCTTCGATTTTCAACTACAAAGACACAGCAGCAAAACACATTTTTATGCAAGATTACCAAATTCAAATTTTTAATTTTAAATCTTAATTTTGGTTATTTCTTCATTTAAATCTCATTCGATACAATTTTTTTTTCTCATTTTCAAATGTCTACCATTATTATGACTCACCTCCTGTTCTCCTTGTTATTATTGCACAGCAGTGTCATATCAGATAGAAAGAGCTTCTTTGTTTCCATAAGCTCTTCACATGGTTTGGATTGGCGAATTAGAGTAGCAATTACTTTTAAAATCACTGAAAAGAAATTTAAATGTATTAAATCGTGAAAGATAAACAAGAAATACAATATTTCTGCATGAGCAAGGCATAAATATATGGTTGGCCACTTACCATTGGCAAGTTAATTATGAACTCATCAGAGACTACAAACACAAAGGTCGTATATCTAAATCACATTTTTTACAAAAAAGTAAATAAAAAAATAAATAAATAAATAAAATCAGAATGGTGATGCCTAATAAGATTTGGTGAAAAATGTGGTAATAATCAATTATGACGTCCAGATCAATAATTGTCAATTTTTATGAAGTTTATACAAAATTTTATGTAAATAAATATTTGTCTTGTATATTTATACAGATTATATATATATATATAATCATACTTATTTTATATATATATATTAATATATATATATATATATATATATATATATATATATATATATATATATACAGTACGCGACCTCTTATCTGGCGTTCCAATATCCGGACTCTCCCAAAACTGGAATATGGCAAAATAATGTCAAATTCTGCACCAACAAGCGATTATTTGCTAAATATTGCGCCAAATAACGATTTTTTTTTTTAAATCCCGCTAAATGCTTTTTTGCTTTAATTAGCAATATCAATAAAAAAAAATGCATTGAAACATACTATTTTAGAGGGTTTGAAATAGGACGCGCAAACCACGCACGAAATTCAAAATTCCCGCGCAGAAAAAAATGCCGCGTGCACTCGCCGCCGCTGATTCTTCTTAAATTTCGAAAACGAACACGAGGAATTCTCGCGATAGCGAATGAAAATATTCCGTGGATCATGTTTTTCCCGAGAAGTTCCACAATGCCTCTTTTCCGGAAAACATCCGAAGTAGCACCGTTTTTCCCAAAAATTTCCTAAGCGACTGCATCCGGCCGTCACCCCCGATAGTAGCTCTTGGAGGTGACGATCCGGCACGGGCAAGACCGTCACATTGATGGCGAGACGCGTCATTCCATTCTTCAGTAGTTTTGGATAAGTCTCCTGTATAGTATATAGGAGCCACGACTTGTCCGTAACTAAATCCTGTATAGTATAATAAAGGAGTTAGTTACGGACAAGTCGCGGCAAGGTGCTTTTTTTAATGGCGTTTCATTTTTTTCTGGGTGTATAGGGCAGAGAACACTAGGCACAAAGGTTTCGATTTTTCCGAATTCGTTACATTTTCTTTTCTGCTCTTTGTTCCGGGACTTTGATTTTCAGTAAAAATATTCCAACTTTTTCACTAGAAATATCCCGATATCACTAAAGAAATCTTACGCTCTTCAAACGCGATGTGCCGCGCAGAATTCACACTATTTTGCACAATTTAATAAACATTTATTGGAAAAGATGAAAAAAGATGAAAAGATGAAGTCATCAGCGCATTTACGAGAGGATAGAAAGTACGTTTAAGTAAGGAATTCCCGAAATTAATGAGAGTTAACTTTTGCCGAAATGCAGAGAAAAGTATAGCAGCTATAAAATGTTATTCAGGGCCTTCTGATTGATCTCTTTAAATACTTAACCTAAGCAATAAACTTGTCATTTTCTCGGGAAAATCCATTTTTTTTTTCATCTCCGTGGAAATATACACATCTTCAATATTTTAAAAAACGGTGATGGAATTCTAAGATCAAAATCATTTTCAATTAAATCCTATTATTTGGATGAAAATGGCTATTTTGGACCGAAAATTGACCCTAGCAAAAAGTTCCATGTTACATTTATTAATCAGTAATTTATAGAAGACAGTTTAGCAATATCACAAATTTTTTTTTATTTAAAACGATCGACGGTATATTTCGTTTTATTTTTAAATATTTTCTATTTTTTCAATCTGCTTCCATCCACTAATATTTTTATATTTTTTGTGCTTTTTATGCTGGGATATCATCTTTTAAACATATTGTTGGTGAAAATGAGATATATGTTTAGGATAACGAAATTAATTTTTTTTTATTTATTCAGGCATTTAGAAGTATAAAGGCTTATTAGAAACACATTTGAAGAGCATAAATTAGAATTTGATATATTTGCACCCATAGTTGAATATCTCATTTCAATTAAAAATGAACATCCTTCTCATCTTAATTTTATTAAAAGTACTTTAAAATATCTTGAATCATATGAACAAAGGTGCTTCTGCCAAAATATTAGATGAATATGGTGAGGGCCCACTTTAGTTGAAATGTTAAAAAAAAAAAAAAAAAAAAAAAGACTTCTAATAACTACCCTGAATAATCAACTTTTTTCAGACATTTTTTTCTTTCAAAATTTTTCTTTATCACTAAATTTGATACTATAATTACATGTAATTTGCATTTTAGTTAACCCATATAGATTCTAAAAAAACTTTTTTTAATACATTTATGATTTTAAAATGAATTATAATTTTCAATAACGACATTTAAGACCATTCTAGTAAGTTTTAGAAAAAGTGTTCCAAATTACGGAAAAAAACCCTTATCCAGAATGCCTGAAGTCCCAAGCATTCCGGATAATAGATCCTGTACTGTATATATATATATATATATATATAATAAGTATGATCTATGATCTTCAAAATATATCTGTAAGATGTGTCAATTTCTTTCTTGCAAGCATAAGATTGATAAGAAACAACAATTTTAAAGTTAAAAATATATTATTTTATCAACTAGAGCAAATAAAAATAGAATTTGGCAAATAAAAATTCTATTATTTTCCATATCAAAGCAATCAAAACCAATAATATGAAACAGAAAAATTTAAACTTGATATTTCTTGCCCTTATACATCTTTGCATGCATGTCCATCAATGCTAAGAAGATGCTCATCATTTTCTAAACAATTAAACAAATCTGGCTAGTTGATATATGAATAAAATATAGGTAAATAAAATGATAGCATATTGGTTTAATGATATCAATGTTAGAAATATTCTAAATATAGAATAACTTCCAAAACAAAAAATATATAAGAACATATCCAAGGGGTGGGATTTAGAGGACTGGTTCCCTTCTGGAACCCTAAGAAGAAACGGGTCCTTGGTCTACATGGGACCTTTTGCATACAGAAAAGGAGCAATGTTAACCCCTCCCCACAAAAAATTAATGCAGACTCCCCAGGAAAAAAATCCTAGATATGCCAATGATTCATAGTATATACCTATACTTTAAATATATACTTGTCTTTGTTCTTAGTTCTGTACAGTGGTGTACCATCATGGAGTGGGATAGAGCATCTGCCTCGATGCATCAAATGAGAAGAGGGCACTTATCGCGCTGAGCATCTGAACATATTTTAGCTCACAGACCAAAAACTATGTATTATGAGAAAAGACATCCTGAAATTATACACCAGGGGCCAAAAGTCAGTGGCGATGATGCCACTGTTAAAGGGCTGTGTGATTAAGTCGTAAAAAGGAGATTTTAACAAAAAGACTTTTAAACCTATTTTTTGGTTGTCTTTGATTTTAAAGTATATATACTAAACTTCTTTTAAAGTATATATATAAACTAGCTTCAATTATATATACTAAATGCCAATTGTCTGTCTGTTTGTCTGCCTGTCACGCCTTTTTTTAGGCACATCCCAAATAGACAGAAACTTGCAACCTGATACATAGCTCGATCATTCGATAAAAACCCCTGGAAAAATTGTATTTCCGAAAATGCTCTGAAAAGAGGGTGCTCCACACCAAAACGTTCAAAAAGTGAAATGATAGAAAAGCGTGCTTTGCGATAAGTAGAGACTTCAAATATGGTGTATAGGTAAATCATTTGAAAGGAAGAGAGTGCAATATCAGATTTTCAATATTTTCTACTTAAGGGGGTGCCGCACACCAAAATGTTTGAATTGCCAAACAAATGAGAAATGGCTCCTTTAAAATTTGATAGAGGCTTGAAATTTGATATATGAGCTAATCATTCGATGAAAACACCCAAGACGAATAGAGTTTTTCAAAACTTTTCATTTAATGGGGTGCTCCAGAGAAAAACTTTCAAAAGGTGAATTGATAAAAAAAAAAAACATGTTTTGGGATGAGATAGATATTTTAAATATGGTGTACTGGTAGATAGTTTGGAAGGAAGAAAATGTACAATTTCAGTTCTTCAATATTTTCTATTTTAAAGGGGAATACACACCAAAATGTTCGATTTTCGGAATACAGGAGAAACAGGAATCATTAAAAAATTTACATTATTCAGGGGGTTGCTTATTGCGAGACCATTGATTTTCAACGGGTATTCGGCTAGTATTTTATTAATACACTAGTCTTAATAGTATGACATTTGACTCTCTGACATACCATATTACCGTAGACTTCTGTAAACAGTCTCCTACAGTGAGGGAAATTTGGGGGTCATAACCCTCATAGACGCATTGATTAAACAATCCCAATTGCTCTCTATAGTGATTAGAAAGCTCTTGCTTATTGAATGAATCAATAGAGGTTTGTCTTAGGCGAATATTATTCTGTATAAAAATAGTAAAATATAGAGACTGACAGCTGGTGAAATAGCACAGCTCTGTAGGCCCTTTGGTGCATGTAAAAAACTTCCAAACTTTTTACTTTATTAATAAGTAATATATTAAGACTTTAAAATATGTATAATATTTAAAACTATTAATGTATTTTATAAGTTAAAATAAAAACTAATATTACCAGTTTTTAATTACTTAACAAATTATTTCTGTTTACATTTTTTTTATTGCATACAAAATTTAGGGGCCCAGGACCACGGCTCCGGAGGCCTATGTTAATCAGACCCTGACTGTCTAGAAAAGTCATGCCAAATTTTGAAGAAATCCATTGAAAATTGGCCAAAATATTGTGACAGAAGAGTCTCAAAGAGTGATTTAAAAAAAAAACATGTTTAAAGTTATGAAAAGGCAATTCTGAGCACTTGTACTTGTATTAGTAGAATCACTGTATCTCAGCCATTTCTTTATGAATATTTGAACAGAATATTTTTGGGACATCAGACAGGGGAAAAAAAAAACAGCCCTGATATACCTAGGTGTCGAAAGCCCAGACCATCCGACTCGTCCGTGGACTTAGAGTAGCAATTTGGATGGCCGGGGATATACCTAGGTGTAATGTACCTCCTTGAAATGAAATGAAATGAAATGAAATTCCCAATCCCACAAGATCCTGGAATTGGAAAAATCTGAATCCTGCCCCCCCCCCCTACACTATGAAAGAATAAAAATAGATTAAGATGTGTTCATACTTGGATTCTCCAGTCTGTAATGAGATTCTGGCTCAGGATGCTTTTGATATAAAATCTGACTGGATACATGCTCCGTCAGAATCTGAAATAAAAATTTAATTTGAAACATTCTTTGCATTAAAACATTGAAATTGCAAATTGAATATTACAATATATATCTATATATATATATATATATATATATATATATATAGAGAGAGAGAGAGAGAGAGAGCTGATCTACCTGACTTTCTCAACCATAATCTTTATATTCATGTGTTTCATATTCAGTATCAGAATGAAAAAAAAAAGAAATACCTTCTCATGAGATATTAAATTAAAGACAACCAATTATAGGTTTAAAAAGTCATTTAATAAAATCACCTTTCTTGACATACATAAGCTTACAAAGCCAAAGTGCTTTCGGGCATCACCATGCCCTTCATCAGTGGAGAAATGAAAAATACCCTTCATCAGTGGAGAAGTGAAAAATACAGTGCCTTACATGCCAAATCGGCAGGCAAAATTTACATATTATTCATTTATGTTTTTACAATAATTACATTATATTATTTTATAAACAAGGTATTTAAGATTTAAATAAATTTAAATCACTTTTAAAAAATATTTTTTTTAACCTATCATTAGTTATCTTTAATTTAATAGTTAATTAAAATTGACATGCATCCATTCTGATTAATTACTTTTCATGAGCTTTTATTTGCAAGTTTTAAAATTGTTTTTAATTCTTCATAAATTTATTTTCTTTCATTGACAACAGGTCAGGCCTGTTAATGAATAAAATGCATTTGGATGGTTGGCTTGTGTTAATACTTTATATCTACATAATAATTCAAACTATCACTTTTCTGCATAGATCATACTACCGCCATTGTTCTAGGATAATCAATGTTTCTTTATAGGAAGGACATAATGCCTATTTTTTTTTTTCAAATCTTATGTAATAAAAGATGTCTGTACATCTGCGCCAGAAAATTAAAGCTTTGGACAGTGGCAAAATTTGGTACAGATGTACTTCATGTCCCTGGATGAGAGTTTAAAATGCAAAATTCTAAATTTGTAAATTTAAAGATTTTATTCTAATTTTTTTAATTTAACATCACATCATCACTATTAGTATTGTATTAACAAATGGCAGAAATCTGATGAAAACTGGCTCAGATAGTATTTAACTTTTTGAATTTTACTCCTTGGGTAAAGAAACTTTATCTTGCATTCTAAATTAATTATAGTTTTGTGTTTCCTTGATGCAAGGTGTTCTGAAAGCAATACAAAATATAATAATTTGATAATTTTGAATCTCAGCTTCTAGTTATTCTAGAGCTTAGTTTTAAAGACTATACATTTTAGCTTGAGCCAACAAAGGCTGAGTAGCTGGATCTCATGTACCTCTTAGACCATATTATGCCTATGTAACAAGCTATTTATTTTTTGTTCTAAGTAGGCATATCACAAAAGCATTGTTTGGTTTCAAGAATTCGTATGTTACAGTTTAATTTCAATCTTTCAATCATAAAATTTACATCTTAAATTCTGCGCAAAGCCGGATCCATTTTCTAGTATGTCATATTCTAACCAAGCAAGTTACAAAAATTTTAATTTTCAGTTTCTACAATACGTAAAATTTCATAGCGATATGTTTTTTTATTGAGTTATCATGTCCACACCTGATACACACTGATGAATGGATATATTTCATATACTCTTCTGTTAAAATCTTAAATTCTAAAATTTGGGAGAAAACAAAATGTTTTTTTTTCCAATAGCATAATACAATGCCATAATAATAATAAAACAAAACAAAACATGTACCGAAAGCACAGGAAAAAAGAAAATCAAATGACTTTACCTCATACAGAACATTATAGGTGGAAAGAGAGATGTGGTCAGAATGTAATAGAAGTCTGTCAGCAAGTAGCATATATAAGTTATGAGGACCCATAACATCATGTTTGCGCCTAAAAGGAAAAGAAATCCTTAATAAATATGTTAAAATCAACTACAAAACCATAAATTGAATTTCTTTTGGCGTGAATGTATTCACTATAAAATAACAAAAAACAAAGAGGGGCAGTAAGTTAACAGATCAATGTAATCCATAATTTATTATACAATGGCAAAAATCCAGTTCACAATATCTGACAGGGGCTGATTCACTCCAACCTCCTGTGAACACTGTAAGGTTTACGCCCGGGACAGGGGGGGGGGTTACATTCTCTACCCAGCGAAAACAGATTACCAGATTAACCACCTATAGGCACCGAGCCGAAGGTTTGCAGTAATTACAGCCTATGGTGGAGGAATATCTGCCAAAACCAGAAATCAAAACTTAATGCCAAGATAAAAATGATAAACAATTATATACAATATGTTTGCCTATACTAGATACAGATAGTATTTCACAAATATTTCACATCCATAAACACTTATGTGCAGAACTTTTTCAAATGGGAGCAACTATATATATAAAAATATTTCTAAAATTGGTTATTACATATACAAAATGAAACGAATAATTTTCAAAGATATACACATATATATACAAAATATATATATACAAAACTACTTATGCAAACATACATACAAAACTATATATACATACAAATCTCAGAGATTACCATGGCTTTCAATACTATATTGATACATACAATGATTAAACCAAATGTGAATTGAAAATTAATTTGATTGCAGCAATTATAAAAAAAAAATTTAGAAGTACTATAGATAAATATGCAATAAACAGTGAGCTAATGTGTGGTGGTTACCAGTAATAATTCACAGGATATGTTCGTTTTCCTCTAGGAATTGAATTATAGTTTTTATTATCTGTTTAGCCCAGCTATTACCCAGAAGGTTTTCGGCAAATATTGGCATATGTTGTCTACTGGGCCTTTTAAGGTGATAGTTCTTTGTAAGTTCGCAATCAAATACAAAATGTTTTGGAGATCCTATTTCACCACAAATACAGTCTTCGGTGTCTTTCTTTTGGATTTTGTAAAGATAGGTTGGGAAACAGCCATGTCCTGAGAAAAACTGTACAAATTCTCTGCTGCAAATCAGTTGCTCTTGAGATACTCTGGGAAGATAGTTGAATATTTCTCTTCCTTTCTCACTTTCATTCCACTGCTGTTGCCACTCTTTTATGGTATTAATATTCAGATGTGACCTTAGCGATGAACAGGGATATGGTAAGTTTGTACTCTGAACAGAGATATCTGACATCGCCTCAAAAGCTAAACAGTCTGCAACTTCATTTCCCAGAACACCTGAGTGACCTTTAACCCATCCCAGCGAAAACAGGAACAGGGGAGTGAGGCTGGCCAAATCACCCATAGCACGGATCTGGAAAGACAATCTGTCTAGTTTTGACACCAGTCACGATGGCCGTCCATCCAAACAGTTACCTTACATCTTTCTGGTAGGTCGGACGATCTGAGTCTCAACAACCAGTCACCGATGGGTCTGGAAACAGATCACAAAGACACAGTTCCTCTCCGCACCTGGAAGAGTCCAGTTCATGAACCCTCGGACAGGAACACTGTGAGGACAATCCCCAATTTTGTATATCCCCTCAGAGAAGGCGGGTCAGAGGCTACAGAGCCAACGTCCAATAAGCTGAAGTAAGTGCGTACTAAGATTTTCCACAATTTCTGAACTATGGGAAGACACTCTCTAGCTGAAGAGCAATATCCCCACATTGGATCACCAATGAATCCAAGTAAAGGAAGATGCAGTGCCCAGTAAGAAGAATGGCCACCTTATACAAATTCAGATTAGAAAATGAAAACATTTCTTTGTCTCACATGATGGAAAAATTAATGCTCATTGGAATAATAATAAAAAAAAAATACATAAAAATACCAAAATGGGCTATTACTTTCGTAGCATTGAATTCAATTTTTACTTAATTAAATTTGGAGACATATTTTTTTTTTTTTTCTGGCGCCAAAATCCACTCGCATTCTATAGCATCTGTAGTAGTTCTGTTTCTTATTTTTATTACAAAAACACATACATTTAAAAGAAAAATTCCTAAATATTTAAAATTTAAAAACTTGATATAGTCTTAAAATACTTTAATAAAATGCACATTTCAAAACTTATTTTACATTTATTTAAATGTTTGAATTTACTTATACTTTTGAAATATTTTAAAATTTAAAGTATTTCAATGTAAAAGTGTTGTAAATGAACTGAAGAAGTCAATTTCCTTCCTCAGTTATTGGGGGAGTAAAATATAACTGGAGGATGAAAATTGGACTACAGGTGGTCCACAACATCATTAATTAATATCTAACTTAATATTTAGATTTTATGGTCATCCATATTTTCTAAAAATCTAAGCATTAAGCAGAATGAAAGACAAGACTAGAATTATTAAGATCATTTTCTACATGGATCTTATGTTAAAAATTTCAGCTATCAAAAAATGAAGGTAAATGAATCAATGTATTATGAAATGAGTTGCTTGATTTCGAAAATGGCCTGCTTAAAGTGACCTGCTTAAAGTGACACATTGGCAAAGTGGAAAATTAAATATTTATCCACTCCAGTCAATGCCTTGGGAATTGTGTTAAATTAAGGGAAATGGTTAATATTTATAAGTAAATTTGTTTGAATATCATAAATGAACTCAGTTCTTTTTAAATCACTATGCAAATATTAGTTGTTGATGCAAAAACAATGAAACTCCTTTTAGACCAATTGAAAGAAAAGAAAGCCAACTAGCCTCAAAACATCTAAAATATAGAAAAAAAGATACCATATGCCAGACACAATATATATAATGTATGTTTTGAATAACTAGTATCCCTTTTTTTTTACTAGAAGCTCTTTTTTTTTATCATTGGATACATAAATGCATTTGGAACTTAGTTGACAATAAAATCGAGTAAAATAATTAACAAATTTATAAAAAAAATATTACAAATATACTTTAAATAAGAAAAAGCAAGACAGTTTAGTACAGAGTCTGGTTGTCCTGACCTTCGGATAAGTCAACATTTTGAATTACTCGACTCTTTTTCAGATTCTTGTTTAGTCTAATGTGTTGTGCAATGGAGCAAAACCTTGCTAATTTGACATTGTAAAATGCACACCCGCTTAAGTCAACATAAATTAATTTTTCTACCCCAACTAAAACCAACAACCTAACATTTTCAAGAACATAGCGCAATATCAGAATAAACAAATTTTCAGTCAAATGGTATGTCATGGCTCTTATCATGTTCCATGAGAGTTGGTGATTCATTTCTTAAGCCTTTTTACAGCAAGTGGCTTTCAGTTCACTGGTGAAGGGTCCAGCCTCGAGTGGATGAGCTTTCTCCTTTATACAGAAGGCCGACAAACCAAATGACTTCGTCTGATTTTGATGTGATTTTTGTGTGAAAATGGCACATCGTAAACATCAGTCTTTTTAAGTGAAAACCAAAGTTGAAATCTTAAGGAAACTTAATTGGTAACAACACAGTGTTGCAAAGTAATATGGCATTCCTCAGTCAACTGTCAGTGCATTTGTGCAAAATAAAGAAATTAATTTAAAGACCTTTAAAACTGTTCAGAAAAAGTATTTGAAAATTCGATTTTTTTTTTTTTTTTGCAGTAGAAGAAGCAACTTTGTTTTGATTTAAATATGTTCGTGAATGTGTGGTTCCTTTATGAAGTGTAGTTATCCAAAAAAAAGCTCATAAATTTACTCAAAGACTAGGAGTAAATGAGTTTACAGTAAACAACGGTCCGTTAGATCATTTCACAGCCATAACATTGGTTTGCACTCGATATGTAGTGAAAAATCATCTGTTTATCAAAGAAGTACGTGAAATTGGAAACAAAATTGTAAGAAGTTTTTTTTTAAATTTATTTTCTACATTTATAACTTGCATACATATCTTGCCCCATGACATGTAGACTTATCGAAATTTCTCTGTAATTAAAATTCAACATTATTTAAAAATAGAAAATTCAACAAAATTGAAGGACTCACTTGTGGGTACTCCTACTCAAAAAATAACCCAGAAGTTTCAAAGCCTGCAATCGGATAACTTCATTGGTCGAAGCAAGCAGCTTTAATACTGTCCTAATAGAAGAAAATGAAGAGTTCAATTCATAAATTCTATCAAATATATATTATACCATAAAGCATTCACAAAAAATTAGATGAACATTACATTAAATTACATTTCCATACTATATTGCTCTAAAATAGCAAAATAATTAATATTAGTCAAGAGACAGATTTTGCTGCCCCCTTGGAACTAAAATATGTCTCATGTCTAGACACATGTCTTTGCTGACCAGGCTATTATATTTGCCTTCCCTAGTAAATGATGCATTTGGTACAACCATAGTTGCACACTTCCTCTTTTACAATAATAACATAACATTAATAGTATAGAACAATATGATGACAACATATGCAAGTGATAGGCAAATTAAGAATAATGCTTTAAGTTTAAACATGAAGGAAAAATATGTATTTTTAGACTTTGTAATATACATGAAACTGCAGCATAAATTATTAAGACTATACTCACAGATCCCACCTAAAGGAGATATTCCCAACGTTAGGATCATGCTCCCAATGTAGATAACTGCATCCATGGATCGATTTTGCACATTTTATGTACTCATGAGCATGAAATAGCAGATACCTACAATGGTAGCAAGAAAACTGGCTGCAGTCTAAAATTTTGCAAACCTCTATGGAGACTGACAAATTCAGTCCTACCATACTGCAGGTTTCGCCTTTCATAAAGATTGAGCCCATGCTGCAGGTGGTTACAATGGCCAAGTTCATACTCTCAGAACCGAACTTTAGGGGGTGCTCCCAAAGTGAGGATCATGCTTCCACTATGGATAACAACATCCATAGACAAATTTTGGTTTTTATGCACTCAATAGCAGGTATCAGCTAGCTATTCGATGCTGGTGAGCAAATGAAAAGCACAAAATAATTGCATAGTGCATGTAACAAGTGTTGTGAAAAAGAGATTCTATCAAGACTATATTTACCCATTGTAGTGCATAAGATAAGGTACGATTGCTTCCTATTTTTAAAGCTAATTTTCATGTCTCTCTAATTTATAATTGGAACAAGTCATCAAAATATGTAACCTTAGGCTCAATCCATTAGATAGATTGCCACTATCCAAACACCACATGATGAGTAACAATTTCATTACTTATCTACTTTAATCATTCCAATGTCAGATAGTAACTTCCCTATATTTAAAACTATCATAAGAATATTACTTTTCTACAACACACAGTATTGTGATTGTCCAAGCAATACCAAGGTGTCAATAAAAAATACTTGAATATTTTATTGTTGTTCAACATCCCACATAAAATTTTAGGCTTGGATATACAATAAATCTGTGGGCTCTCCTCTGCCCAATCATTTTGAAATTATAATCATAAGGATCCACTGATGCACCTTGAAAAACCCTATCAACTACATGGAACCAATTCCATGGATAAATACATATTTATTTGTCCATGGTAGATCATGCTTTTATTATGCCATTATTATTTTTTTAACTTCCATTGAGCATAGATATATTCAATACCTGACAGATTTGAAATGTGAAACAAATGAGTAAAACATTTTGCATATGCCTGGAAAAAGTGCCCACCAAAGCATGTAATTTAATGAAAAGAGCCTTTGGAGATGCCTTGTGGCACATACAAGTAATTTCAATTACAGCAAAAGTCTGCTGTAGATAATGGTAAATAGTCCGTTTAAAAATAAAAGATGAGTCCAACATATGACTTTTCCTACCATTTAACAATTTTTTATTGTGAAGAAAATAATAACACATTGAGCCGTTTAACTCAATCTTTCTGAAAATCAGTAGTCTTACTGTAGTTAAAGATTTAAATTATCCATCCAAATTTCATGGAAAGACTTAATTCTTTCCAGGGATATTGCTCTTCCACTTACAGGAGATCAACACCACTGAAGAATCGAACATCATGTTGCTTAATAATGTTGGTAAGCATTAATGTTTTTACACTTTAATGTTTTTAAATGTAAAATCTACAGCTCCCCAGATTTAACTATTAAAATTTCATTTATCAGTGATGTCTTTCCACATGTATGAGAATTTTAGATAAGTATTCTTTTTATTGATATTATATGCTAATTTTAGCAATTTAACCTGGCCATTATGCAAAATCAAAATATTGTTACTCATACAACACTATAGCTGGAACAAAGAAGTAACATAACGAAATTTTCAGTTAAAAGAGTCTATATAAATGGGTCTATAACATCCTTTAAGTATGTTTTTTTGTCTTCATATGATGGGGGCATAGGGTAGCAAATGGTGTAAAAACTTCATTTTTGACAGAACTATTAAGTTCATAATTATTTTTATTCCATTCAGTCATATGAATTTTCAGGGGAGGGGGGGGGGGGAAACTAGTGACATCTCCAAAACCGGAAATCCTTATAAATACCCCTACACCCTCTGGAATTCGATGTTAATTTCACGTCAATCATCATTCAAGCTCTATCTATAGCTAATCATGAGAAATAAGTGTTTCATGGAATTTTTTTTTTTTTTTTTTTCAGGGACGAAAAAAAAAATGAGAGTGTAAATAACTAGTGAACCCCCGTACCTCCAGAATTTTATGCTGAATTCATTGAATTCATACCAATCAGCATCTAAACTCTATATATAGCCAATCTTATGAAATAGATGCTAAAATTAAAATTAAAATTTTTGAAAAGGAAATGGAAAAAGAACCAGAAGTGGAAATCCTTAGTGAATCCCCCTGCCTCCTTTGAAATTTTATGCTAAATCTATATCAGCCATCATCTAAGCTCTATTTACAGCATATCATGAGAAATAAGCGTTTCAAAGAAAACTTTATAGTAAAAACAATAGTATGGTACAATTTATACGTCCAATTATTTTAAAACATCAATATCTCCACTCAAATGTTCTAGACTCCAAATTGTTAGAATCCTAGAAATTGCATCTAATATCCTGCTTAAGTCAATATGTCTTCACAGGGCACTATTGATAAACTTTAAGAATTTGTAACTTAGAATGGTAAAGAGCACATTTAATTTTTAATTTTAAAAGCATTGCCATATTGCTTTTTTGCTCCAGCTACATGATTACATGGGTAATGTAATTTCAATTTTACATAATGACTAACAAAGAATACCAAAAAGAAAAAGGATATGCATCTAAAATTTCCCCCAGATCAGACAACATTACAGACAAATGAAATTTTAATAGTAAAAACTAGGGAGTTGTAGATTTCCCTACCAATTTTCACAATATTACAAAAATGAACATACTGTAAGTTTTGAAGGGTTAAAACTTGACAGGATTGTAGGTTGTTTGGCAAACTAAAAGGAGAAAAAATTTCTTTTAGTAATAATTATCAGTTTTTATAGGCGTCACCCTATTTTGTAAATCAACAAAATTGGGCATCTTTCAAGAAGGAATTTAGTATTTTATAGTGCAATAAAACATGAAAAGTACACCAACATATTTTAACTTCTTACCAAAGCCATCATCTGGGAACTAAAGGAGTGTTTTCAACCAACAGTGACTTTCCTCATCAGTTATAACATCTACCAATGCAAACTATCTGTGAGCAATTTTAGTGTTTATAATTACACTCCAGTATTACTCACAGTTTTTTACGTTCAAAGATGTTGATTCACTGCAGACTTCGTAGTATCTGGATATGACTTCTATGGATTCCAGAACAAAAGATTGGAAGTTCACGATTCATGGATTATAGATCAAAGTAAAGATCAGAAATCATTTTTTCCTCAACTTCCCACTTTCGATGCTTAATACGTGAATTCACAGAAATTAAAACCAAATACAATGAACAGGGCCTGAACAAGCCAAAGCGGACCTAGAGCCTAGAGTTAATTCGAGGTGCCCATATTCATTCTAGGTGCATGCGAAACATCCACACATAACAAATATGAGGAGGATCAAGATCAAAGCCCCAAATGCACTTTTGTGCATGTACAAAACTTTGAAACTTCTTCAAAGTAATATATTAAAATTTCAAAGGATATATAATACTTAAAACTATTAACATATTTTATAATTTAAAATAAAAACTATTATTACCAGTTGTAAATTAATAAGAAATTATTTTTGCTTAAATTTTCGATCACATACAAAATTTAAGGGGTCCGGGGTCATGATCCATAGGCCTGTGTTAATCAGGCCCTGATCATGAAGTGTGAAATGAATCAATATCCTTTTACCTCCCCAAACTGCAGTTAGAACTATAGTCAAACATGGCTATAATGCTCATGAACAAAATGAATTCATGGCTAATCAAACAAATGATTTCCTTTAGTTTAATTTAATGTATTATGGAATATCATGAATATAATGAATCATTTCACAAATATTAGGAAAGAATTTTTTCCTCTCTAATGGCATTTTTATTCTTATATTCAAAGAATTTAGTATTCCTGTTTACCTTAAAAATAAAACTCTTACTCTGAAAACACTTACAAAGCTCGAGATGCCATTGACACTAATGGATTTCTTTCCGAACAATGATGCAAACAAGAATGTTGCGAGAGTGTGCATTATTAAATATAATCTTAGAGATATGAAATTCAAGTCAATTAAGCAGACATGTATCACTAACTACATATATGGATAAATGCGAGTATAAAATGTATGCTATTGTTTGATAATCATGATATATTTTATATATTATGTATGTCATCAATTACCAAAAGCAAATGTATTTTAATTATCTTATTCATTGAATATCAATTTCTTTTAAAATCTTCAAAATAATGGGAGCTGATTCAGTGTATTGACTTTTAAATTATGTGTCTTAACTATATTAACAGTAATACCAAGGTACAATTTTATGAGAAATGGCTATATCAGATGAAGGTTGTAGCAAAGAAAATCCTATGGTCTGTTATATGTTTCTTCTAACCGAGTTCAGCTGTATTATGTAATTCCGAACACCAAAAATGCACATGGATAGATGGCAGGGATCCAAGATTGGTTAGAACATTTCTTTAGTTCCCTTATAATGGCTTCATTAAGGACCCAAAATATGTTCATGTATTTTTTATGTTATAATGCACTTTGTATTTTCAATGCTTTATTAATTTGGTATTTTTCAAAATAATGTAGTACAGTCAAACCCCTCTAAACGGTCACCCCTGAGATATGGTCACCCCGTTTTTACGGCCAGTTATAAATTCCCTGGCAAAAAACTCATTCACAATATGCACTTTGAACCCCTGATTAGCGGTCACCCTCAGATACGGACGCGGCCACTATTTTAATGATTCATTCCATTAGACTAAAATCTCTGTACGGACACAATCAAAATTTGAATTTTCTATACCAAAGATAGATTTCCAGGAAAAATTGCAACTCGCATGAGTAAGAAAAACACCTGCGCCTACAACAATGGTCATTCTCTAGAGACATTAAGAGCAAGCAATTAAAAAGGGAGATAAGGAGTAATGGGAACTCCCCCACCCCTCAGTCACAAAGGAGTGGGATCCACTTCACTCGACTAAGACCACAAAGGGTACGGAAGTGGAGTGCGCATGGTCGTTAAATTAACATTTAATGCATTGCTTTTCCAGAAGTCACATCGGTGATGAGATCGTAGAGTTCCATGTATGTATAGTCACCCTTCTTTCGAAATGGCCAGCATTAGTAATCATCGTGCTCTGTCTCTGAAAGATAAAATTAATGTTATTGAGTATAATGAAAAACATAAAGTGGGAGTTAGTACCCTCATGTCTAAATTTAATGTAGGAAGAACCCAAATATGCTGTATTTTGGAAAGGAAAGAATATTGGCGAAACCAATGGTTGAAAAACGGAAATCAAGAAAGAAAAAATAAATTTCCTAAAACACCTGGACTTGCTGTAGATACAGTTGTTTATGATTGGTTTGTTTCTACAAGAAACAAAAATCTCCCTATTTCCGGGCCAATTCTCCAAGAGAAAGCGAGAGAAGCCGCAGAAGAGTTAGGATTCACAGACTTCAAAGCCTCAAATGGTTGGCTGGATCGATGTCGCATTCGATATGAAATCGCGTTCAGGGAACTGGTCGGTGAATCTGCTGATATCGACAATGGTGTGTGTGAAGATTGGGTTAAAAAATACCAAAAATTTTTGAAGGATATTCAGCAAGAGATATCTATAACATCGATGAAACTGTACTGTTCTATTGAGCTCTTCCTGATAAAACGCTTTGCTTAAAATAATAACGTTGCAATGGAGGAAAAATTTCTAAAGAGCGAATGACAATACGCTTGGAGCAAACATGTAAGGTGAAAAGTTGACCCCTTTGGTGATTGAAGAAGCAACAAAGCCTCGCTGCTTTAAGGTCTGGATAAACTTGGCTTATCCGTCGAATGGCACGCTAATAGGAAAGCATGGATGACTTCTGATATCATGTTGAAATATTTGATAAACTTAGACAAGCACTTCGTGAAGGAAACAGAAAAGTCCTGCTGTTTATGGATAATGCCAAGTCCCATCCAACAGACATTCACCTGAAAAACATAAAGGTAATTTTCCTTCCCCCTAACATGACATCAAAGTGTCCACCACTGGATCTCGGTGTAATCAAATCTTTTAAAGTTCAATACCGCAAGCTACTTTTAAAGCATTTGATCTGCAAAATGAAAGAAGCTAAATCAGCCACAGAACAATCTAAGTCGATCAATGTTTTGAATGCAGTTTGATGGATAAAATCCGCATGGGGGGGGGGAGGAGTAGTGTAAAAGAAGAAACGATTTCTAACTGTTATCAAAAAGCTGGATTTAGGGAGTTTGTAACACTTCCGACTGATTCAGATGAAGAATCTAAAAGTTTACAGAGCTTGATGGAGAAGGCCGGATTCGTGGGCGTATCGTCTGAAAAATATGCTTCTATGGATGCAGATGTGATGATAGAAGAAAACAACAGAGAAATATCCGATATCGTCAGGGAATTTGCAACAGAAGTCGAGTGTGAAGAGCAAGGGGGGAGTCAGCATCAGAAATTACTCTGAAGTTTTTAAAGTGTTAGACGGACTAAGACATTTTTCTGTAAGCATAATGATGGCAAGGCATTAAATTTAGTCTCACAACTTAAAATACACTTCGAAGGAGAAAGACTGGTGGCTAAAATCCACCAAACATCAATTGATCAGTTCTTTCCCCGAAGGTAAATAAATTCAATATATACTACTGTACGTTTTTTGCATATGAGCTTACATGTTGTGAATTTAATTGTTTTTATGAAACAAATGTGCACGTTCGCCACCAAGATCGCAGTTGGGGAGGGGGAGTTAACCCCCCGATGAAAGAAAAATGTAACTCTGAAAAGGTACAAGGTAAAGATCTAATCAGGTATAGTATCAAAAACAATGTTCAACCTCGTCCCCCCCCCCCCCCCCTGAAATCAAATTTCGGCTACGGGTTTATCCGTTACCTTAAAATTGTTTTATGTTCTCAAAAATAAGTATGTTTCAATATGAGGAATTTAATATGATTAATGTGTAATATTTGATCTAATTTAGAACGATCCCCTCTTTTACGGTCACCCCTCGTTTACGGACAAATTTTTCTGTCCGGAGAGTAAGCGCAAATGAGAGGTTCGACTGTATATAATTCTACTTATTTCTTTCCTAGACACTAAACTCATTGCAATAGCCCAATAAATTTCCTACCTGCATATGGGAAATTTTTTGTATATTAACAAGATATCCCAATAAGTTTTCTAGCTCCATATGAGCCTTTTTTTGTATTAAAACAACCTGTATTCAGAACATAAAAGCTTAATTGGAATAATCTTGCAAATTCAATATGATAATACTATTGCAAAAAGTGAATATATTTCTTTAGAAAGTGCAAGTCTCATTTAATCACATATGTCATGCACAAGAATTTTGGCTAGATTGTGTTCTACAAAATAGTGGTTTTTTGATTTTTTTTTTTTATGTTCTACAAAGTATCAGATGATGAAAACTAGAATGGGAAACTATTGATCAATGGAAAAATACATTTTAAATATTTGAATTAGGGAGGCAATACAACAAGATATTAAAAAAAATATAAAAATGATTTAGTACTTAATTACTAGTTAGAATCTTGGTTTTGGTCTCGATCAATTCATCCCAGCCTCCAGATGGAAAAATTAAAAAAATTTCAAAAATTCGAATTAGGGGTGACGAGATGCAAAAGGGATTTTTAAAAAACTTCATTCCTTTGCCTCTCAGAAATAATAAAAACTAATTTTGACATCCTTTCGCTGCCAACAATTAAAACTGGAAATAAGAAATAAATTTATATACTGTGATATAATTTTTCTAATTATTACAATTAAATCATTATTTTTCCACATGCGGAAATAAAATTCAGTACATTTTACCATTTAACATATTAGCAGAAATTAAATATCTGATGTGGGCAGCACATAATTTTCCCTGCACACTCACATTCATTTTTTCTTTATTTCTTTAATAATTCATTAAATTGAGTTTAACTGCACAAAATAAAAACCATAATTATTTTAAATTACACTAAATGTGCCCTTTTCATTCAATTTTCGTTTTCATTTGGTAACTGAACTTATTTTCAGAGGTGGCATAATGAAAATGTGAAAAAACTAAAATATCTCGAAAATGGCTAGTCCTAGTGTAATGGGGTGGGTCTTATTATTTTTATCATTAAATATTACGTATAAAACAAGCATTTAAGTGATATTGTTGAGCATACATAATATTTTATTTTAGATTTTGAAGATTTTTGAAAACCATTTCACAAAAAAAGGCAGGTTATTTTTTCCCAAATCGTTACAAAATCTAATCAGCACCACAGGGTCACCCACAAGTGTCTTATCTAACAAATTTTGTAAAAATTAATCCAGTTTTTCAGCTAGAGTGGACACAGGCAATTTTTGCAGGTCATTTCACAAAAAAAGGTGGGTTCTTTTATCCCAAGTCGTACTGAAAACTAATCCACACCAGGGTCACCCACAAGTGACTTACCTACTGAATTTTATGAAATTTGGTCCATTAGTTTTTGAGTTAGAGTGGATACATACATTGCACAGA
This sequence comes from Amaurobius ferox, assembly GCA_951213105.1. NCBI lineage: Eukaryota > Metazoa > Arthropoda > Arachnida > Araneae > Amaurobiidae > Amaurobius > Amaurobius ferox. The sequence continues at coordinate 120,050,938 of OX578153.1, read as the reverse complement.
CAAACACACAGACACACACACACACACACAGGCATCATGCTAAAAATAGTTTTTTCGTATTCTAGAGGTCCCAAAATGTGTAGATCCATCGAAAACTCGAGATGCGATTTTCGGCACGATTCCAATACTTTTCCTATATATTACCATGTATTGCAGGAAAAGCAAAAATGTGTGCCATTTTTGTGCTTAAATCTGAAAGGGTTACTGACATTCGGAAAAGTTATCAATAACTGTTATTAAGTCTGTAGGCCTCCCATTTAATGACCACTAGCCATTTCAAATGCACAAAGTGCAGGTGGCAATGGTCAGTATATCATAACATTTTAACCCATTCACAACTGGCGAGTGAAGGAAAAAGCCTTTCCATGAGACCACGCACAGAGAGAATCGTCTGCTACTCCACTTCTTAATGCTAAGCCTAATGCAGCAAAAAAATCGTGTTAAGCATATTTTTTTTTTAAATATAGCAACCATTATCACTGAAATACTTGGGTCTTATTGTATTTGAGGAACTTGACTCTACCTTTGTTTTTCCAATGTGAGTCTTAAAAGCTTGTTTTTTTGTTGACAATTATTTGTATAACTATCACTAAAATACAGATTTAAAAAATTCATTTCCTGTAAAAGAGCTCCAAACTGTTTATATTTAATAAAATAGTATGGAAACACGTCACCTAATTAATACTTGTAGGCTTAAAAGTCTTTTATTAAAATCTTTTTACGACATATAAAATCACATGGCCATAGCGCTTTTAGGCACTATTATGCCCTTCATCAGTGGTGAAGTGAAAATTCAAATTCACTTCACCACTGATGAAGAGGGCACAATAGTGCCCGAAAGCATTATGGCTGTGTGATTTTGTACATCGTAAAAAGGAGATTTTAATAAAAGACTTTTAAACTTATTTTTTGGTTATCTTTGACTTTAAAATATACGCTCATATTTAGTTCAGAGCAATGGCGAAGCATGAAGGAAATTTAATGGCGGTTAGCTAAACAACCTGCTACCAAGCAACTCTAACTTTAATTATACATTAGAGGAAATATTTTATGCATGCATTAAGTTTGATTGATGAATAGAAAGAAAGTAAGTTGTTGTTGTTGAAACCCAGACCGTCCGACCTACCAGAAAGGTGTAAGGTAACTGTTTGGATGGTCGGGAAGTGCCACCCAATTTAGACCGGAACCCAGTGGGGGAGGCATCCACAGGGACCGTACCCTCCTTCCCCTTCCACCAACCTCTCGGAAGGACTTTCGGACCCACATGTTTAACGTGATTACGTGATTTACGTGATTACGTGAATCCGCATGAACACGGCGGCAGTTTTGGCAGTGGCTGGAATCGAACCCGGGCCTACCGAGTGCAACTCCAGCGCGCTAACCAATGGGCTACCGCGCCCAGAAAGTAAGTTGGTAGCTTTTTGTAAACCCTGTATCCCCAGGTTCCCTTAATGCTTCACTACTGGTCTGCAAATCAGAAAATTTGAAGAGATGACAGATCTTTGATATTTAAACTCTAATTATCTGTACTGGAAATATCAACAATATCATTGCACATATCAGTATCCTTCAAATAAATTTCCCACTAAGTATATCAACTATCTCACTTTCTTATATCAATATGAGGTTCATTAATCAACTGTCAAATCTCTTTTTAGTAATATACACCCATGATTATGAAAATTGCAACACCTTGAAGGAATTGTCAGATTAGAATTGTACAGGACGTGCAATTGACTAGAAATGCAGAGTGAATATGTATGCCTGGGCTCCGCAGCACCCTCTGAACATTCGTATAAAGAGTATAAATCGAGGGCTGTAGAAGGGACAGACAAGTATGGTATCAGTGTCCAGCCACGAGTTGAAAACTATTCTATTGGAGTCCCTATGCCTCGTCAACATCATAGGGCACCTTATAAGCAAACTACAGAGTTCAAACGGGGATGCATAATCAGCCTGCAGGAAGGATGATTTTCATACTGAGATATTGCTGCCTGTAAGGGGCATAATGCCACAACAGCAATGCACGTGCGGAAGCAGTAGACCAAAGAAAACTGGACGAGTCAAAACTCGGCAGTAGACCACGCAATGTGACAACAACATGGGATGATAGATATCTTATCCACATGGCAATGACAAACTGTACAGTTTTTTCTTGAGTGTTAATGCAGCACTGGAACACTGCTACAGGTGTGGTATTGTCCGCTTTTATGATTCGAAGGCATTTGTCGTGCAGAGGATTGCGTGCAAGCATTCCTTTGCAGAGGATACCACTGACCCTGAACCATCAATGTTTCAGGTTACAATGGGCAGATGAGTACAGATCATGGTGTGCAGATTGGCATCAGATCGTGTTTTCGGACAAGTCACGCTACAACCTAGATTACAATGATGGCCGCATACGTTAGATAATATTGTGTTGAACGCCATCTTCCTGCATGTATTTTAGAGCATCATACTGCACAAACATTGTGATGGTGTGGGGGTGCCACTGGCTATCATAGGCAATTTTGACCACTACATATTGTGGGTATGCTCAACAGGAACCACTACATGAGGGAGGTTTTGAAAGCCAAAATTGTACCCTTTCTTCAGCACACTCCTGGTGCTATATTCCAACAAGACAACGCCCTACCACATGTTGCCTCAAATGTCCAAGCTTTCTTCACTGCACAGCAGATACTGCTTCTTCCTTTGCCTGCCCGTTCACCAGACATGTCACCGATTGAACATGTATGAGATATGGTTATTAGGTAACTGGGCCATTACTGTTCTCCAGCAGTCACCATCAATGAGTTGTGGACTCGGATCACAGAAGTCTGGTAAGCAATGCCCCAGGAATATATCCAAATTCTCTTTGATTCAATGCCATGTTAGAAGCTCTTATTGCTGCTAAGGGCGGCTTCACAAAACACAAAATACTGATTTTGTACCAACAATGTGGTTGTATTGATCTGAAACAGTCATCATTTATTTGTATCACAAATTAGTAATATGTGGTATAAATGTCATTCTAATCTGATCATTCCTTTATGGTGTTGCAATTTTCATAAACATGAGTATATTTCACTCTTTTCACCATGATTATTACAATTCTTCTGACTAAACTTATACTAGCTAATATGCACTCCCCCTAAAAATTGATGATAAGGATTCCCAGCTCTAACTTCCCTTCTAAACATCCACCCCAAAGCTTTCTTCATAAAAATAAACACAGAATAAATACCATGAAAGAAACCATCCTTTTAAATCATCCAGTCAACATGCCTTTTAAATCATCAGACCACCACAATAGCTTGCACATGTGTTTGTTTAAATACAATTTATAAAAATGACTTCACATTCTCATGAAAAACAAAAACCAAAACCCAAATGTGAAGTTAATGACCCAAGTAACTAGCTTTTCAAAAACTATGGGACTATATTGCCATCTAGTGTTGTTACACTATAATAATAATAATATTTTAAACTTAGTTAATTGCTTTAAGTTAAGTAGGCTGCCTTTTCTGCTGTAACTTTATAAAGCAAAACTAGTTATATAGCTGTCACAAATAGCACATGTCAACCATAAATTTATAATTATGGAATTGTCAAATATGTTCATACTAGCAAGGGGATGACTTTTGTGAAGGACTTATAGTAAACTGTGCTGATATAATGTTAAGCATAGAAAAACCATTAAACATGGCATGCGAAGTCCATTAATGATATCTGTACTGAGAATCAAAACTTTGCTTTACAATTTGACTCAATGTATTTTAGTTGTTTTGAATTAATTATTGATATATATTAAAATATATATTAAATTATTATTAATCACTAAGCCCTATATGATAGCAGAAATGTTCTAAAGTATAACACTTTTTATAATAGTGCTGTTTAGCAACTGTAATTATTAAAATCCAACCAACTGATGAATGACCATTTTGGCCAAGGGCAATATTGAAAAGAATTTGCTTTCAGTATTAGTTTATGGCAACCCAATCTGCTTATTTACATTCTCATCTTACTTGCACTTCTCTTTATGCAAAATTGTTGTCATCCGTTGTTTGATATAATCGTAAAGTTCATTTCTCAATGTCATTATATATTTAAATAACTTCATATACAGGAATATATTTACATGTCTTTTAGTTGATATAATACACACATGCATATAGATATTTTGTTAATTCTGTGTTTCTTTTATATTAAGATAATAATTGATTACTGATTAACATATTTGGTCCATCAGTAAATTTTATATCATTTTAATATTTTTAGAAGAAATGGAACTTTGTACTTGTGCTGGATTTAATTTTTTATATTATTTTGCCAATATTAACTTATTATGAAATGATAGGCACATTAATGTTTACAATGAGATTGTAATTTATATTGGTTTCCCTTTGTTGAATAATTGAAAAATATTTATTTACCAAGATTTTAGATTTTAAATATAGTATTAATCCAAAATGAAGTTAATTTCTTGTTAAATCAAGAGATGGTTGGGGGGGGGGGGGGTCACTCATTTAAAATTCTATATTTTGTCAAGATATTGTAGAGTGTAGCAAATTTGACATTTATAGTTCAGAGCTAATCAAAAAACAATTTAGTAACAATTTTAATTAGCTATAGCTAATTTTTGTAGCCATAATATGTATACTTGTTAAGCTCCCTGAAATGTTGTTTATATAAACTGCTTATTTATAAATTTATTAGCAACATTTATTTTGAATTTGTGATTTATTTTGAATGCACAGTTTGTAATGTTATATTATAGCTTACTGGCTTGCAGTTTCACAAGCAATTATGTACAGTTATAGAATTCAATAAGTTCAATTTCGATTGGATACATTAAAACCTTTTATACATATATAATGCTTAATTGCTTTATTGATAACTTCTGTGAATGAGATCATATTAACTAAATATAAATAAATGTGTTCATTTTTTCATTAAATTTCAGCTCTTTATTTTTTCTTAATTTATTTTAAAACATCAGCAGTTAAAATGGTAAAAAATTTTGAATTTCAATTTCACTTATATTATAATTTATTTAATTAATGTATTTAATTTCTGTATTTTTAAACAATTAATACATTAAAATTGTGTTAATTATGTATTTTTACTCTAACTTAATTTAGTTTAGACAGTTTTTTTTTTCAAGTTCAAGGAGTTTGAGTCTGCTTTGGAAAATACCAACGCAGGTATCGGAATAAATTTTTCCTGACCTCTCCAATACTGGAAAATTGTCAGAAATAAATTTCTTAAGCAACAACTCTTAAATTTCTTAAGCAACAAGTTCCACCAATTAGCAAAATATGTTGATGGTGTCACAGATATAAAACTGATAATATTATTTCAAATAAATGCCTAAAATACAGCATATTTGTATGCAAAACATTATAAGTACTTGACATAAGTGCTTAAGTTAAACACATTATAAGTACTTTAAAAGTTTGATATATTGTCAAAGTTCAGAAGCTTGAAATAAAAATTTGAATGATCAAAAAAATATACATTTAATTAATTTTAATATATGTAATATGATAATGTTTCAGAATTACAATTTCAGTAATACGTATGCAAATATATATCAAAATGCAATTACGCATAATTTGCATAGTGTAGGTTTTTAATGACATGGGTTATTTTCGATCCAAATATTATGCATTGTAGTTGCAAACTGAACCACATTAGGTTTTTCAATTAAAACTTAATTTATTTCCAATCACGAATTCTAGTAAACTCCTCATTACAAATTTACATTGTCAAAGCAAATAAAAAATTTCATCATAAAAACTACATATATTTAGACATGCATAGACATAGATAGTCATATGCATGTCATATTCATTTTTAAATTCAAAATCAAAATGCACATAAAATCTCGTATTTAGATTTAAAATGCAAAGAAAAAAACAATAAAATTCGGATTTTTTTTTTAGCATGCTTTAAAAGTAAATTGAAAAGAAAAATATACAGGGTATCAGCTGGATTGTAAAGAATGCTATTTGCAACAATATATAAATTAGAATTTAGCATTCTAAACTATTCAAAAATACTAATTACTTACTGTAAAACAAATTAATACTAAAATTTCTCTCTTTGAATACAGACACTTTAAAGGACTAATTACCCAGAGTGCCTTGCAATCAGTCCTTTATCACCAAACTTACAGCATTGCCAAATTTAAATATCACCAATCTCTGAATACGCAAGGGTTTGAATTAACACAGCTCCAATACATGTGTCAAAATTATTAATACTAATCTGCATGATATTAAGTTAGCATCAATAAAATTTTGCACATGAGTATTTCCCCTAGTCACTTTTATACTTTTAACCCCCCTTCAGGATCATTGTGAGCAATAGGTGACAGGAAGATTCTTCCCCATTGACCAAACAGCACACATTTGTGACTTGTTTGAAATTATTGCATTATAAGAGACAAAAACATGAAATATTTCATTTGAATTTTTGAATGATATTATATGGTGTTGTAATAGCAGTAAATTTATAAGGAGCAAATGCTTTGAGCAAACAGATTAGAGATTTTCAAACGGAACTTTTGTCTCGCATGTGGGTCTGGGACAGCGAAGGTAGATTTATGGAAGTAAGCAAATCATCAAGTGAGTCTGCTACAGCAATAAATGCTGCAGCAGAGATGAAAAAGTAAGCTGTTTTCTGTTTCTTGCAGCCCCTATTTATTTATTTATCTTGTTGGTAATGAAATTTTAATTATGGTATCACTGTTGTAAATATCCAATGGTTATGTGGCACTGAAACTGTCTGGCAATAAGCAAACTTTCCCCCCCCCACTTCTCAGTTTGCACACAGCAATCATGAAATTAAAACACTATCACACTCGCATAATTCCAATCTTGATAAAACTTCAATGTACATTAATTAATTAGTATTTTTACTTTCCCTGCAATACATGGTAATGTATAGGGAAAGTATTGGAATCATGCCAAAAATCACAACTCGAGTTTTCAATGGATCTACACATTTTGGGACCTATAGAAAAAACGATTTTTAGCATGACATCTGTGTGTGTGTGTCTGTCTGTGCAATGTATGTGTCCACTCTAACTCAAAAACTAATGGACCAAATTTCATAAAATTTGGTAGGTAAATCACTTGTGTGTAACTCTGGTGCTGACTGGCTTTTGGTACGATTTGGGATAAAAGAACCTGCCTCTTTTGCGAAATGGCACGCAAAAATTGCCTGTATCTACTCTAACTAAAAAACTAATAGATCAAATTTTACAAAATTTGGTAGATAAGTCACTTGTGGGTTATCCTGGTGCTGATTAGACTTTGGTATGCTTAAAAAAAAAAATAGCCTGCCTTTTTTTATGAAATGGCCTGCAAAAATTGTCAAAATCTAAAATAAAGAACTATGTATGCTCAAATATATTAATTAAATGCTTTTTTTATACGTAACGTTTAACGATGAAAATAATAAGACCCATCCCATTACACTAGGACTAGCCGTTCTCGAGATATATATATTTTTTTCTCACATTTTTGTTATGCCACCTTTGAAAATAAATCCAGTTACCAAATGACAATGAACATTGAATTAAAAATACCAATTCAGTGCCATTTAAAATAATTATGACTGTTATTTTGTACAATTAAACTCAATTTAATAAATTATTGAAGAAATAAAGAAAACATGAAGATGAGTATGCAGGGAAAGTCACGTGCTGCCCACATCAGATTTTTTTTTAATGTACAATAAGACATTAGTATAATTGCATAATTGTACAATTAGAGGTTGAAATCTTAGATAGGATTTCTGAAGATAGTAAACAAGCGTTTTGCATTCTTGTCCAGTTATATTCAGTCATGTTGCAATAAATACCTTCTTTTCTGGATTGTTAACTGCTAAAATATCAACAAACCTGGCAGTGATATCAGTAAAACTACAATATAAGTTATACAGATAAATAACTGAGGAAAAACTGCAGGGCTTTTTGTCAAACCATGTTTTATGGTGTATCATATACATTTTTTTTTTTTACCTTTACCATATACAAGAAGTTAGCAAAAAATAAAGTTATGCATATAATTTTAATGTTTTCATGTATTTAAACTTAAAAATTGTCAAGTTTAAATAAATACAACTTGATACATTTTTAGGGAATAACTACATTTAAATCTTTGAAAGTTTAGGGCAGCAGACAATAGTATGAAATACATGATATATGCAAAAACTGAGTTATTGAGATAAAATGCTGAATTCTTAATGCACATTAGGCTTAATTTCAAAAAACAAAACCTAGGCCCATGGTAGCATCCTTTCTTAGGAAGTGCAGTCCCATAAGTGTGTTTGACATGTAAGGCACCAGTCCTGCATGGGTTAACGGAGTAAATACATGATGGCTTATAGGAAAAGTCATATGCTACCCAACAACAAATATTTAATTGTAAACCCATATAGTTGCAAAATACATGCTTATACTGCATGATCAAATGGGTTTAACTGCATTGTTATATCTTTTTCTTATATTATTTTTTAATTTTTTAAATGGCTTTTAGTAACATATAGTTTAAACCAAAAACTCTGCTGTGATAGTTATTTATTAAATATCATTTTATGCTAAGCAAAGTACTAGCATTACTATTTTATTAACACTTTTCGAAAACAATGCATTTACAACAAAATATGGAAGAGTTTCTGGAATGCAATTCAGAGACTGAAAACAATCCTGCATACTACAACTACAGAGCATAAGAATGATTAATTTAGATAACATACCTAATTCCATTTTTTATATCAAAAGCGGGAACCATGGAGGCAGGATGTTCAGACATTAAAGACATTAACATTTGAAGTACATCGTGAAGATTTTCATCCTGTGACAAAAAAGTTTTAACTTGAATAAAAACAGTTAAAATTAAAAATTCAGAAAATTTTATAGCACAGTTCTACAAACCCATTACTCTAAATAAGATATCGTTTGGCAAATTCAAATTTAAACTTATTAATATAAATATCAGTAGAATAAATAGTCTTAAATTTTAAACAAGGGCTTATTCTTTAACAGAAACTATCTGAAAGGCTATTTTTAGGATAGCAGTTCTCCATCAGTAGTATGCGAGAAGATGATCGGTGGTACTTGTATAATTTGTACAATATACAGTACAAAAATTTTACTAGTACATATTTTCAACTATGCATTTTCAGTACGTAGCATGTATTTTCAATAATATTTAATTTTAATGTTCAGTTCGCATGCATAGTTGTCTCATCGTTGAGTAGTAAAAAATTAGATATAAAGAAATTAATTTCTGTCAAGCAAGCACATGTATTACATTAAATCATTTTATTAATCATATCGTTAATCAATAAACATATTACCGGCTAATCAGATTGTTAATCGACTAATCACATTGTTAATCGTATTTGTTAATATTTATTATTTTTGTTCAATTTTTTTTTATTAGAAATGAAATAAAAATATGTGATAATAATTTAATAAAGTCCACAGTCTTGATTTGCTCTTTGTACACATACACATTTTTGTTGGTGATACAGAAATTTTTGAATTTCAGTTTTGGTGATACGCATTTATGAAAAGATTGGAATCCCTTGACATAGAGCATTCCAATAAAAACTATAAGTTACTAGCCTGCATGCCATTTGTTGCTCACAATGTTGCTATTTTTATGGATCATTAGCAGTTCTTCATTGAAATCTGGAAATATTGGAATATTGGAAATCTGGAAATATTGGAATATTGGAAATATGGAAATATTGCTATATGGCTTCATTATATTTGGAAATACAGTACAAGGAGAACAAAAAATAGAGAAATATCACTTCCATTGTATTTTCTTTGTTTTACATATTATTGCAAACTCTTTTATCAGCATTACAACACCTCCAAAGGAACCCAAGTATTTCCAAAATGCATGTCTGCTTTCATCCTTTTATTTATGGAACGGTTCACATTGTGATTTCATTATTTAATCTAATAAATAAATAGTCCCTTACCTCATGGACGGTAGTCAAATAATTCAGTATGCTTTGCAACTCATCCTCCTTGACACCATTTCCTTTCAAAATCAACTGTTTCAAAAATAACAAAATGTAGGCTCGAATGGACATTATATCATTTTGATTAGGACGGGGGCCATCTGCAAGGAAGAAAACACATTTAGGGAGTGAAGGTATAATTATTAAATGGCACTTTTTTAAAAGCTGTAGAGAAAAAAATTCAACATGCACATGAAAAGCAATAAAAATGTTACAGGATTTAAACTAAAGGAATACAAGTGATGCATTATTCAGAAGGGAAAAAAATGTGCTTTAGCTCATACAATACACAGTGCATCAAAGAATTTTTAAGCCTGGGTCTGTAAAATGAAATTGGAACAAGAAATTATGATTTGTTTTGATTTTTTATTCAAAATAAGCTCCTCCGGCTTCAATACACTAGTTACAGCAATTTAATAATGATTCGAATGCTTGTTCCAGTTCACTTTCTGGAATGGCCTCCAAAGCAAGAGTCGAAGCTGTTTGTATAGTCGAAATATCATCAAAATAACACCCTTTTAAATTCATTTTAAGTTTTGATAATAAAGAGAAGTCGCAGGGTGCTACATTAAGCGAATACGGTGGATGATTCAACACACAGACGTTATTTTTTGCCAAAAATCTACGAACAATAAGTGAGGTGTGACTGGGTGCATTATCATTGAACAAACACCAACTGTGTTCATCCCAATATTCTGGACGAATATGACGAATTCTGGTCATCAAACACTTCAAAATATTTAAATAATACTCACCAGTAATTGCTTGTCCAGTTGGAACAAATTCTTTGTAGATAATACCCTTACTATCGAAGAATATAATGAGCATTGTTTTGATTTTGGATGGAACTTTTCTTGTTTTTTGGCTGGTGGTGAGTTTTTTGACTTCCATTCCGCATTTTGTCGCTTTCTTTCAGCATTATACTGAAAACAACATGTTACATCACCTATTACAATCGATTTTAAGAAGTTTGGATCATTTTCAGCAGCTGAAATGATGTCTCTGCAATGTGCACTTCTCCTTGATTTTTGTTCATTGGTTAAAGTGTGTGGAATAAATTTAGAACAGACTTTTGTTTTGGCGAAATCTTCATGCAGGATGGTTCGAATCATTTCTTTGTTGATGTTTAAAGACTCTTCCATCATTCTTAGTGACGCAGCACAGCAATTGTTTGCCACGAAATCACACACCTTTTCAATAATCTCTGGTGTCCAAGATGAACTTGGTCTTCCAGTATGCTTATCATCCTCTAGCTTATATTTTCCGTCCAAAAAACGTTTGTGCCACAAAAAAACATTTGATCTACTTAAACAAAACTCACAGTAAACTTGTTTCATCAATTGGTACGTTTTTGAGGCACTTTTACCAAGTTTTGTGTTAAATTTAATTATAGCTCTTTGTTCCATCTCAATAATTCAACATGAAAAAATTTTACTTCTGTAATGAACAGCCATATCTTTTGAGTTAGTTTAGCAAATGCATCAAAATTTTGGCAGTGTGCCAGCAGACGGTCGAGGTTTATCATACATGCGCGATTACACTGATGGAGCCACTGTACGCTGACATGTAGCGCCAGTCTTAAAAATTCTTTGACACACTATTTATTTCTTTTGACTAGAAGGTATGCCCGCCATATGACGGAAATTAAAATCTGCAAATTATTACCTCACATTTCGTGTCATTTTTATCAAATTTTATCAAATTTATGCCAAACGTCACAGATGGACAAACAGAGAAATGACTTTTTCTTATAGTAGATTCTTATATTCATTCCAAGATATTGAATTTTCATCGATTTGGTGACATTTTCGTTAATTTTTGTGATATTTTGTTCAATTTTGAGACATTTTAAAAAACTGGCCAAAACTGTCACCAAGTGGGACAGTTGGACTGAGAGACCAACACTGCCGAAACATCATTACAATACTATCCCCTTTCAAAACACAATGAATTTATTGATTTGGTGTCATTTTTATCGATTTGCCAATATTGGGCAACATTTTAATCAATTTGGTGACATTTTAAAATTTAATACGGAGATTTACAATGAATTGTACCAATGCAAAAGTTTAAACAAGTTTTGGACATTGTGTTATACGAAAATATTCTATACAACGGCATTGCTTTTTACAAGCAAATCAAGGGTGTGCCAATGGGAGGAGGATGTTCATCTTTATTGGCAAATCTATACTTACATCATTATGAACAAGGTAATCACATTTTAAACGAATTACCATACTTTCGTTTTGTCGATGATGTCCTTATTGCACAAGAAAATATAGATGTCATGTTTGATTTCAGATTCTATCCAGCCAATTTAACTCTGATCGAAAATATCGCAGAAAAGTCAAAGGAAATTAATTTTCTGGATATTCGTATACATTTTCCAAAAAACATGTCTACGTATTATACAATTTATGGCAAAAGATGGCAATACAAGTTCAAGATACATTACATTATCAATTGGCATTCTAATTTAAGTATTAAGATAAGTAATTCATCATTTTAAGCGTAGTGCACGTATGCATTCATTTAAAGAGGATCGGATTAGGCATGATACTTTATTTATAAAGGAAGCTTTAACGCAAAGTTATCCTTTTCTTTTTATAAGACAGTGTTACAATGTTGTGTACAGTAAATTTATGGATGCATTTCAAAAAGATTTTGGCAACACAGTTGTTTATATGTAATAAATGGCAACGATGCTGAGCGGGATTATGCGTTGGTCTTATCGAAGGTCTAGGTGCTTTGGTAGGTTGATTGGAATTGGTCAGGTATTTTATTTATTTTTGTAATTCGAGGTTTTAATTCAAATCTGTTTCTTTTTTAAACCTTTTATTTCTTTATGGAGGCATTGCCGTCTACGGATGCACGTTCTTGTGTGATTTGCGTCTTCTACTTTGATGTTATTCTGAATTAGGACCACAGGTGATATATGGCTCCGGGAGTGTTTCCTAAGGTGTAAAAAGTCGACTTGTAACTAGGGGTCGCCCTAGTTACAAGTTGAACTAGGGGTCACCCTCCCTCTAGGCCTTTTATATATGCCCTGTTGGTCTTTTTCACTTTATTCATGTATTCATGTTCTTGCAATTTTTGACTTGTTATATTTTCTCGACATTAACTAGCTGCATTGCACTATTATGTCTTGAATTTGATTTAGTACTATTTGTACATTGATAATTACTGTTTTTTGACATTCTTATATATATATATATATGTGTGTGTGTGTGTGTGTGTATATATATATATATAATTACACTGAAAGAACAACCAATGAATAAATAAGAAGAGATAGATAATGAGACATTCATTATATATATATTTTTAATAAACAGCTCATTTACTGATACTATTATAGTCTTAATCTACCATATAATACTAGCTCAGTATTTTTCATATTAATTGTTATGCTTTTGAAACTTTTTTATTTTATATATATATATATATATATATATATATATATATATATATCTATATATATATATATATATATATATATATATATATATATAGGTGTGTGTGTGTGTATTTACACACTATGAGAGAGAGAAATTTTGAATGACATGCAAGAATATAGTAGTTATTACAAAACAATACAATTTGATTATTAAAATTGGAACTTTTATGCACAAAATCTTATTTTTAACTTTTATAAATATGGATCATTAAAAGTTCATGAGAATCCAATAGAACAAAAAAGTATGCTAAATTAAAAATGACATCTATAAGACAATACCTATCCCTTTAGGAGTGATGCCACTTTTGTTTCGTGGATTAACAACCCAGTAATAGTATTTAAGAGTGTGCATAGTTTGCAACACAGTACTGATTCGACGTACATTGCTGTAAATCTGTGTGTCAGCCAAAAAATCTGTTGCAAGGTATGTAAACAGTTTTGTTTGAACCTAAAATATAGAATGCATATTATATTTGCAAGGGAAAAGAAAAATCAAATTTACAGACAAACAACAAAAATATATGATCAAAAATCATTTTGAGCTAGAAGTGGTTACACAGTAATTTAAAGGATATTATTAGAGTAAAAATTTGCCAATTAACATTTATGTTTGTGGATAGAAAACTCTTGCTACATTTAGAACAAAAATCGAAAATATGTGACAGCACAATTCTGCCGCTACAGCCCAATAACACATATATATATGGTATGCCCCAAAGCAGTTAAAATCCAATGTCATTTACTTGTGGAAATAATATAAAAACAATTTTATTTAAATTTCTAAATCCTACTACATGGTTATGATGCAAATTTTCAATGGACACAACAGTGACTTTCATACAAAATATTTTATAAGCATCTAGGAACAGCAAATTTGACAGATTAATTCATATACACAAATCAGCATTTTTTTTTTTTTAATAATGTGAAAAAGAGGTTGAGAATTGAATTGTCTTCCATCCCTTTCATCTTATATATTTATTTTTCTTGGTAAAAAAACTTTTAGAGATGGTTCTCAGCGAATTTTAAAAAGTACAAATTGCTTTTAAGAAAGATATGTATTAAGCATTTTTTCAGAGTTAGAATTAGATAACCATGATGAAGTGAACAAGACTTTTTATTAATAGCAGAAAAATTCAATGCTTTGACATATATCCCACACTGCAAAAAATTTATTCTTACTGCATACTTAAAATTTAAAAAAAAAAATTAATAAATAAAATAGAAATAGAAATTTCAAAGAAGTCTGGAAAATGAATAGATACTTTCAGTGACTATTTAAAAAAATATTTCCATACATCTATACTATTAAAATATATCCAACCATGTGCTATGTATGAGTCAGGATACCTGTTCGGAGATTTACAATGTCAATACTAGGTCTCGAAAGTAGAAAATGGTCTCAAATGAGAGACATGGATCTAGGAATGAAAGCTATGTAAGTGAACATTTATAATTTTAAATAGATTTTTAATTATTTGCAGAAAGCCAAACCCCAAATCTCATAACTTGATTTTCCAGGGATTTAAAACATGAATTCTTGCTGTACAAAAGTGCAATTTGTCTTAAATGGTTAATACACATATTGGGAAAAAATTTATTAAAATAAAAATTTAAAAAATAGATTTTTAATTATTTACAATTACACTGTACCTTTCTTCCAAATATTTTCTCATCATTCACTTTACAATATTTTTGTGGCTCAAAAATAGTAGACGGTATCATCATAAACTGCAAAATGCCAGATTTCACAGCAGACATTCTTGATTTTTGTGAGAAGCATGATTACAAAAGCTGATATATTCATCGAAAATAAACTAAACTGTTCTTGCTTAAACAAAAACTAATATCTGAACAATCGAAAGGTATCTGACCCTATGTGTCAGAATATCTGTTCAGGACTTTAAAACATAAATTTTGGGTGGAGAAAGTAGAGATTAGTCTTAAATGAGAGATACATATCTCGAAATGAAAATTTAAGAAATGGAACAGATTTTTAATTATTTGCAATTAACCAGCACTTTTATTTTAAACATTGTCTTTAAAAGTGTATGGAAGAAGGCATAGACAAACTAAGATATCTTGGGAGAGTGGCAGCTGTGATTGTAAACAATGAATTCTGTAAAAGTATATTTTTATCACATTACAAATATATTAATAAACTTACACATAAATAGGTTTGTGCTAAAAGTTTTTTTTTATTTTATTAGTTAAACATAATGAAAATAAATTTTGTCGTCAGTTCTACTGATAACGACTCTTCTTAGCATTGCTTTAGAAAGGTTTTACTATATTTTAATAAAAGTCCATACATAGCTCAATAGCCAAATTATGCATATATTCATGGGAAATTTAAATGCATTTATTTACATTATATGTAAAATGCCACAAAAGTCTAACAAATAAAGCCTGCTAGCACTGTTTAACTAGAAACTCAAACTCACACTATGCAGCTTCACTCCATGAATCAGAGATCATGAGTATAATGAACATATTATACTTGTTACATCAAATGACAAATTTCATGAAAACCTACTAAATACTTTTTATGCTACAGTTGTTATTTGCATAGCATAGCACAGATACATAAGCATGTGTATACATGTCATGTTGAAAAGTTGATTTATGCTCTAAAGGACTCAAATTGTGTTCACCTTAATTCTAAATTTATGAACCCAATGCAACACTTTTCATATATATATATATATATGAGGATCACAATGAAATTTTTGAGATACGGCTAAATGGTACAGGTTAAACTTACCAACTCTTAGGAGTGTTTAAAGTACTTCCAACATCAATGCACATTTGTAGGTGAATTTTCCAAAGATTAAATGCTTCAAGCCATCCATTTCTTGGAATTGATGAAAAATATGCTTTTATAGCCTCATCAATGTCATCTTTGGAATGAAAACGATGTCCATGTAAATTTTTTTTAGATTAAAAAATAGCCAAAAGTCACACATAGATAGATTGGGAGAATAGGGTGGATGTTCTATTACTTTGATGCTTTATAGTTCAAGAAATTCGACTGTCCTTCTTGCTGAATGAGAAGATGCATTGTCATGGTGAAGCACGAGTCCCCTAACATTCACTTTCTGAAGAATTTCTGGAAGACACTTAGTAGTGTACCAGTTAGCTGTAACTTCCTTCCAGCTTTATGGCTTTGACCATATCTGTACTTCTAAAGAACATGGCATACATTACTTTTTTCATTGCTCGTTGTCTTTTCACCATTGTTGATTTGAAATCATCTTCAAAGATCCATACATTACTTTCTTGACGTGCTGGACAGTCAAAAAGCAGTATGCACATTTCATCACCAGTTATGATTTTAGAAATAATGCCGTGTCCACCATCATTAAGTAATTTTAGGGTTTCTTTACTGATTTTGACAAACTCCGCTTTTTGGTGTTTTGTTAAATTGTGGGGGACCCAGTGACAAACTAATTTTTTCATATGTAGTTCTTCATGAATAATTTTATGTATAGCTGCGGATCCAATGTTAAGTTCCTTCTGTATCATTTGGTAGATATAACAATTATCATCAATTGACATTTTTCGAATGGCCGACACATTTTCTGGGATTACAGCTGACAAAGATCTTCCTGAGTGTTCTTCATCCAGGAGAGAATTTCGACCTCTTCTAAACTCTGTAAACCATTGGAATACAGTGGCAAGAGATGGGGCATCATTTCTATATGCTAATTGTAGACGTTGAACACATTCTTCATGATGTAGCCCCACTTTAAAATCATAGAAAATCATACGCCGATAATGCTCTCGCATCAACTCTATTTTCTTTTCTTTTTCAAAATTTATTCTACGATATCTAAATTGTAATTGTTGCCATAAATTATAGTCTGCAGGCATAAAAGAGTTCAAATTTAAACATCTAAGCAATAATTTTTTTTAGCGCATATCGTCTGCCCCTGTCTCAAAAATTTCAGTGTGACTCTTATGTTGTATATATATATATATATATATTATATACATGTATATATATATATACAGTATTGTAGTGCTACACATAGCAAATAAGCATAAAATATTTGTCTAAATACAGTATACAATAAAATTTAAAAGTCAATCAGTTATGAAAACAAAAAACAGCCTTTTTCTTCAGGACAAGCAAGAATAGTAACCACTTATTCAAGCAACTTCGACATCTGAGGTAGAATAGTACATGTGACAGGAGGAATTTGCATTACAACATTTTTGTTGTAATGTACATTATTTTCAATCATTCTCCTACTGCCTGATATGTGAGTCGTCACACGTCATGTATTGACGCTACGTGGACCGTTCTCGTAAAGTGGAGTAAATAAAGAAATACCTAATACCAGTAATTAAAATGAAGAGGCTTAATTTTAAACAATAACAAAGAATTTATTTCATTAAGATAAAACCTTATTTAATAACTATTAACATCTGGTAAATTTCATATACCAACATCTTTAGTGTAGTACATTAAGACAATCAAATCCCCTCATTCTATGATCATAATATGAGCATTACAATTATTAACCTATTAATGTACATTAACTCACTATTCTTACAAGCCTACGTCTTAATGGCCCAGGTTAACCTTATTTAGGAGGGTCAGAGAGATAATAATAATCAAAGTGCAATAATATGTGTAGAATTGTCCTACCTCGATCATCACTGCCGATGTCGGACTTTATGACAGCGCGCTCCGGCTCTGTCCCGTGGGCTCGCTCTCTCCGAGATCCGTCGCTCTTGCGACCTCTTCTTTTCACTCACAAAATTCAAGTCTTCGATTTCAAAAACTTAAAGTCCAAAGTTGCTCTCTGTCTCTACCCCCTTAACAAGGCGCCCCTGTCCATAATTGGCTAAGTAAATTAAGGGCTACGCCCTTCAGGCTATATTATTGGTCAAGGCCCCCCCCCCCCGAAATATGAGATATGCAGTCTCCAGTTTTAAAATCGTTGAAAGTTCTCACGAGAATTTTCCCAAGGTTCGAGTGATATAAATTGACTTCTGGGGTCAGGAAGTTCAACCCCTTCCGTTTGTTGTAGCACCTAATGCTGACATGAACTTGAGAAGCACCCTCTCTTTTCGAAATGAATGTCCGGTGCAGCTGCGTTCGAGGGAATGTTACAAAAATTGCCTCACTTCATGAGGGACCGTCTTCTTAGGTCCACTTCCTTTTTCAAAAGAGCAATGTTATATTGGGAATTGAAAATTACAATATAACAATTGAAAATTACAATATAACACTGCCTTAATTTCTCTCCATTCATTCTTTCTTTACTTTTTTTTTTTTTGCTATATTTTCTTTTTTCTGTGGTTTTTACCATTCATTTTTAGTATACTGTCACTTGTTTTCCTGCCTGTTTTTAACTCTTTATTTTCCTGGTAATAACTTTTCTCCTACATTTAGCCACATGTGCTACTCTACCACACATGCCAAACTTTTTTGAAAAAATGAGATTATGTTTCTGATTTGTCCTGAACAAGAAAGCTGTTTTTTTATCATTGAAATCGGTCGACTCTTAAATTTTATTGCATACTATTTTCATATTACTACCGTAAAAAGAAAATTTTTATATTAATTTAGTTTTCAATAGTGGTTTTCTTTTCCTTTTACATAGCAAATGTTTGCTTCGTAAGCAACTAGAGACATATCTACTTACTACAAGAATACATATGAGTGAATTACGAAATCAATATTTAAGTTTCAATAAATCAAGAACTTACTGCTGTTGGAGTATATATCCAAAGGGCCGGATTAAATAAGATGTGATCAAGCAACTGCTTTAACAATAATTCACTGTTGCTGTTGTTCACTGTGACCAAATATTTTGTAAGATTCAGGAATGAGAGAAGCACTTCTTCTGTAATGTGATCTCTAGATGCCTGAAATACAAACATTAAAATATAGTGAGAAAGTGTTGCCCAGTTTAAAGCAATAAAATTTGTAAAGACACCAGAAAGACATCCTTGGATGAAATTATCAAATTTCTACATACATAAGGCACTACCACAATAGACAAGGGGTATTTGGGGTTATAATATAGTTCCGTTGAAAAGCTATACTTAAAAGTCTTAAAGTACTGTATATGTAGTAGTAGATAGCAACGAAGTATCATTGTTTTCACTATTTATACTAAATGAATGACAAAATGTGATTTATGCAATGTTAAAATATATAATACCCCCCAAATATTTTTAACATGAAAATAATATAGCTCATAGTACTCTCAACAATATAATGACCAATGCTTAAAAGTCTTAATCAATTTTCTAAAGCAGTATTTTACAAGTGTATTCCAGGGGTTCTGCAACGTGATAGTTTCATGTAAATTTGAATGCATAGTTTGGACCACAATAGACTTTTTATTATTTTGGGGTTCCGTCATCAAATTCAATTTCAAAATGACCTAAAAAGTTTGAAAAACACTGTTCTAAAGGATCGATTTAAAATAACAATGGATTATAACAAAGATTATGTCAATATATTTGAAAATTATCTTATGTGAATCTAATGCTACAATCAATAGCCTGCTGGTCTATGACCCATGGCCTTAAGCCCATCATATGCACAAGGGATTACTCTGTAGGCAAATTCATGGTCCATTTTTGTGGTCCAAGTGCAGGAGTATTGTTCCTGGACATGCTATCACTGATCTGCCTTTTTCAATTTATTTATGTATTTTGACTTCAGGTTGAATCCCCATACTTCAGCATTCAGATATTTGCGATGCAGCTTGCTTTCTCTTAAACAATTGTTCATTACTGTTTAATTTCCTTTCCTCTCATTCTCTACACCTTCCTTAAGTGAGACATTTTTCAAAATTGCAAACTCCAACATGTGCAGCAATGTGTTTTGACCTATTGCTGAGATAAAGCTGTGCTCCCTTTCCCCTACTCACCTATGAGAGAGGGCACCTAAGTGTATTCGATGTTGGCTCTGTAGCCTCTGACCCACCTCTCCTAAGGGTATAAAATTAATCAGTGGATTGTCCCCAGGTCTACCTAGGCCTTCATGAAGTAGACTCTTCCAGGTGGCAAGGAAGAACTGTGTCTTTGTGGCCAGTTGCCAAACCCGTTAACAACTGAGGTCGAGACTCTGCTGATTATCTTTCCAGACCCGTACCGTGGGTGATTCTGACCTCTTTCCTCTATTTGTGGCCTAGCTGGGAGCAATAAAACCCTTTCTGCCTCCTTTTCCATTGGCATAAACCAATAGGTTGCCATGGAGGTGTGAGTTGAACATTTTCTCCTTCCTCTCCCCCTACTTTCTAAAATCTTTTAATTTTGTCTCCCTTAAATTTTCCATTGAAAATTAAAAATGGTATTTATTAATCAATGCAGGGCCCCCGTTAACCTTAATTCTTGAAACAAAGATTATGTTTTCATTTTTTGATACAGCAACCATTCTGTTTATACTCTTAAAGCCAAAATAGGCTTCTAAAGCAAACAAAGGTTCCTCTTATTGGTAAAATATTAGTTTAAACATATTTTAGAAGTTCTAATAAATAATTATAATTGACAATAATATCCAATGTTGAGAAGGCTGTTCAGAAAATAATTTAATGGAATTTAATAGAAATTGATTTCCAACATTCTATCTCCTTTTCTAGAGAATACAAACTGACTAGAGGCCAACAGCAAACAATTCAAGGGTAAAAGTAATACAGAAAATAAGTAAATAAGGTCTTAAAGATCCTTCAAAGTATTGCCTTACAAGAAAATAAAAGTGCTGCTGTAACATAACTAGATGCAAACTACTGTCCTACCGCCACGAGAAAGTCTCTGAACAGGGTTGCCGCAAGTAGACGAGTCGAAGAAAGGAGGGAGAAAGGTTTAAAATCGACTGCAACATTTGGCAAATCAAGCGCACTTCGTTAAGCGAAGAATCCGTTTCGTTTATCATGATGTACTAAAAGAAAATAGTAGATGTTTTTTATCCAACAGTTAAACAAAATTTTCGTATTAAATGACATTAAATTATAAATTAACTTAAAAATTTCTCGTCATTTAAAGTCATAAAATAATTTGTTATTATAGGCGACAGCGGTTACGGAAAGCCGTCAATCTATTAGAACAAAGTAGTTTTAGATATTTTCTTTTAGGTTCGGGCGATTTTGGGAGAGAAAAGCTTACAATTTAAAACTAGAATTTATATCATTTTATTTAAAACTAAATTTCAAATTAAATGAAAATTATTACAGCTTTCAATCAGCAAGTTACAGAATTATTAGCCAGCAAAAAGGAAAAAATAAATGAGATAAATAAGCAAATTATGACTTTAAAATATTCATTCTTTTCATATTTTTCAATCAATTATAAAATATTCATTCACATTCATTGGAATAACTATTATCTACTATGTCCGAATCACTTGAAATGTTTTTACATGAAGAAGAGTCTGAATCGCTATCCGACAGATTTATCACTAATTTCTTCACAATATCTTCTATCAGTCCATCTTTCTTTCAATAAATATTCTCTATTTTTTCAATAAATATTCTCTATTTTTTCACAGTGTTTTTTCCATTCATTTTGTGTTACTTTTAAAATAGCTTCTTAAGCAATAATTGCAAATTGTTCAAATAGATAAAATACTCATCTCAGTGTCATTAAGCGATTTCCCCCTCATGTTTTATCTTTTTAACTAATGACACTGAAACCTCTATCGCTTCCGCAGTTCTCTTCATTGCATTTGAAATTGGTATTTTTAGAGAATTTGCTGTTTTTCCTCTTCAAAAAATGCCATAACATTGTGGACTATTGCACATGCTTGCGAATGCAGTCTTTCCACTTTTAAATGTAGTCATTTTTCAACTAGACAAAATCCACAAAGTGTGCAACACAATACAAGTTACTTCACAGCTTTAAAAATCACAGAATGCGAGCGTCTAGCATTGACCCTAGTACAAAGCGAAATGCGACTTTCGTCGGTTCTATCTGCGCCAAATCCAAAAAAGTGCTTTCCGTCACACCTAAAATGCAGTGGAATAACCTGTTTCCATAGCGACTGCCACCATAACGTCTGCTGTCTGGGGACTATCTCGTGGCGGTAGGACAGTAAGAAACCCAGATTGAATTCTTTCCATCTAAGTGAAATGTATTTATTAACAAGTAAAAGCAAAAAACATAGTTTTTTAAAGTACCCTCTTTTATTATTTGTATGTAATTTAAATGCATGAAAAAATTAAATCTATGTAACTTAAATATATGAAAGACAATGGCATACTAAATTTGAACTTCTCTGATGTTGAGTTATTCCTAAAAAACAAGTACATTCCTACGGCAAGCCTAACACGGGCTAGCCCAATAAAGTTCAAAATCTAATAGTTAAAATATACCACAAAAGACAACAATATACCAAATTAGAAATTTGCAGCTGCTCTGGTTCTCAAGTTATTCCCCCAAAACAAGTACATTCCTATGGTGAGCCCAATATGTGCTAGCCCAACAAAGTTTAAAATCCAAAGTATTAAAATATACAACAGCATGCTAAATGTGGACTTTCTAACTGCTCTGATTCTCGAATTATTATTCATCAAAAATGAGTACACTCTCATTGTAAGCCCAAGATGGGCTAGTCTGACAAGGTTTGAAATCTAAATAATTGAAACTGTCCTGCCATTTATCTTAAACTCTCTTTTCCAAATTTAAAATGTATTAAAGTTCAAAATTTCTAAATTTTCTCCACTTGCTTTTAAAATTCCAATTATGTTAATATTGTTACCTGTTTTCAGCAATTAAATATTGCTTTCAAGTTCGTTTAAAAACTTTTGTATTCCAAATTACTTCACCCTTTTGAAAAATGCAGTTTGTTACGTGAATTTATTCTCATGCATGCACTTACATTGAATTCTTCAATTTACCTCATTTTCTAAATATTTCTAGTGGGGTTGCAACTGTTCTGGGGCTTGCCAAGATTCTTAAAATTCTGGAATGTGTGGGCAGCTAGTGTGCTTTCATAAGCACATTTTGACGTTATGTTTCGTTTTTGAAGCATCGCTATAGCAGTGCATTCGGTGTGTTCCACATGTCAGGAATTTGGCTTTATTCCCACCACTCTTGAATTTTACAGCTACAGATGTTAAACTAGCTAATTACGGCCTAAAAGTTTATTCTCCAAATCACTGATATTTTTCCTTAAAGGAGTCATACAAAAAGTTAGATTTTGTAGTTTTATACAAATACCTTCTCCAGGTTTGAAAATATTTTAGACAAACTTTCCTTGGAATTCAAAACAATTGGGAAAAAATGTTGTTTAAAAGTTATAAGTCTGATCAATCTTCTTGAAACAATCTATATATGCATATAAGTGCATGTTTAAAATTTTTTATTTTTTTCTTTTACTTTTTCTGAAGAATACAATTGGTTACAGTGACAATATATTAATATGCAAGGGGTCATTTTAACAAATGTCAACTGTACCAATCTTTAACAGTTAAAGTAGATTAAAATTGAGTACTAGAAACTGCAAAAGTAAAATGGCAAACAAACCTTTTGTAATAAATAGCTGATGACAAGGAAAGCTTTGTTCTGAATCATATGTTGCTGGACGGTTGGAGAATTCTCAACCAAATCACATACGAAGCCAATCAGTGTAGCGCTGAAAATTAGATCAATACAAAATATTTACTATATCGTAACTGAAGAAAATATCCTTTTAATGAATAATAAAACATACAATTTCACGGGGTTGGTATGAAATTCATAAACAACATTTTGCAATTAAATCAAAGACAACAAATCGTAGATTAAAAGGTCATTTAATAAAAACCATCCTGTATGACATATAAATATTAAAAAAGGCCAGAGCGCTTTCGAATATCACCATACCCTTCATCATTGGCTACGCTACTGATGAAGGGTATGGTACTTTAATATTTGTACATCATACAGTATGGTTTTTATTAAATGACCTTTTAATCTATGATTTGTTGTCTTTGATTTAATGCATTATTGAAGTTGATGTGTAACAACTTTAATTGTTAACATTTTGCATGTTAATCAAAATTTGGTCATGGGATTTAAAACTCTTTTCCTAATAAGACAAAAAAGGATTGAACAAGGAAAAAATTCAGCAAGAAAATGCTACACATATTTTATGTAAGGGGGAGGGGAATAAACACTTATTTATAAGATAATTCAAATTGGGTGCAAAACGTTAACATGGCACCATGCAAAACAATTATTGTACAATTTTCTGCTATGCTGTCTCACTGTGTGGGGAGGGCAGTAAAGAGGGAGTATCACTGGAGATATCTAAGGGAGACCAGCTGAAGGCAGCATGGAAACCAACTGAAGCAAAGCCTGTCTTCTACCGATGATGTCTTCTATATTCTTAAACCAACAGAAGCTGCTTTCTCTTTCCCATGGCCTTCAAGCTCCTGAATATTACTTGCTGCAGGAAAGATCAACAACTTATTTGGAGATTCACAAAGCTGCTTCAGGGTATTAGCAAAAAGTTTTAATAATGGCACATATTTCTTTAATTAATTTTTTTTTTCTCACACTAGTAATTCAAATTGCGAAAAATTTATCATGACCAGGAAGCAAAAAAAGCCACATTTAAACACAAAAGATGAATTTATTGATTCTCAATCTCTCTTGCGTCTCACTATGTTGAAGTGTTAGCATGTTACTGGTTTGACCATGGTAACACAAAAATAGGCTACTTGCATAAAGAAATCTCTCCAATAAGGTCTCTTATCTACATTTCTGTTTGAGTTCATCTTAAGAATATAATGTGAGCTGCCCCAAAAAGCTTTGATATCTTGTTCCTGCATGTTATACTATGCAACCATGAGATGTGCTTGCAAAAATAATGGGATGTCCTGTTCCATTGCTCGTGGAGAGTGCAAAGTCAGTCGCTGCTATAATTGTGTTACTAAGAAATATGAAGACAGCGGCATTGATGCAAATGATTGATTCTGTTTTGGATTATCATGTTTCTGGGTCAATCATGTAATTGATTTTACATATATTATTGTTTGTTTTCTTAAAGATCTTATTAAGCATATTATTGCTATTCTGAAATACATTGAATATAACTTAAACTTTTAAATATTATTTTATGCACATAATTTTTTTTCTATTGAAAACTCGGTTCCCTGATAAAAAAAGAAAAACAATCGATTATGACATGCTGCCATTTTGAAATGTGATATTCGTGATTTTCTTATGACCCAATTTTGTTGGACTTTGGATATTTTAAACAGAATCCATTTCCAAGTAGAAAACCACTTAAAATTCTTCTGTTGCAATTTTGCCCAGGTTTAATGGTAATTTTTCATAGTTTTACTGGAAAAAACTTTCTCGAAAAGATATTTTTTAAAGTTTTTCGAAAAAAAATTCAAAAAATATTGAAATTATTTTTGCATATTCATATATTTAACCATGTTTTCAACAAAACAGGAAAAATTATTTACAATTTTATCTATCAGGTTTAGAGATATAAGCATCCAAAATGTTTCTATTATTTGCAATACTTCAATTTTCACAACAGATACCCCACAGATAATTAGCCACAGATACAGTTTATCACATCAGAGTGCAACTTTATAAAAAATGTAAAATTGCTAGGGTTCTAATATAATTCATTAATAAAATAATGAAGCATTTTAAAAGCTTATTTCACTTGGGAAGATAACATATGGCCATACAATTCGGTACACAGGTACTTCAGGACCCAAGACGATGAGCCTCGGTGAGATATTTTTCATTTTGTTGTCGTTATGTTTGTTATAAGTGGGCATATTATTAAAACGTTCTTTAAATTTTGTCCACCAGAACTTACAGCAAATTGTAAATTCTAAAATCATTATTACATTTCTATACTCTCCACATGGTGCAACAACTAAGTTAGACGTAACATACGTACCAAGTCGTTGGCTTCTTGTCTTGGTTCTTAGACAGTGTAATACCCGATGGAATGTCCAATTGCCCAAGCAATGGGAATAATACCTAAAAGAACAGATTCCACATTTCAACTTACAAGTCAAGGTACACGAAAGTATGCACAAGAGAATGCAATTACAGTAAAAATGCACTGCAAAACAGAAGGATAGGAAATGACCAAAAATAAGATAAGCCAAAAATTAGGATATGCACATTGTAAAGATAGAAAAATACTAAAAGCATATAAAAAAAGATCCATTTCAAAAGATCTGATTCAATCATCTATAGGCTAACAACTCTTTTGCTATATATACTCATTAGAATTGAATGAACTGCATTTAATAGAATGAACTGCGATAGAATGAACTGTAATGCAATTGTTTAATAGAATGAACTGCAATGCAATTGTGTAATAGAATAAGTGCAATGCAATTGTTTAACAGAATGAACTGCAATGAAACTGTTTAAAAGAATGAACTGCAATGCAACTGTTTAATAGAATGAACTTCAATGCAACTGTTTAATAGAATTGACTGCATTTGTTTTAGTGTACAAAATCTTTCTAATAAAAAATGTCAGTGAATTAATTCACCAGATTGTACTGGAAGAAGATCCTGGTTTCGCACGTTATTTAAAAAGCATGCAAATTATAAAAATATTCACAATTTTATTCTTATTATCTTCGAAATTTTTGTTTACACATCTAATATAAAAGATATAAAAATCCAGTTCAGTATGAAAATTAATTTCATATATAAATTGCCTCCCTTATCATTATTTAAAGAATATATAAGTTTGGTTCTCTTTGCTTAGTAATTCATGAAAAATCACGATTTGGTCATTAGTCCAAAAGGAGAAAATTTAAATAAGTAGAAAAAAAAAATATTCATGCAATTATTATTTTATCTTACTGCAACACTCAAATAGCCCAAATGGAAAAATCATGGTTTAGGTACCAAGCCTTAGCCATAATGGAATAGATGACTTTAGTAGTTGAAAATTGCAGTAATTACTGTAATCTTAATTTGTACTGCTGAGACAACTGATAAAACACAAACCAAAAAATACCATTTATTTATTTATTCAACATATTCTTTATTACTAAGATAGGAATAAATTTAATTAAAATTGTTGATCTTATCATTTGACTACTTCAAGATTTTACAGGAAAAAAACAAAACAATGTATTTACATTGCTGAGCAACAGGATTTTAGGTTCCTCAAATGAAATTTTTTGCAAAAAGTATTGTGTCCGATTAGTTAAATGGAATTGTTTCTATGAACTGTTTTTGTTAACATTTTGACAACCTCCTTGGACATAGAAACTCAAAGTATATATGCCCAAATGGTTGCTCGAGTCCTTAGGATGAGTCGGACGGTCTTGGTCTTCAACACAGTTATGCATGTTAAAATATTAATTATACGTTATGCTTAATTAGATGATCAAGGATGTTAACATGACAATTTGGGAGAAAAGATCCAAAAATGGCAAAAATTGTTTTCTTCTTTTTCACAGATGAGTAAAAAACATTCATCACTGATGACCATTGGCTCTAAATTTTATATTTCGCAGCAGAATGGAAGCAAATTTCAGAAAAAACTCTGTTTCAAAGCAGTTTGGAGCAGTGGCAGCTCACAACTTCAGGAATGGGTACAGCAGATTCAGCGGCAGGATTCTCTCTTTTCCTCGACAACGAACACCAGCAAAACACATCACGCAACTGACAAAAGTGTTATCAAATATTATCAAAAAATAGCCAAACAAGTCTGAAAAATTCACCAAATAATAATAATAACCCACTCAGACAATAACTTTAACTGAAGCAGGGCTCATCTTGTGTCATCTGCTTCACTCACAAGCTGCCGCTGGTTTGGAGCAAGCATAGCGACTTGGAGAAGTTTGTGGCAATAGACAGAAATGAACGTCATTGTATGAATTTGACAAAATGAAATAACAAATCTACTGAAAAAATTAAAATTATACCTGAAAAGCAATCAACTTTAGAAGTAACATCTACTGCAATATTTCAGACAGCATTGTGGTAATATTGATATTACAATAATAAACTGACTTACCTGTATTCCTCCAATAGAGTTTAATGTACTGTGGATGGAATGTGTTGTTATGGCTTTTACATCCTAAAATGATGAATAAAAATGGTATGACATTAAAATGTATATAACATACCACTAATTATTAATAAAATATTACAAAATAAAAATAAAAGTCTTTAATCTATATATTAAACAGAAAAGCTACTTGCTTGTGTTGAATTATTTCTATGGATCTATTAAACCAATTAAAAGAAATTGGAAATGGTTGATTTTCATATTAAGTAAAAATTGTTAGATTTCACCCAACCAACTAGATTATTAAATGAAATGGTATGGAAATTTGCCAGAATATTTTGTTATACTATGCATTTCTGATTTGATTCTAGCATGGTTGTAGCAAATAAATTGTTTTGACCCAAATGTTCTGAGTTCAATTCATGCTGGCAACAAGTTTATAATTTGACTATTTTGAAAAAAATTTTGCATTTTGCAAATGTTCACAAATTTAAATTTTTATTTATTTTAGTTTTTGTGCTATCCAGTATTTTATTTTTTCTTTTATTTATGGCCTAAAATTAAAAAAAAAAAATTACTGGATTTTCTCTAATGATAATAATTTTACATGAATTGTCCCATACTTTATGATTATTATTTTGTTTTTATCCAATTATTTATTTATTTTAACATTATAATTAATAACATATTATTTTACTTCCATATAATTAATATAACTATTACTGATAACAAAATGCTGAAATGTGTCTCCATGAAATAATCCCCATACATAATTCCCTGTGAAACATGACAATATATAATGATTTACAGAAAAAGGGTTCAGTTGTCGGTAATATTTATTGCTTCTGAGGTAACATATTCATGTTTTATAGCCATTATAACAACCATACCCTTTTCAGTTTTCAATGTATTTAAGTAGTGACAAAGTGTTAGGGGTGACAAGGTAGGCGGTGTCTACCCAAATAATTTGCATAAAATAATGCATAATTTGCATAAATGCATAAAATGTTATCTTCGTAAATAAATGAAGAGAAATGCTGACAAATTTTTGCACAACTTAGAACCTGTATTCTTTTTCCTCTGCATGTACTGAGACAGAAATCAGATGCCGACTGTTTAAGAGAGACATATTTTAAAGTGTATTTCCTTGTTAATATTCCACTGAGACCTGAAAGAGTATTATGTGCATGTTGCTTCTGCCTAGACTACAACAGTTATCTGTTAAACATGTCTATCTGCCATTTTCATGACACACATTTGTTGCATTTCAAATAATTGAGGCTTTAACTAACCAGGCTACACTATATAGTGTGACTTGAAATTTTGCTTGTCATCCTCTTTTGTGGGCATATTTGGATTCTTTGGATTTTGAACCTCACAGGTACAGCCTGTTCTGAAACCACAAGATGTATGTATTTTGGAAATAACTCGAGAACCGAAGCAGCTGAAAGCTCAAAAAGAATAGGATGCCTTTTGAAGCATATTTTAACATTTTGGATTTTGAATCTAGTCTATCCAAAGCCCGCCATAGGAAAATACATGTTTTAGGAAATTTTAAATGTGCAAAAAATAAGTTTTAAAAATTCACACGAACATTTATTTTAAAATGTTCTGAAAATGTAGAAAATACATTCAAAATATTTCATTTGCTAACATTGGGCCCTGGTTTCATGTCTCCCTAACTTATTTTATTTTATCGTGTTTTGCCACTGGATTTACGTAGCTACATGCTTTTCAAATACAGAACCCATTTTCATTATGCTCTGCTTGTTAACAATTCCAAGAAATTAATTTTTTTTCTATCAACCTGAATTGGAAAAAAAAAATGGTTGTTTTTTAATGAAAAACCATAGTTAAACCATGGTTTAAACAAAAAAAATATATGGTCTAAACCAATGGTCTTTCTTAAACCAGTCATCCTTGCTATCAAGACAAAAATCTTTCAAGCTGATTTTCTCTGTTTTAACGTTTTAACTGATGAATAATGCAAAATTTGTGAGATAAGTTGTAATTATCGTAAAGACACCCAAGGGCCAGAGGCAGGTGAAAATCCTCAACTGCAATTGCCCTAGCATATGTCAGAAGGAACTATTCAGGCTCAGTAGAACTGGTATCAGAAGGGCTGTTGGGCTTCTTACTGGACACTGCACCCTCAAAAGACACCTAAATATTATGGATGTCACTAAGGATTCGTTTTGCAGAGGCTGCAACTATAGCGAAGGAACTGCCATACACATTCTCTGTGAATGTGAGGTATTCTCCGCCCACAGATTCGAGCATATGGGACGGCATGTGATTGAACCCTGGGAGTTGCATGACATTCCTGTCATATGCCTGCTCATCTTTGCTTCAACTACTGGTCTCTTTTCATAGAGATCTTCTCTTTTGGGGTAGTACAATAGATCTCTGGTCGACGTGCTGGGCTCTTCTGGAGCTACCCATCCTTCATTTCATTCATTCATCGTAAAGACACATGGTTTTATTTTTTAGAATCAACCTGAAAAGCTGTACTTAACAATACCCTGAACTTTATTTTGAAATGTCCAACAACTGAATCCTTCGCCTATGAACCAGCCCATACACACAGACACGGGCATAAAACACTTCCACTTACTTGTAACATCAGTGCATGAGGTGTATGGACAAAAAAGGAAATGTTTCCTTTGGGTGCAGCTTGCAGACACAACTGACTATCTGTAGCTACAGGGTTATACATGAACACTATGGCACTTGAAAGTTTACCGTCATACAAAACCTGAAATCAAATGATTTACACGGATTAGAATTATGTTAAACATGAAAACACTTTTGAATCCGAAAACAATTACAATACACAGGGTGAGTACACTTTTCTTAACAATTTCAAATACTTTTCAAGGACATTCAACTTTCAAGTACAATGCAATTACTTTTCAAGAATGTCACTTTTTCCATATTATGAAGTTGTATGTGTTTCTGAGAGGAAAAATCATAGCAAACTAACATTGTTGTTTAATGTTGAAGCCGTTGAGGTAATTTTTGGGAAAAAACAATGTTATTTAGGAAAATTTCCAAAGAAAACAGAACTTCTCAGAAAAAAACCAATGCTGTGAATCTACAAAACACTTTCAACCCTGCCATTTCCAAGCACTTTCAAGGACTTAACCAAGAAAATGGGAATTTTCAAGTACTTTTATGACCTTGGAAATGTTACTCTAAAACTCAAGTACTTTCCCAATTTTCAAGCACCTGTATGCACCCTGAATCCCCTTTCATACAAGACTATGTCAAACTTTGCCCTACAATGCCATGTAAAAAACTACAAAATCTCAAATTTTTTGCTTGAATTTAAAAACTTCAATCTAGTTCTAGATTTTTCAATAACAAAGCCGGATAAAAAGTTTCATGAAAATTCATTAGTATTTGGGACAGCTATCGTGCACACAACAAATCGACCACAGACAGATGGGCATCACTCCAAAAAGAGTCAAAATGTGTTCAAGTGGTCCTAAAACAGATATTGGCATCAAAAATCTCGAATTCAAAAATTTTTGTGTAAACAATACTTTTTATATGCTACATTACATAGTATGAGAAAGTAAAAATGAAACACTTCATTGATACACCATTACAATTCATTAATACATTAAAATTAAAATTATTATACAAAAAAGTTTTTGCATTTCTAGTGGAGAAGGTAGATTTACAAAAGTAATTTCCAATTTCCAAGCACCCATATGCACCCTGAATACAGTATAAATTGGCTCTTTTCTGGTACTTTTTTAAATGGTATCTGTTTTAACCAGCCATGTTAACTTATCAAGCAGAAAGAATGCCAAGAAAATCGATCAAGTGACTGTTGTCCAGACTTTGGCTTCTTAAAACAAATGTTATTTCAGAGAATTTTGATTGCTATTTTGTGGGAGTAACTTTTCACACAGAACATTCTTATTGAAATTGCATATATTTGAGTTGTTCAATTATCAGATAATTTAAAATAAATGGATACAATTGTGAAAACTTAATCTGATAACAATGGAAATTAAATTCAGAGAGTTATAATAATAAACTTAATAAATATAAAAAGAACAAAGCTCATAAACAGGTTTTTAGGGGGGAGGGGGTAAGAAGAATTTTTGAAGCTCATTATGATACAAATGGAGCTAAATAAGGTAAAATATAAATACATAATAAAATAGAGTAGAGCTTCATACTCCAGGTATTAAATAATAGAATAATAGAATATATAATAGAATTTCAGTTTTCAGCTTTCTTCAAGCAATTAGAATGAAGCACTGATGTGCATACAAAGAATAGTGAAGCTGCATATGGACCCCTTTTTAACTACCTTACAGCAATGGGATTACACACACACACACACACACACACACACACACACACACACACACACACACATATATATATATATATATATATATATATATATATATACATAAGCTGAATATTGGACTTATTTTTAATGATCTTACAACAATGGGGAAACAGCCACTTCTATTTTTCAAGGAGCAGCCAAATTTTAATATGTTAAATTGGTCTACCAGACTAAGCTGCGTACCAAATTTCAGATCGTTAGGATGAAGGACATATGCATTAGGATGCAGGACATATGCATTAAGATGCAGGACATATGCATTAGGATACATTTAGGATGCAGACAGACAACTATCGGCCATGACGAATTCATTAAAAGATTTAAAAAATAAATTGCAATAGATTCATTACATTAGTTTCTATGGATCATAGTGTAAGCATTTTTATAACTTTCTCATACTATTGTATAGAGAAAGTATTGTTTTCCCAAATATTTTCGATATCGACATTTTGACGAATAAACACATTAAGACTTCTTGAACCCATTTCAACTCTTTTATATCTATGTAGGTCATCAGACAAAGCAGCATATTTTTCTGAACATGCACTACCATTGCTGAGAAATGCATTTTTCTGTCAAAATATTTTAAAGCAGCAGTCGCCAAGTATGATCATGAGTCAGTGCTATGCTACCTGGGCCAGGCGAAGCAATACATTTCGCACATACATTTGGGGGACAGCGAGCAAAGTGCAGTAGCTCTTAGTATTATATATTTCAGCATATTTAAATTAAAGAATATAATAATAACCCAGATATTAAATAATAGAATAATATAAAACATTTTCAGCACATATTATATTTTAGCATATTTATATAATAGAATAGCATATAGATAATTTATATAATAGAATAATAATCCTGGCATTAAAAAATAGAATAATTTCATATTTCTTATATAAAAGAATAATATACAGAATATTTAAATAATAGAATAAATTTAAATAATAGAATAATAATAATTAAGATATTTAAAATTAGAATAATTTCAGGGTAAGCATCAACTGCAAAAAAGAATTATTACTCTTAAACAATATACTATTTTTTCCCCATATAAATTATAAATATTCAACATTTTTTAAGATATTTCAAACAAACAATATGTACACAATTGATTAACTTACCCTTTTTAAGTTTTCAGGGAGTGATGAACTGGCTTCACCTTCAAATCTAAACTGGCTCTAAAAGACAAAATAATCATTCACTTTTAGCGGATATTAGCACAATACTTAAAATTACACACACAGTCATAAGTATTTGTATAAAGAAATGCAAACGTATGCACCAAAATAAGCTGTATGTAAATGCACTTTATTGATTAAAAAATGAAAATAAAAGATTTACTATTACAGAGAACATGTTTTAAATGAATTTATTACTATACAATTTATCCCATCAAAAAAATTAAAGAATAAATACAATATCCACATTCATGCTATAAACAAATGCTGAATGAAATATGAAAAAAACGTTACATATGCTCTTTTAAATATTTAAGTAAAATTCATATTTAAACACATTTTCCTATTAAAATCTTGTTTCTATAACATATGAAATAATTTAAGAATCAGAGAGTCCATAAAAACACACTAAATAACCAAGATGTAAAATGTCATATTTAAACACACAAAAATTTCTTATTCAAAAGTAAAAAAAAAAAAACCTTCCAGATTTACATTGGTTTTAAACAGTGTACTTTCAATAGAATTGGTTTAATTTTGAAACTTGAAACTAATATAATTTGAAAGCTAATGTAATTTGCTATGTATTTGTATAAACAAAATTTGAAAATTATATTTACAAAGCTATGAAGCATATCGACTTATTAAATTAGACTAAAAATGAGAACAAGAGAAAAAAATATAGAATTTGAAGCTTATATAATTGCATGCACCCTATAATCATTGTGTCAAAATTGTTCATGTTTATTTAATTTCAAATATCATTTCATGGTAAATGCATTTAGAAACAAACTGTATTTTACTTCAGATTTCTATAGATGGTGTTATCTTACTTTAAATATATTTATCTTTGTATTAATGCCTGAATGGTAATAATATGTCAATAACTTGACTTATTATAATAATGAACCATGCTGTTGTTCACTTGCACTTCATTTTTTCAAATAATATAAAAGTTATGATTTCAAATAACAATAGATTCAGAAAAGATTGATGGTTAATTAAACATAAAATATTCTGAAATTCCCCAAAAACATTATATATTAAAACATGGTCTAATTTAAACAACATAACTATTAATACGCTGCCATTTTTTCAGTCTTGCAATTATATTCAATTATTCTGTAATATTATTGTGGATCAATTTTTTTTTAATTCATATCTTAAAAGTAGAGCTATAACTCTCCTGAATCTTTTCATCAAAAGTATTATTGGTAATTAAATATTCATAATAAGTTATTTGTTTTGCTATTTTTAATACACTTACGTTTTTATTTTCTTCGTATTTTTTAATTTTCTATTATAACATCACTTCAGATTTATCTTTTATTAATTTCTTTAGTTAACTATTAAATTATCTTCCAACTTAATTTTAAATTATCAATTCAATGTTTTTCTGTTTGATTCTCCTCATTTGTTTTCAATTTTAATCCCAACTCGAGACTTCCCTGTCCTGCTTCTTCCGGTGATCTCTCATCCCCTTCCTCCCTTCTTCTGGCTTCTTAGGTTAGGTTTGGCAAAGTTTACTCTAAAACTGCCATGCCTCATTCCCCAATTCCTGGCATTTCTGGTTTAGTATAGCTTCATTTACTGTGCTGGATTTAACCCTATTGATGCTGGAAACACAGAAAATTTTGCCACCTTAAAATTTATTTTTAGTCCGCTTTTTATTTCTGATTCTATGTGCGTACTCTATAATACATAATAATTTTCATTGATAGAACAACAAAAAGTCTTAAATTAGTTTGACATTGTAAAAACAAAACTTTATGAGCTTGCAACAATACAGTAATATTTTACAATTTTCCTAATATTATTTACAGTTTGTATTGCGACACAATCCTAGCGCAACGTCTAATAACAGTGTTTTAATCATTGTACAAATTAATAATATCGAGATCTGGGATACGATTAATTTACATGAATCTGAAAATTAATCATATTCCAGACATCTTCATGAGCATGGATGTAAATAGCACTGGACTTTGTTGTGGGTCCGAAAGTCCTTCCGAGAGGTTGGTGGTAGGGGAAGGAGGGTACGGTCCCTGTGGATGCCTCCCCCACTGGGTTCCAGTCTAAATTGGGTGGCACTTCCCGACCGTCCAAACAGTTACCTTACACCTTTCTGGTAGGTCGGACGGTCTGGGTTTCAACAACAACAACAACACTGCAGTCCTTCCTCCAATGTTTTAAATTGAAAAACCAATCAAATATGAATATATATCCCTTTTTGTAATATTTGTCCATTTCTTTAGCACTTGACTTTGGATTGAATTTTGCCACTCCTAGAAAATCTGACACCTGAAGCTCTTTTCTGCTTCTATGAAAATATGGCACTGGTCATTTGGTACAGTCTAATTTTTTATTTTTCTGTCTTAAAGTGATATTAAGTCCTGATTAAAAAATACTTTTATCTTTGATGGTGTATTACCTACAAATGCACTAGAATGACTGATTAACCCTTTGTAGACTGTTGACGTGCTCTTGCATCGACTGCGAACTTGCATTTAAAGATGGTAGTCATGCATTCGAGTCAGAGAAAACTTTACCCAAAAGGATGACAGTCACTAATGTACATTTTCATATGGAATGTTTTTATTTGAATTTATTTGTATACTAGATGGCGTTAAATGTCCATGTGAACAATTCCAATGTATTTTGCAGATACTTGACCTTGGCATTGGGGGAATCCAATAAATCTATCTGGATATAATCTCTATCTGGAACAATGAAACATGGTTTTGTAATATAAACTAATAAAGCACTTCTCGTAGCCTCTGATATTTTATAATTGAGTTTTAGTATTCGGTTTTACTTTAGGTTAATGATTTCGTTGGTGAATCATAGGAATTTAAGAGAGTATTTTTTTTTAAGTTTGGATTTTGGAGGAATGTGCAACAGTGTATTATAGTGCAACAGTGTTTTATGTTAGGTAATTTCGGATAAAAGAATGGCTGGGTCAAAACGTTTTCTTTCTGTGGAACAATATAATCACATGATAAACGAACCGGATAGTAATAAAAGTGATGCAGATAGTAAAGATTCGTGGAACTGTGGTATTTCTAATGATGAATCTGAATATGAAAGTGATTCTTCAGTTTCTGGGCGTACTATTATTATAACGCCACCAGCTTCAGTAACTGTTTCTGCAAATGATGTTTGGACAAAAGATGTGAAGATCTGAATTCTTTTGAGTTTTTGAGCATACATGGAATCAATCACAATATTATGCCGCCTAATTTAAATAAGGAAATTGATTTTTTTAGCATATTTTTCGATGATGAACTAGTAGAATTCACAATAAAAGCAACTAATGAGTATTTTTGAATTTCTTTCGAGAGTTAGGCTTAGTGAAAAAATTTAGCCGTCCTTTGGAAACAATTCAGAAGCAAAGAGCTCCGTCCCTTGCAAAGAGCTCCGTCCCCACAGCAGTTCCGGAATACTGTCGTCTGCAAAGAGTTAAGTAGATTTCTGATGATGTCATTTTTCAGTGATTCCATTCCATTTTATACTTTGCTTAAAATTAGGCACATGATCCAATTTCTCCCTTGTCTTTAATGTTTCAGATTTTTATTATATTATTTCATTGATTTCTTACAATATCTGTTATTTTTGTCTATTTTTCCATTACTTCATATTTTTATGCTCTTATGTTTATGCTATACTTCATTATTTACTTACATTTTATCTTTATATTTACATGTTTATTGTATTTGATAGGGTTGCTACTGTTTCATTTTTATTTGTAAAATTGTACCATAATTTTAAACTCTCTTGGTCTCCTTTATAACTTCATTATATTATGTTTCCCCGAAGTCAGACATATAGTTAGATTTGCATAAACTACAATGTTTTATAACTGAAATATATTACTATATATATATATATATATATATATATACTGTTCATTGTAACAAGGTTATTTTATGAAAAGGGCTTTAGAAGACAATGTATATGCCCCCCCCCCCCCAAAGATTTTGAACATTCTTTGCCTTCTATCCTTTATTGTTTATTCTATTATTCTTTTAATCAGTTTTATAGATTATGAATTGTTGATCTATTCTACCCCCTCGCCCCTTATCTTTCCCCTTTAATGACGGGCTTTCCATTGGTTTCTAAATTCAGTAATTTTATTAGTAAAATCATGCCTTAATTAAAAATTAGTAAAATCATGCCTTAAATCAGAAAATTCTTAGAGTTATAATTTTCAGACATTTAAAGGTGATGTACAATATCCCTTCATGTTCCTATATATATATGTATATATATATATATATATGCATATATATATAAAAAATGAAAGATTTTAATCGTAAATTATGCATAAACTACTGTATGTACAAAAAAACTCATCTCTAGCATATCTGTTACAAATGAGTAACTATAGACCAAGACTAAGGATAAAGATAGAAGGTAACATATCACTACAAAGGAAAGGGGGATGGTGTATATATATATATATATATATATATATATATATATATATATATATATATATATATATATATATATATATATATATTAATTTAGTAATAGAATTTATTTTAATTTACTTTAATTTTATTTTTATTTTATTTATTACGTATTACTATATCTACTTTCTTCCATTGTTAATTGTAGTTTATTGTGGCTCATTCTCCTATTTTATTCTTTTCTTTCATTTGCTTAGGTTACTTATTATATTTTTGCTTTAAGTATTATTAATCATTGTCTTTCTTTCTGCTTTAATTTCCTCTTTATGGTTGAATTTCTTTTATTTCTTTGTATTTTGTAGAAAATTTTGGGATAGTGCATTATGAGTTACTACTTACATTCTAACATTGGATTTACAATTTTATATTTATATATATATATACATATATATATATACAGTCAAACCTGTCTATAACGATACTCTAGGGACCGAGAAAAAATATCGTTACAGACAATTTATCGTTATAGACAGGGCTGAACTTGCTACATTCTATAATGGAAGTTAATTAATATGGGTGTGACGTTATTATAATAATATATTTTGAACTTGCATGACTGAATAATACTACAGTATTATGTTGAACTTACATTTTTAATGAATGTATTTCAGATTAGGAAAAAAATATAAAACATATGTAGTATCTTATGAACCTAAATCATAAGATTCAAATTATAGTTCGAAAATGTAACACGTCGTATATTTTAACTACATTTCTATTATGCAATTAAAAAATGGATAATTATAATGATAAAAATAAAATTGGAGTTATATTTTTCATTCAAAAATCAAGAATACGTCAAAATGGAAATGAAATACGTACCGTACACAATTCGAATCCTTAAATAGGACGAAGGAAAATTTAACGTGCGAAGTAATCCGATATTTTCGTTTGCTTAGATTTTGCATAGAATGCAGCCGTCATGCACATATTTTCTAAACCTTCTAGCGAATTCAGATATACATCTAGAACATTTGGTAAAGTAGGAATAAAATTCTGTAATGTTTCAATCATTTAAACAGCATCTTCAGCTGTTGTGTTGGGTGGTGATTCCGTTCCACACTCCTCATCTTCCACTTCACTAACATCATCATTTTCTTTCAGTTCTGCAATTATGTCCTCATCGGTGCTCCCACTGAACACTAATAAGCCTTTATCCAAATTCAAATAGTCTTCTGGGTTTATTGAAGAGTGCTTATTCGTGGAAACTTTGACTGCATTCAATGAATTACTTAGGTGCAGCACACAATTTTCTTCTTCAGAAAGATTTTGTTGAGAATTCTCATCGCTGTCAGACTGTTCTTCATCACTGCACGGGCTGAATTTAAAACCTGCATTCCGCCAACAATTTCGTATGGTAGATGACTGCACATAACTCCAACTGCCAGAGATCATGTTTGTTTAACATTTATGTCAAAGGGTTTGGTAATCTTGAACAGTAGAGATAACAGTAGAGAGTAGTTTGGTAATATTGTACAGATTTCAGTCGTAGATAGAACATTATTCCCCTTTAGGATGAACTGCCTTTGTGTTAAGTCTGCCATTGTAAAAGTCTTGGTCCGAAGTCCAAAAAGTCTTGGACATAACACAGAGAAAAAAGTTTGAAATACTCAAAATTATCATTATATACAGGTTCACTCAAAAGCAAATTATTGTTATACACAAGTTCGATATACACTAAAACTATAGGAAATCCACCGGGACCGTGGAAAATATCGTTATAAACAAGTTTATCGTTATAGACAATATTGTTATACACAGGTTTCACTGTATATTCATATATATATATATATATATATATATATATATATATATATATATATCATGCTTGTCTACAGGCTGATGCACATTTAATTCAATATGTGGTTTGTACATTTGCTATACAGATTAGATATCATATACAGAGTGAAAATCAAATGACATAAAATTTATACCTGATAACCAGGACCTAATCTATGGATGGCACAAATTTGATGCGTAGTCAAAGCTTCACTAAACAAATACATTGCAGACATTTGACCACAGAACACATGCTCTTCTTCCAGCTCTGGCGCAGCACCAATGTAGCATTTATCAAAAGGCTAAATAAAACATTTGAGGTTAATTCAACACCATTCACAGTAAATAATGAATCACAATACATCGAAAAATAAACTTGTAATAACGTTATAAGATTGATTTTCTTTTTTAAAAGAATTAAAATGATGCAAAAAGTACAGTTATGATTATTTACTTATGGCGTTTAACATTTTTTAAACATTCAGGAGAAATGTTGTTTATAAAATAATGCTGACTCAAATACAGGGTGGCCATAAATAAATTTATCCTATCCAAAGTTCAATATCTTAAGACAAATTGCCACCAAATCGTCTAGGTATACTATTTAAGGCATATAAAAAAGGAAAAAGCTTGAAAAGTTACCAATGTGAGAGTAATATGGCATTCTATAAGTGAAAACATTACAAAAAACTGAGGAATGAATAAAAATGACATGAGGTACAAAAATCTGATGTGAGCATGACGACATTCCCTGTAAACTCAAATTCATGTTCTCTTTATTTCATTAATAATTCATTAAATTGAGTTTAATTGCATTAAATAACATACATAATTAATTGAAATTACACTGAATTTTCACTTTTAAGTCAGTTTTCATTTTCATTTGGTAACTGGACTTATTCTCAAAACCGGCATAGCAAAAATGCGAAAAAAATAAAATATCTCCAGAACGGCTAGTCCTAGAGTAATGGGGTTGCTTATTCATTTCGCTGTCAAAAATTACATATAAAATAAGAATTTAATTAATGCATTTGAGCATACATAGTATTTTATTTTAGATTTTGACGATTATTGCAGGCTATTTTGCATAAAAAGGCAGGTTATTTTTTTCCGAATCATACCAAAATCTAATTAGCACCAGAGTAACCCACAATGACTTATCTACCAAATTTTGTGAAATTTGGTAAATTAGTTTTTTAACTAGAGTGGATAAAGGCAAATTTTGAGGGGCCAGTTCACAAAAAATACAGGTTCTTTTATCCCGAATTGTACCAAAATCTAATCAGCACCCGGGTACCACACAGAGGACTAGCCAAATTTTATGAAATTCGGTTCATTAGTTTTTGAATTAGAGTGGATACATACATTGCACAGACAGACAGACACACACACACACACACACAGATGTCACGCTAAAAATAATTTTTCCATATTCTAGAGGTCCCAAAATGTATAGATCCGTCGAAAACTCGAGTTGTGATTTTTGGTATGATTCCAATACTTTCCCTATACATTACTATGTATTGCAAGAAAAGTAAAAACCTTGTTAGTAGCATAAAATTCAACTATAAAATCTTATCAACAGATTCCTGGGGTATTCTGTTTGGATAGCCAGTTTTTGCTTCCAAAACCAATTGATACAGTTCAGTTTTTGCACTTCACACTCCATAACAAACTATCTTTAATCATGCATTTGTCAATGATTGGTGGCTTGTGACTTTAGGAAAGGGTGAAGCAGATTCCATGGTATATATCTTTAGGTCAGACAATCAAATTAAAGATGCAATTTGCATAAAACAGTGTTTAGAATAGCCCAAGAACCATCCACCACATTTTTTTTTTTTTAAATTAAGGGCTGTTTATTTGCATAATCACTAAATGTAGCTATTAAAACTTTTCAAATACAACAAAAATTACTGAATCAATCAATTTTTAATTTCTGATTTTAATTTAGTTTTAAATTAAAAATTTTGTTAGTGAGAAAAATTCATGACCAACTTCTTCCATTCACAACTTTTATTTACTTTCCTAATTTATTACTAGATTAGATTTTCATGTTTTCGAAAACAGTAGATGCCTTCATTATTATTTCTATTTTCTATATTTAAAAAATTTTACAACAAATATCATGCAATTTTTCAATTAAATACACAATCTTCATGAGAAATACATACCTCATTATTATTTACAAGCCAACTCATTTCTGTAGTAGAAGCCAGCTGCCCATTTACAAAACATTTGATTTCACTTTTGCTCCAGCGATTATAAATATATACAATTGCAATCATATACCACTGAAATGTTGAAATAGAAGATTCAATAAGCATATGAATAAGCCAGAAAACAAAAACACATATAAACCATGAAATTTCAATTAAGTATGAAACTAAAATTACTTCTACAAGAATCGGGGTGAGTACAATTTTTCTTAAAAATATTTCAAATACTTTTCAAAGACTTTCAAGTACCATGTAATTATTTTGCAAAGACATCAATCAATCCCTCGTTATGTTTATGAAGTTGTATGTATTTCTGGGAGGAAAAATAAATAACAAACTAATATTATTGTTTATTGTTAAAGCCGTTGAAATTTTTGAAAAAAACAAGGCTGTTTAGAAAATTTTGGGTAACAGTGCAACTGTTAGAGAAATTTCTAGGGAAAGCAGAAATTCTTGGGAAAAAACACAATGCCATAGATCCACAGAACATTTTTCAAGTACTTTCAAGAACTTTACCAAGAAAATATGAATTTTCAAGTACTTTTCAAGGCCTTGAAAATGGTCATTTAAAATTCAAGTACTTTCCTGTTTTTCAAGCACCAGTATGTACCCTGAAGAATTAAACCCCTAAATTACAAACATATATGAGATACTCTCATAATATTTTTCAAAAGTCATGTTGAAACACAAGGACCCAGCTTCTTTCACAAAGATCAATGTTACTCAATCTCAAACATAA
Organism: Amaurobius ferox; assembly: GCA_951213105.1. NCBI lineage: Eukaryota > Metazoa > Arthropoda > Arachnida > Araneae > Amaurobiidae > Amaurobius > Amaurobius ferox. The sequence continues at coordinate 120,007,732 of OX578153.1, read as the reverse complement.
TTTGAGCTAAACATTTCAAGATGTTACTATCATGAACAAATAACCTTCCTCAGTTTTCTGAGGTGAACTGGTAGATTTCCTCAATTTTCTATGACAGGGCAACAAATGTAGCATGTTCTTTCCAATTTCTAATCATTAGTAAGTAATAAACAAAAATTAAAAATTAGCAAAAGGCCGAACTTTGAACAGACGCATGCATATGAAGTATAAGAGCTGTGAAAGGTTTCATATAAAAACTTAATTTAACAAATAATTATGAAATTAGAAGTAGAAAAAATTAATTTCTCTATTTAAGAATCTTAATACAAAAGAGTTAGAATTTGAATATTAAGTTGAACATATTAGAATACAAGGAAACAATGAAATCAAAGTAACCCATTGAAATTGCAAAATCATATTTAATATATAGGAGCCCATTTAAATCACAATGCATGCAAGTGCACACTTTGATGAGCTGTTTAAAAGGGGTTGTTCACTTGTTATTTATTTGTACAAAGCACGGTTTAAAATGGAGCGTCTCACATTGTTGCAGTTCATTTTAATAATTGACATTGTGATTCTGAAAATCTGCATGCAATTTCACATATGTAATCAAAATTTCATCTTCCTACCTATTGTAATTTCCAAGTAAGAGGTATCACAAAATTCACTCAAATGTTGATTTTGCTTCATTAAGAATGGAGAATGGACTTTGTTTCAATCATCCATAATTATCAAAGTTAAGTTCATAAATAAAACAATGATAATGTGTATGTTCATTCAACTGAGCAATTAAATGAACATACAAATACATATTATAATTTAAAAACCGAAATGTTATGAAATAAAATTCAAACTCCTCACCTTTCGTGGTTGAAACTCATATTTGACACAGTGCTGGTATCCTTTTCCTTTTACTTTCATAGATGTAAACACTAAACAATTTCCTACAAAATGTGCTGAATAACCAACTCCTTTAGATGTACGAAAACTGAAAGAAACAAACAAAAAAAATAAATAAAATTAAAAAAAAAAAAAAAATAAATAAATAAAATAGAGCTTACATATGAGTGCAGAAAAACTTCTCATGAAAGAGGTTTATTATTATACAATGCATCAAGTGAAATACTTGATTGGAGTAATAGTTCAATAACTGATTTGAACTAATTTATTTTTTCACATGCATATCAATAAAATTCAATGAAGATGCATTCTGTCTTATAAATTTTGTAACAGGTATTTAACACTTTTACTAGATGATGCAAATATAATCATAAAAAAAAATGTAATAATGTGTAATCATAATAATGTGTAAAAAAAAAAATACCAAAGTGTTTTACAAACAGCATCACAATGACATCAAATACTAGTAATAAATACATTAAGTTATATAATTAATAATACATTACTAAATACATTAATACTAGTAATAAATACAATATGGTGTCGCAGTTGCTAACATGATGTTTATTAGTATTGTTGTTATTATTATTATTGTTATCATTATATCATTATTTTGTGCTCTGTGATGATGAACCAAAAGCAGTGCAATAGCATCATTTTGTCTCAAATGTTTCCCAATAAAGTTTGTTATTATCTTGTTGCTATGCAAAAAAAGGAGTCATTGGGTTACATTAGGTTTTGTCTAAATAAATACAAAGTTAAATAACACAAATTTAAAAAATAAATATTTACTCTATAATCTGTCATTTCGTGAGGCAGAATGCACCCTAGTGCACCCTGGCATGACTACACCACTGGATGCAAGTCCTACATCTGCTACAACTAAGTGACTCTTATAGACATTTTTTGACAAGGATAGGGATTGTATATGTTACCGGCAAAGTGTGAAAAGCAGGCATTGTATAGAATACCTAGGCATTCTATAGAATGTGCGACATTTTGAGGCAAAGTATGAAATGTCTGTTTTATTTTAATATTTTACATACTTTCCCTAAGCATTGTATAGAATACCTAGGCATTACATAGAATGACAAATACAATTTCGGCAAAGTGTGAAAAAGGCTTTTATTGAAAAGATGCATGTGAAAATGTAAGAAGTACAATATGTAACATACAGGATTTTTCTACAGAAAGAAAAAATTATCAGTGCTGAACTACTTGTTGCTACAAGGTAGACTGGAATGGGAACAGATGTAGTATAATCCCTTTTTCATTTTCGGCAATTTTAGGTGAGATTCTGGCAATCTCTGCTATGATTTGGAGAACATTCCATTCTGGTAACTTTTTCCACGTCTTTTGTCACCAATGTAAAAATTACATTCTGGCAACATTTTCCGCAATTTTATTGATCTTCTGTCGCCCTTTAATCACAGTTTCTGCAACAGTTGATCTGTAGCAATTCAAACATGGGCCTGCACCCGCTTTGCAGGCTTAACTTGCTATGGTCACCCACTAAAAAACATCATAGAATCCTGCCCTGCTGACTCTCAGAGGTTGCACATAGCAATAGCTGTTTGTGTAACAGGTGTTCTGTTGTTGTTGAGACCCAGACCGCCCGACCTACCAGAAAGGTGTAAGGTAACTGCTTGGACAGCCGGGAAGAGTCATCCAATTTAGACTGGAACCCAGTGGGGGAGGCATCCACAGGAACCGTACCTTCCTTCCCCTACCACCAACCTCTCGGAAGGACTTAAGGACCCACAGGTTTAATGTGATCGTACTCCGCGTGAACAAGGCGGCAGTTTTGGCTGCGGAGGGAATTGAACCCGGGCCTATCTAGTACAATTCCTGCACACTAACCACTGGGCTACCACGCCCCCAACAAGTGTTCTGTGAATTTATTCTGCCGATTTGCTTTTTAGCTTCTATAGAATGCCTAGGAAATGTGAGTAAACTAAGCATTTTATACTTTGATGTCCTACTTTCAGCATTGTATAAAATACATAAGCATTCTATACAATGCCTAATTTCACACTTTGCCGGTAACATATACAATGCCTAGATATTCTATACAATGCCTAGGGAAAGTATATAAAACATCACACATTCTATAGAATGCCTAGGCATTCTATATATTGCCTGCTTTTCATACTTTGCTAGTGACATATACATGGCTATACCTAGCATTACTGTACCTCATTTCTGCATAACAGTAGAGCAGGCTCTTTTTCTCAGATAAAAAGTTAAAACAACATGCAAAACATAGTAGGAAAATTCTAATGCATTTTATTCCATATCCTCAAGAAAACTTAAAAGAAAACATAAAATTTAAAGAAATGTTTTGAAATGTATTCATGTTTCTCTATGTGCTTGTTACAATTTAAAACATGGATAATCAGTTAAAATATGATGCAATTAAAAAAATCCAAAATATTACAGCACTAAATGTAGAATCCCATAACTCATAATATAACTTAAATTATGAAGTCTCAATTCACTGCATTGCTAAAAACATGTCAGCCAATAGCATAGGTTAGTGGTTCCCAAACTTTTAAATTCAAAGCTCCTTTAGCAACTAAAAAAAATTGTAGATTCCTCAACATCAGGATTTAACAAAAATTTCACTGAAAAACACAATTAACAAAAATTTTATTAGTTATAACATATACTTTTTGTATTGCTTGCAGGCCACTTTAGATTTTGAAACAGAACCTAAAATAATCAACTGGCCCCTCTAGGGAGCCACTGGCATAGGTGATTTGATTGTTCAAGTTTAACTTTCTTAAAATTATGGTAACAATTGCTTAAAAATTTTCATTAATAGTAAGCAAAAAATATTTTTTTCTTTCTTTTATTTTAAGATATATGTTTCTGATACATGTACAGAGAAAATTTTAAGGCAGAAATGATGTCTTAAAACTTTTTATATCTTCCTCACAAGAAGAAATGTATTGGGAAAACTCCATGACATTACTGACCAGCTCTCCAAACACCATAAAACAGTATAAGCTCTCCAAACACCATAAAACAGTATACACTAATATGAGGGTCACACTGAAAATTTTGAGACAGGGGCAGAGGATATGTGTTAAAAAAAAATTATGGGTCGGATATTTAAATTTGAACTCTTTTATGCCTACATACGATAATTTGTGGCAACAATAACAATTTAGGTATCATAGAACAAATTTTAAAAGAAAAGAAAATGGAGTTCATACGAGAGCATTATCAATCTTAAATTTTCTATGATTTTAAAATGGGGCTAAATCAAGAAGAATATAGCATATGGAAATGATGCCACTGTATTCAGATAGTTTACAGAATTTAGAAGAGGTCAAAATTTTCTCCTGGACGAAGAACACACAGGAAGACCTTTGTCAGCTGTAGTCCCAGAAAATGTGTCGGCCATTCAAAAAATGTTAATCGATGATAATCACTGTGCCTACCAAATGATACAGAAGGAACTTAACATTGGATCCACAGCTATACATAAAATTATTCATGAAGAACTGCATATGAAAAAATTAGTTTGTCGTTGAGTCCCCCATCATTTAACAGAACACCAAAAAGTGGAGAGTGTCAGAATCAGCAAAGAAACCCTAAAATTACTTAATGATGATGGACACTACATTATTTCTAAAATCATAACTGGTGATGAAACGTACATACTGTTTTTTGACGTTCCAACACACCAAAAAAGTAAAGTATGGGTCTTTGAAGATGATCCCAAACCAACAATGGTAAAAAGACAACGAGCTATGAAAGTAATGTACTCAGTGTTTTTCAGAAGTACAGGTCTGGTCAAAGCCATAAAGCTAGAGGGCCTGAAGACAGTCACATCTAACTGGTACACCACTAGGTGTCTTCCAGAAATTCTTCAGGAAGTGAATGTTAGGGGACTCGTGCTTCACCATGCAAATGCATCTTCTCATTCAGCAAGAATGACAGTCAAATTTCTTGAATGAAAAAGCATCAAACTGATAGAACATCCACCCTATTCTCCCGATCTAGCTATGTGCGACTATTGGCTATTTTTTAATCTAAAACAAATTTACGTGGGCATCATTTTCATTCCGAAGATGAGACTGATGAGGTTATAAAAGCATATTTTTCATCGATTCCAAGAAATGGATGGCTTGAAGCATTCTATCTTTGGAAAATTCGCTTACAAAAGTGCATTGATGTTGGAGGGGAGTCCTAAGAGTTGGTAAGTTTAACTTGTACCACTTAGCCGTATCTCAAAAATTTCAGTGTGACCCTCGTATGGCTTATATCAGGAAGAAGCTATATAGTATTAAATATTGTGATAAACACAACTTTTTCAGTTTGATCAATTTCAAATGGTTTTTAAAAAAATAAAATACTACAATGATATTTATAAATATACACAAATTTGTTCTAAAACTAATAAAGGTTGCATTTATTTTTATTGACGAGTTGCTAAAACCAAGTTGCCATTTTCCAAAACATTCAATCACATAAAATAAACTAACCAAGTTTACTACATAATCCACACAACATCTATCTAGTTATACAATATAAATCTTACAATATAAGATTTATCTTAACCAGTTTAAATCTTAAATAGTGCATATGTTTTATTACATGTGTAAGAAAAACCACATTGATACATTGATACAAATAAATAAATAAATAGTTTCACTTAAAAATTAACTTTCAAAACCAACAATAGCATTTTTCAACAAATTAACTGGAGTGTGGCTCCACTTGACTTTCTCATATCAAAATTCATTAAGTAATTTGTGGTGCTTTACACAAAAATTGTATCGCGGTTATTTTTCACAATGATTCAATTATTGAGTCATAAATAATCCCCAAGGTGAGTACACTTTCCTTAAAAGAAATTTTAAGCACTTTTCAAGGACTTTCAAGTATCATGAAATTATTTTTCAAGGGCATCATTTCTTCCATATTATGAAGTTGTATGCGTTTTTGGGAGGAAAAATCATAGCAAACTAACATTATTGTTTACTGTTGAAGCTGTTGAGGAAATTTTTGGGAAAAAACAATGTTGTTTAAGAAAATTTCAGCGACAGCGTAACTGCTACAGAAATTTCCAGAGAATGCAGAACTTCTCAGAAAAAACACAATGCTGCGAATCTACAGAACACTTTCAACTCTGCCTTTTTCAAGCACTTTCAAGGACTTAACTAAGAAAATGGGAATTTTCACGTATTTTCAAGGCCTTGAAAATGTTAATCTAAAACTCAAGTACTTTCCCAATTTTCAAACACCCGTATGTACCCTGAATCCCTTTTTATGCAAGACTATGTCAAATTTTGCCTGATGCTGCCATGTTAAAAACATGTCAAAATTTCAAAGTTTTTGCCTGAATTTAAAAAAATTCAATCTAGTTCTAGATTTTAATATCAAAGTCGGATATAAAGTTTCGTGAAAATCCATTAGTATTTGGGCCAGTTATAGTGCACACAAAATATCGACCACAGACAGATGGACATCTCTCCAAAAATAGTCAAAACGTATGCAAGAGGTCCTAAAATAGATATTGGCATCAAAATCTCGAATTCGAAAATTTTTGTTTAAACAATACTTTTTCTATGCCATATTACATAGTATAAGAAAGTAAAAATGGAACACTTCATTGACACACCATTACAATTCATTAATACATTAAAATCAAAATTATTATACAACAAAAAAAGTGTTTGTATTTCTAGTTGGGAAGGTAGATTTACAAAAGTTTCCCTAGAGAACACCCACTTTCAATTCCTAGATATTATTCAAACATTCTTAAATGTCTGATTAAAGAAAATCCTGAATGCTTAAATGACAAAACCTTAAAATGATAATCAGCCCATTTACAATAAATAAAGTATGTATAACTAGAATTATACACCTGCTCAATAAAAATTGAGTGCACATTAGAATGCAATTTCAAAGAATTAAATTGACAGTTTAATATCACACTTTCAAACATACTTCATTAAATTCAGTAAATCAATACCTCCCCCCACCCACTGATCTGCAATTCATTATGTGCATTTTTATTTGGTTTCTATCACTCCTAAACTAAATAATTAAGTAAAAATTTATATATGTGCACATAATTGCTTCCAAATTATAATACAACTAGCTGTCTTCACTAATCAACTCTGCTGCTTTTTAAAGTCAGAGATGCAACTCAATAGGACTATGTAGCAGCCTACATGTCAGTGCTGATGCTGGCTGCCCGTAGAGTGTGCAAGCCTCTACCTAAATGAATCCTTTAATAATTCTCTCTCACAAATCTAACAAAATAACAGGAAAAATTCCCTGTTGAATAAAATCCGAACTCACATAATTATTACCAGAACTGCATGATTTTTGCACAGATTACCATATATAAGTACATATACAATTTAAAGCGAGATTTAGAAAGTTAGAACTTCATATTTTTAACGTCCAGTTTATTCATTACAGCTGAAAATCACAATTAACACTCAACCTGAAATCTTATGTTAATCAATCTCCAAACATCACAAAACCAACTACTGTAATGCTATTTTTCTTGCCTTCTTTTGGTCAAAATATTAATAACTAAAAAAACTAAATTGAATTTTTATAAATTTCTCTGGGGTGTCTTGGGATATAACCTAAAATATCCTTGAATCAAATTTTGTAGATGCACATTGCTTGGATTGTCCATTACGCTGTGCACAGATGAACATTCTCTTTTATTTATTATTATAGATAAAGTTATGTTCAGTTGAGTGCGATACAAAAGAATTCATACAGAATAAATTAAATGAGAAAATTTTCCAAATGCTAATGACATTTGTATACTCACCAAAACAGATATGGTTTCTCCCTTTCTATATTTACACTATTGATTGGATCTAACCTAAACCACGTACTAAATGTCCAGCCATTCTGATATGGCCACCTGGCTAATGGTGGCAAAGCTATAGCCTGCAAAAAAAATTAAATTTTACATTTCAAAGGAACAAATAAGTCAAAAGCAGCAGCAGTGGCCTCCCTATGTGGAGGATACAAGAGATGCCTACTAAAAATTTAGAGTTTTACTATATCTATAACTTAACTATTAAATAAAAAGGTTTTAACTGTTAAAAATATAAGTAAAATTTAAAAAAGGTTACCAGCAGTAATAATTATTTACAGAATTTAGGAATAATTATATAAATCATTCCATTTTATGTAGCATAAACAGGTGAAGCTAATATTAATTAAAATAAAATATTTATTTATTAGACATCGACAATAATCACATGTCTTCACCAATCAACAGGAAGGCTTTGCAATGTTTACGTGCAATGGTATAAACCATCAGCTTAAGATATATGTTTTATATTTCAAAGTATTGTAAGCATATAATACATAAAATAAACTAAAATTTTCACATACATATTACGATTCACATTACATAAAATAAACTAAAACACATTTAATTGTAATACTTATATTTAAAATGATTTTTCAATATATAAAAAGAAATCCACATGCAGCGATCATTCTAAAAGTATAAGCTAATACTACAGTCAGCATTGTTTTCAGATTTCTGCTCGTCTAGTGGGAGTAATGATATAAACTACGTAGGTGGTTTTATCTCTCAAAGGTAAGGGTTCACCCCTGAGCTACTGATTTGGTTTTCTAAAACTTCCATGCTTTCATACATGAGTTGGACAAGATGTAGAGAAAAAAACTGTTTTCAAAAATGTTAATATAAATATGAATAAAGTACTTACTGCACCCTTCTTCCCAGAGAAGCTAAAAAATGTGTCAGGACCATGCCTCTGTGGTAGCTGTCTTAATACTGATAATAATTTCACCGAGTGTCGTGGCTGAAAGCAGAAAATAATTAAAAGTTACAGTAATGAACATTTAAAAAAATGACAATTTACTTATTCTATAGGCATCAGTAGTATCACCTAAAAATTATTCTTAAGAGTATAAAGAGTATAAAAACTTTTATAACATTTTTATCTATATAAGTAAACAAAACATTAAGTGAATATCCAATAAAATTTAATATAAACTAAATAGTAAATACAGTTGAACTCATTTATAATGACATTCAAGGGACAGTTGAAATTTTGATGCTATAACCGAGTGATGCTGTAAATGATAAATAGTTTTAAAATGTTGGAATATAGTATAAATTTTGTAAATTACATTATTAGTGCAAGTAGTACTTTTATTTTAGCACCTTCTATATTTTGGGGGAAAATGCAGACTAATACAAAAGAAGAAATCAAACATTTAAATATGACAATAAAATACACAATAAGCACCCAATTTTATGAGAAAAAAATCAGTAATTTTCTGAGTTTATATAAAGTTCGCTAATATCATCTCATAACATTCACAAGAACTTTTGGATCATCATCTTTTGCCTCATAAAATTTTTCTATTAGAAGAAAGGCTTCCAAGGCCTGCTTGTGCTCGGTACTGATTCTACTCAATCATTTCCATCATCTTCTTTTTCAGCATCATCTTTTTCAGCATCATCTTCTTTGTCAATAGTATCCAAAGATGCTTCGATCAATTCCGCTATGTCGGGTCACTTAACAAGCTGCTCATACCCTAGGGTGAGTCGGGTGGCCTGAGTCTTTCACCATCTGTAAGTGACTCATGCATTGTAAGATTGACATCGATATCAACGAATTTAACAAAATTCAGAAATGTTTCATCACACTCATCCACCCGATTTGGAAGACAATTCACAAAATTTGGTAAACCATCCAGCATTAATGACAAAAATTTAGTAAGGGAAAATAACTTTACAAGAAAGGAGAGCTGGAAAAAAATATATAAAATGACCCCATATTAGAATAACCAATGACAACTTATTTTGATGTAATATACAATCCAAGTTATCTTAAAATTTTATGATGTTATAACCTAAGCAAAATAACAACATTCCTATGGGGTTTGTGAAGGGACTTCCAAATTTTGAGCCGAGGTTGTCGCAACCACCGAGATTGTTATAACCAAGTCCAATTGTAAAAATAAGTTGTATATCATCATTCATGCATTCATTCATCTTATGTAGTATCATTATTCTCCTCATTTATTATCTCACCATTCATGCTTGGGGATGAATTGTTTGTATCCATCATGATTGCTTATGCAGCATAGCCAAAGAAAGCCACCAGATGCAAATTCTTGGAGGCATGCTCCAATGTGCACAGTTTGAAAGATTTTAAAGATGAATTCTCTTTTCACTGCTCGCTGATCATAAGTATTTTGCTCATGGGGAGGGGGGGGGGGTATTATTGTTATTCTCCAAGCTGGGGAAAAATTATTTTATATTATGATGTATGTTAAGCTTTTTTCACATATGTTAAGCTTGAAATTTAGCAAAACTGTATAACCATATTTTTGCGCATTTTTGTATGAGAGCAAGCAACATTACATAAATAAATGAATTTTGTTTTATCCCATGCAGTTTTTCTTCTGGAATGTTAATGCACTAACTTGTAGAGATCCTTAGTGATGGCGGTCAATATATCTTGCACAGCATTCTTTGGAGCCAGTGTAACTATGAAGTAACATGGTCACCTGCACATGGTGACTATGAAGTAAGAATTCTATACACAAGTTACCCAGTACTGCTACAAAGTGGTCATATCCATGAAGTACGACCATACACTTCCAATATCTACAAAGCAGTAGACTTGGACATGCTGCGAACCACTATAGTCATATCTCAATTGTGTTAACAAAATTAAAAGATAAAGCTTTCATAGCAATATAAATAAAGTAGATTAACTATGAAATAAAGAAAATTGATCTTAAAATATCTTTCTCCAGTATAAAAAACACATAATGATCTGTACCTATTACACATTACATTGTTTTTAAGATGTTGTATTCAACATGTCATGTAAATACATTGTTTTCAATGTGAGGTGAAACCATTATAATAATTTCATATTATGGGTGAGGTTTAAAAATAATTAGTTCTCTTACAGCTTAATTAGTTACTTCAATATTAGTCATTTCTAATACTTTTCATTTGCTAATTAAACTGGAGGTTTAATACACAAAGATGCAGCAGATTCAATTAATCTTTCCCACATTTAAAACATTTTTGATGAGGATTATGTGTTAATGTTTACAAATGGTAAAGTGAAAAATTATGCTATTCAGTTACATATTGCACTTAAAAAACAAAGACTTTTTAAATCTCAAAATTAAATGCTATGTAAAAAAACATGATAGCTAATGCAAAGATGTGCAAAATGCTAACAAATCATAATAAAACTTACCCATTTTCCATTTTCTGCTTTCATGCAACCAGACAAAAGCTTAAGCTCTCTAACAGTTATACTATAACTAGCTAAAACTCCTAAAATTTCAATCAAGAGATCTAAAAAAAAGAGAGAGAAGCTATTCAGAATAAAAATATAATTCAAAAATTATACATTCACATTTATTAAAAGTTTTAAGCAAAAGCAACTAAGAATAAATGTGTTCCGAGACTTTCTTCGCTAGTACCTACTTTTCAAATCAAAGTTCATTAACATTCTAATTTCATCAATTTAGAATTGCCTTAATGAGTTAATTCCAGGACTATATTTCTATAAGAATAAAAGAATCATATCTTTAAAGCAACATATTTGCAGGGACATCATAAAATGCCCAATAAGAAACTCACCCTGATCAGAGTTGGCCCAAACTTGGGCTTTAAAAAAGTCCAACCCAGATAGATTTTAATAATTTTTTAGAAAATTCCTAAGGACTGGGTAAAATTGGGAGAGGGTGTTTATTTTAGTCACATTGCTTCATATTTTCTCTACAATAATTAATCCACCCTCTTTTCCTCTCTGTAAACATACTAAATAATTTGATATCCTAAAATACCTATACATTACGATTGTCTATATATTTTTTAAATAAACCCACTATTGAAAACTTAGTTGTGATCAACCTAGGGTACCATGGCTTGTGATAGAAGTTTTTGGCCTATTTACTTCTGTTTTTCATTATAAAAATACAAACTATATTATATTGTGCATTAAAATTTATTCATTTCTTAATTTTTCTATTCCTTAAAAAAAAAAAAAAAAAAAAATTGGGGTGGGAGTTATTCTAACATCAAAGTATGTGGGCATTTTATTTCCATTTCCCCATAGACAAATACTGTTAAAAGTTAAAAAGAATAATTGACTAATATTCTAAATTTAATTATTAGAATATTAGTCAATTATTCAGCAGAGAATTCTCATCAGTTACTTTTCACTTTTGCTTGTTAAAACTGTGGCAGCTGGCAAGGCCTGAATAGCCAACCCATTTAGGGGAAGACCAACCCCATTTGGGGGCCTCATTTTGATTTTATAAGCATAGCCAAGAAATTCCCCTGCTCGAAAACTCAACAATGCTCGAAAAATTCTATTACCACATTGCTCTGGTCAACTAACAGTTCTCATCAACAAACCGATTTTTTTAAATTGGTTGTCTGTACCAAATTCCTAAACCATAGTCTATTTTATTATTTAATCATGGGTGGTCTATGTTTGCTTTTGCAATTAGTTCTAACTTAAATATTAACTGCCATCCTACCTTTTGTCGTTAACAGTTTAATGTTTCAATGTAAGAAAAAAAAAGAAAAAATATGAGCAATGCAAATTTGGGCTCAGACAACCCAAATATCTCTGTGTTTGCCTGTACGGGGAAAATACTATTTAATTTAACTTAACTATCTGACAAATAACTTATATTTAAAAAAGTGCAAATCTAACTATTTGATAAATAAGTTACATTTAAAAAAAGTGTAAACCAAGGATGTAATTTGGGGGCCCCTTTGAATCTCATGAAGGGATGCATGTGTTTACTGTGTCTTTTTGGTAATCAGGTCCTGGCAGCCGACTCTGCTCCTGCCAAAACATCGATTAACCATGCTAGAACCAGTACCCGAATTAACATCCATTCCTACAACACTTTAATGATTTAGCACCCTTTCATTTAAATTTGAATGCTTCTCTTTTCATGTTATAAAAAGAAAAAAAATTCCACCATATTCTAAAATTATAAAAACAACCATAACAGCAAGAAAAAATGTGTTTCCTTTATAATTTTAGGGGAAATTTGTTTATTCAATTAGAACTGCAGTTTTTGAGTTATGATATAATTTTAACTGGGTTTGACTTGATCAAAAAATATTCAAATAACACAGAAAGTGGGCAAACAATGGGTTTTCAAGTGGACAAAAAAAGCACTGGGAAAACAGGCTATAACACATGCATGATTGTAATCGAAAACTTATACCTTTTAAAACAATTGCATTTTATTCAATATTGTAATAAATAACTTCAGAATGTGTATTTGCATGATAACAAATAAAGAAATCACAATGTATATTGATGTACAAATAAAATAATAAAAAAGACAGTTAGTTTCAACAAATACTTGAGGGTGAGTAGGTGAGTACACTTTTCTTAAAAAAATTTCAAGCACTTTTCAAGGACTTTCAAGCACCATGCAATTATTTTTCAAGGACATAATTTTGTTCACATTAATATGAAGTTGTATGCGTTTCTGGGAGGAAAAATCATAGCAAACTAACATTATTGTTTAATGTTGAAGCTGTTGAGGAAATTTTTGGGAAAAAACAATGTTGTTTAGGAAAATTTCAGCGACATTGTAACTGCTAGGGAAATTTCCATAGAAAGCAGAACTTCTCAGAAAAAACACAATGCTGTGAATCTGCAGAACACTTTCAACCCTGCCTTTTTCAAGCACTTTCAAGGACTTTACCAAGAAAATGGTAATTTTCAAGTACTTTCAAGGCCTTGAAAATGTTAATCTAAAATTCAAGTACTTTCCCAATTTTTAAGCACCAGTATGCACCCTGATACTTGGACTTTCTTCAGTGCACATAAGCATTTTTGCTCAGTGCAAAAATTCATATTGTGATATATTTTGGTTATTACAATAAGAGAATGCAGAATTTATTCAGGAATGATATTTTGTTGCGAATAGCATCTATGGTTGGAGTATCTCTGGCTGAAATTCAAGCATTACGAAAAATATAAACAATTTGAACACTTATACCTCTGAACTTCATGGACAAAATCTAAACAATTTTTACTTGTTTTGTCAGAAATAAGGTTCTAGTTATGAATATATAAAAATAATTCCAATATTTTAATGTTTGAACTTAAAAAAAAACAAAATACTAAGAAGTTTTAGTCTGAGAGAGTTTTTGCTTTATTTTGCTTACTTTTATTTGAAATATCTTCTAAACTATAAGATTGATATAAACAGTAAACAACAAAAATGTTCAGCAGGCAATCTAGTTTCTAGATGAATAACTAGTTTTCGCAAACTATTATAGTTAAGGGATCATCTTATCTTATCAAGTTAAAAAAGATTGGAACATTTTTTTGTTTTTCAAATTTGTAATGCTTAAATCTCAAAAACTAAAAGTATTAGCTAGGAACAATAAGCAAGTAATTTGTAGCTGTTTGAAAGCTCTTCAAGGATATATAAATGAATTTTAGACCGTATGCTTAGTTTTTGAAATACAGCGATTATAATTTTGTTCTTTTAAGAATTTGAACTATTTTGAAAATTGACTCTAATTTCAATAAATTAATAGTTTGCAAACTCAGACCGTGGCACTCGCCACAAATGGCATTGAGCCGCTATAAGATCATGGCCAAGAAGAAAATACCACCAGCACAGAGAAGGGACAACGAGCCCCCGACCCCACCAGACAAAGAAAGCCGCCGACTCCATCAGACAGAGCACGCATAGCCAGGGACACCAAGGGGACAGCAGGCCCATGCCCCACCAAGCGAGGCCAAGGGTCACCAGTCCCGGAGAAGAATGCCAACGAAAACAGCCAAAACCCCCATCCAGCAAGCCAGAGATCCGCCCGCAACGAAACCAGCCAGGCAAGATACGCCACCAAGAACGGCGACGCACCCCACCCCCAGAAATTTATTATTATTTTCTTAAAAAGGTGCCTGGCCACGTCGGTTATAAAAGGCCTACAAGCTTCCACATAACTTTGTGGGTAGTAAACAATGTAAAATAAACAGTACCATATACATATAAACATAATCAATACCATAATATAAATACATGATCAATATCATAAAACAATACATAAATTAAAATAAAGACCAAAAATTTAATTACCAAAAATAACAAATAACCAAATTCAAGTTACCCATAAACGCCTAGCCAGGAACCAAAAGAAAGGGAAAAACCCCTTAAACAAGAAACTAAAACAATCCCCAACAATGGCTCTAAACAATTAAATATATAACAAATCAAATTCATACATTCAGACTAAATAAACCTACACTTCCAAATACACAAAATAATCTAAATACTTCCTAAAATCCAAATATACCAATATTTATCATCAAAAACAAATAACGCCTACCATAGAGCCAAAACCTATCATCCTGAATAAATACGAAAGCTAAGACAACCATCCATTCACAACCATTTTTTTTTTTTAATTCCCTACACCATATCCCAGAACCCTTACACTTTCACCCCCAAAACAAATATGATAGATACATCAAATACAACTAATGCAACATGCAACATCCCAAAGGTATATGATCAACCAACCACTGAAATAAACATTCTTCCGGCCAAAAGCCCCAATAACAAATTCTAATCCTAAAAACCTCAGGCAACAATAAAAAACATTCTATCTAACAATCTATGTTACAACACTTCCCTACAGTCCAACATGTGGATACCTGAAAGACACCTATACAATTAATACTAATAAACTCAGCTAAAAAAATCTACATATTAACGAAACCCGCTATCCAGGGGGACTATAAGGGTTAGCTATACCATACAACACCCTGCCATAGATCACAATACCAGAAATCCCAAAACAATGCCATAAATCACAATACAAGCTAAAATCCATAATGCCAACCAAGAATGCCTAAAATAAGAAAAGAAATAATCGATTACCAATTATCTATATTAAAAGCAATACTTTATCTCCTCATAACCTACGAATGAAAGAGATCGCCTAGACCATCACAGAAAAACTATCCACCCGTCAGTGGGGAAGGGGAGGGTCCATAATCAATGTGTTTAATATAAATAGCCAATTCTTTCTTGAAAGACGGACAGTTCGTATCCCTACAGAAATGATCTGTAGACCTGGTGCCACCAGTATCTCTATTAAAAATAATGCAATTAATACATTTGTAACTCACCCTGCAGTCAACTCCTGGATGATCCAGAGTACAACGGAGGCAGCACTGTTTTCCCCCAAGGGACAATAGCCCCGAGTATGTCCAAGTCTACCACAACCAGTGCACTGGAGGACCGCAAAGAACTCCCGGCACCAGATAAGGTGTCATCCATAATAAGCAAACTTCTGGGAAATAAGTAACCTGAACTGTTCCGGTTTAACATCAAAAACCATATGGTTACCCGTCTTTGCCTTAATCCAAAACTTGTAAAGAAAAGAATCAGCCAGCCTTCCTAAACACAGATTCTTGGACAATAATACCTTTCACGAAAGCATCTCCTTCTACCCCACCAGGAACATTGAAAAATATTAACTTGGGGCATCACCTTACAGGCCTTTCTACTTTAAAGTTCATGGAAAACAAAGGATCCTTAATCAATTCATCTTGGATCACTTTAGCTGATGCTTCATTTGGAACTTCGAGAACAATCCTACAATCGGGAAGAGAGAAGCATTTGTTGATACCAACACCGAGCTGTTTTGGTGATACTGTCAATTCATATAAGAGATTATGGGATGTCTCTGCCGAAGTAGCCAAATTAGGTTTAATAATCAGGGTTTTCGGAGCAGACAAACAGGGAGAATTGTCAAAAGTGGGACCAGAAGTTGGAGAGGCACCATGACCATCTCTTCGCCAGTCAGGGGGGCAATTCCCCTCTAGTAAACACATCCTTAAGCTCTTTCAAAAGGGAGGATAACTCCGCTCTCCATGCTGTTAAATTATCCCCTATAGTCTTCAGAGACGCCCCAATTTCTTCAAATTGAGCATCCATTTTACTCTCAAGTTTTTCAGAGACACCCGAAGTATTAATCTCCCTGACCTGTACCCTCATTTCCTTTATGATATCGTTAGACTCCTTTATTAACTGATTTTTATTTCGAGCCTCCGTTTTAAGGATATAAATCTCTTCCTTTTTAACTCTGATAGCTTCACTATGTTCCATAATAAGTTTGTTAGCCTTGTCCAATTTAGAGAGAGTTTCCCTCATTTGGATGTCTTTCTGCTCCAGTCTCCCTTCCAATTCACTACGTAAGTTGTCCATTTCAACTAATTTCTCTTGTAAAAAAGCGGGGACAGGATCGATGTCGTATCCCCCTCTAATTTTTTCAATCGTCAGATTGACCACAAAGAGCATCTGGTTTGATTCATTCAACTTTTCCTTATAACTCTCCAACATAATATATGCACTAGATAGTTCCGAACAAGCTTCCACCAGCAGCCCCTCATTGGAAGCCAGATCAAAACGAAGTTTGATGATCTTATTATTAATTTCGACACTAGAATCTTGCTTAATTTTCTTAATCTCACTCTCCAATTTTTCCACCTTTAACAGGGCTTCCTTCAACCTAGACTCGCTCTCCTCTGTATCGCCTTCCAACTGGTCATAGTCACCTGGAGATCCAGCTGTCTCTAGAATCTGGGGCCCAATACCCTAATGTCCCAATTTTTCACCTTAACTCTATAATCTCTGATATCTATAATCTATAACTCTATAATCTCTGATATCTATAATCTATAACTCTATAATCTCTGATATCTATAATCTATAACTCTATAATCTCTGATATTTGAAAATGTCTTAAGACAAATCACACAGAAAGAAAGATGTTATTCATGCAAAAACATTTCATCTCCATTGGACTGAAGCCACTGCCAATTTTTTTTTCTATACACATTTTGGCAAATTCATTCCATTTCCATAAATTTGATTTTACGAGAAAATACTACTAAATTACAAGAAAAAGTTGTTAATTGAACACATTGAAAATGATAATACTACACTGATGACAAAACATAAACCATACCTGCTACAACTTCTTCAACACGAGATAACCTAGACAGAACATGTTTGATAAGCCCAACATCTGTACAAGCTTGTAAATTTCGAAGACTCTTCCTTAAAATTGCAATAAATACACTCCATACTTCAGCCTACAAAATAAGTTAAATTAACACAGGCATGAAAGAAATAAAGAGAATAATAAAACTATATTTAATATATATGTGATGATCCACATTTCAGATACATGGCTAAGACTGAACCAAAAAATCAGTTGCAGAAGATTTTTATTTAAATACGTTTTTCATGATTTCATACAGAGGGTCACAAGTATGGGCACCCATAGCGGAGGACAAGAAGAGGCACTTGCCCTCCCCTGGACATTCAAAGTCACAAAGGTGGGCATCAAACTAGTTAATGTTGTACATGTTATCCTTGAGTTTTCCCCAATGACATTAGTGGTTTGCATTCTCCTGGGAAAAGTTCTATGAGTGCTCATGGTCATGAGCACATAGAATTATTCTGACTTATTTCGTCAGAGGTTCCAAGTGATCTGATGGTAAGACTTGAACAGAAGTGGAGCGGGGGCTTTAAAATTCAATGATGTAACTTAAAATTTCATGTGATTGGCATACTAATGGGGGAAAGTTCAGTGCAATCGGAATGAAATATTCATTTATTACAGAAACTAATTGGATTCTGAATAGTGTTAAGTATACAAGATCAAAGCTAATTGGCATCATGAGTGCTGAGAATTATAGAAGGAATTTTATATGTATAGTATTAAATGTATTGTAAACAGTTTCTATTCTGGAGATTAAAAATGGTTTCATGATCAAGAGAAAGAATTTAACTGGGTTTTCACTGTAATAACATTAGAAGTGTAAATGTAAAAGTTGGGAATTTAATGGTGATTTAAACTATTAGAAATTCAAAGGTGCTTAAAATATTGATATATATAGAGAGAGAGAACGAGAGAAGGGTTGGGCATCTTGGTTTAAATTTAAAAATGTGGTTTAAAATTAAAATTTTGTTATTTTATGTACCATCTCTATGGTCCTCCTGTGCATTTGCTGACTATGTTTTGAAACATCTACTGCAAATAAGTAATAATTTATAAAACTTTTTTAGTTTTGGCTAGAGAGCTCCACTCCTTGCTTATTGACACTCACCAACTACTGGAATTCTCTTTGCAAGTCAAGGGGCTTTACCACCTACTCGTTGAAACTCACTTTTAAGAGCTCTTTTGAGCCACCTGCTACTAAGGATTCTATATAGAAAACCAGCACATCCACCATTTTGAATCATACTTGCACATTGGTTTACTATTATGCAGTGACTCAATATTATGCATTGTGGTATAAATTCCCAATAAAATGAGAGTATGTTGGTGTGTAAAATGTTCTAATAATTCCCAGAAAGGGATATGAATGTTTAGATTCCTGAAAGAACAAGAAGAAAAAAAAATTGATAAAATGTAGAAGAGATGAATGTAAGAATATCATTTTTTCGCTGCTATCAGCAATAAATGCACCAAAACAGGTACATTCCACTGAAGTCAGTACAAGGAGATTTTGGAGGACAGAGGTACTGGTTCTCACTTCTTGTTACCAAGGTGTTTCTCCCTATAATTCAATATGGTCAGCCATAGGTCAGCTTGTGTTATAGGAGCTCTACCTGCTACACATACGTAATACACCAATTTTGATCTGCTCACTTAATAAGCTGATGAATCCACTTCATGTTTACTGCCGCTCATTCACAAGTACATTCCCATGTCCTAATCCCAAAAATAAAAATATTTATTGATAATGCAGGCACATATGCTGCTCAATCCAATTAGGCAATCAAGGTGCACATGTGATATGCCTTAAATAAAAGTAAAATTTGCACATCAATCCTTTTTTTTTTAAATTTAATATAGAGAGACTTACAAAGTGTTTCATATGTAAATATGTAACTTTCAGGCAGATATTTACAACAATAAGATACTTAAAAAACAATATTGATAGCCAAAGATAACAAAAGTCTAACTACAGCTTCAGTATTACAACCATGGAGTTAGAGAGTCTCTTTACATCCATGATTGTAAGTCTGAATAATAAATTTATTTTTAATGGAATCATTTAAATATTATTTCTTTTAAAATAGCAAGAGTGTTTTCAACAATGAAAAATTAACTTTTCAAGATAAATGAAAAAAATAAAATAAAATGTTGATACAAAAGTAGCATAAACAAATTTCCACTTCAAAATCGTATAAAAAATAGAAATTTTTTATACAACTTTAAACAAAATAAAAGATGACATATGGAAATATATTCTAAATCAAAATTGCATTTGATACCATAAATTCTGCGCTAACCTTGACAAAAAATCTCTCAGTTTTAAAAAGATATTTTATAATAAAGAGAGATAACAGTAAAAAAACTTACGTAAATTTTGGAAAAAGAATAAAAATATAGAATGAACAATAATATAAAATTGTTAAACCTATTCATAATCATAAATAATTTATTGTATTATAGATATAAAAGTAAACTATTAAATTTAAAAACTGCTTATAATCGAAAAATAAAATATTAAATATTATCAATTTAAAAAAAATATCTACTGATAATTAAAAGGGAAATCTTTTTACCACTTTTTAAAAAAAAAATAACAATAAGAAGAAAAATAAATTACTCAAAACAAAATAAATAAAAAAATGCCTATAATTAAACCTTTTTTAAACAAACTATGATATATAACATTAAAGACTGTTTAAAAATAACCTGCTGGTAATTGAATTAGTGAGTATCATGAGATAAAAGAGACAATTTAATGGAAGATGAGTTCATTTATATGTAGTGCATATTAAAGCATTTCCTTCAGTGAAGAACTTGCAAAAAAAAAAAAAAAAAAAAAAAAAAAAAAAAAATTAAATCCAATCTTATAATATTTTACATTTCACAGAGCTTTATACTGAAAGAATAGGTTTATTAAAACCACTTGGCTTCTCAGAAAATAGATGTCTCAGGAAAAATACTTTTTCCTGAGAATGAGTAAAATGCCCCTTCTACCTTTTAGTTCTCATCCTTTCTCTTTCTTTAAAATAAAACACACATACACACACATTATCAGAGAACCATCACCACCTTTTTTACTTCCTCAAAATTAGAAACCTCTAAGACTCCTTGTAAAGCTACTTGATTTTCAAAAAGGCAGTTTGGAAAAAGTATTACATTCCCTTTTCAAATAATTTGAAAAAAAAAAAGAAAGAAAGAAAAGCAGAAAATTTTCCCAAAAAGCATGGCGGTAAATTTTTCACAAAAAATTTTCTGACCTACATCTTTAGTTGCAAATATGCACATCCTCTTTCTTAATCTTTTTTGCTTTGTGAATGAAAATAGCTGGGGAGTATACATAAAAAAAAAGACAATTTGTGAATTACTCCGAATATCAATTCAAAATGTTTTATTAGAATTAAGCTTACTATAGCCAACATTTTCTTACTCATGCGTAAAAGGAGTCTAACTGCACATAGTATCTATAGCACTTCCAGTGGAACTATGAGTTGTCTGTTATAAATAAAGGTTCATTATAATCCACATTTTCTATAACAAATTTCAAAATTCTTTATACTTATATATTAAAACTATCGACAAAGAGTTAGCTGATTATGAAGATTTTCATTAGGTTACATATGCCTTAAAGTGAGAAGTTGTTACAATGCTCCATTTTCTTAAAAGCTGATAAACAAGAAGATTATGCTTTTCTAAGCATACAGCCGCAAAGTGAGACAGATCTCAAACATACAACCAGCACTTTATTTCAAAACAAGTGTTGATTCAACTGAGCTATCTATCTCCTTTTTTAGCAATTTTTTCAAAAATTCCCTGAAAATTCAAAGTTTTCCAAGTAGAATGACCATTATGTTGGGAAATGGAGACTAATCAATACAGTAGATGTATATTAAATATGACAGAGTACTGATTATCCAAATTAACAATTACCCGAACACCCCCTTTTTTTTTTCCAAAAATTTTATTGTCAGCATAGGGAATTTTCTGGATAAGAATTTTCTGGAAGCCGATGAACAAGATTTCTTTCTATAAATGTAAATACAGTTATAAAATTAGACAGATCACAAATGAACAAACACTGCTTGATTGTGAAACAAGTAAACATATTGAATAAGCCAAGAATATATATATATATATATATATATATATATATATATATATATATATATATATATATATATATATACATATATATATATATATACATATATATATATATATATATATATATATATATATATATATATATATATATATACATATATATATATATACATATATATATATATATATATATATATATATATATATATATATATATATATATATATTGGAAAGGTGTTAAAAATTGATGCCAAACTGGGGAATGTTTAAGAAAAGTAAAAAGGCAGGTGGAATCTAGAACACTGTAAATGCATGTATGATGCAATAAGGGCATAATATGGCTAATAAATCAAGCTACTGAATAAGTAAGGAGAAATTAGAATTCAGACTTCGTTGGTTGGAGTATGATGTCTTTAGAGTCATTTTTTTGCTAAATGGGAAAATTGAGATTTCGAAAAACTGCAGTACAGATTACAGAATGATGAAAGAGCAATTGGTGATTAACAATTGAATATAAGGTCAGAAAATTAACAATATTGGAAATGAAAAGAAATGGTGATTCAATATGAATTTAAAACATGTATAATACATACATAAAATAGGAAAAAAATTTTATACCTTTAAAATATTCATGAATTTTTTTTTTCAAATCATTGGTTCAATTATCCAAACTTTTGCCTTTCCAAACTGTCTATTGTCTCAGACAATGGGTTCACTACTTTATATACAAACTGAACCTATAAGTTATAGATTCAGCCGGTTTTGAATTACTGCAACGAGGTATTGATTTCTGCATCAGACAGAGTCTTGAGGCCTCTTGATACTTTCAAAATCTGAGTTTGATCACTGGGGGAGTCAAGACTACTCCTGTACTGGCTATGCAGATACTGTGCAACCAACAGCCCTTAACTAATTTAATTCTGAGGAATGTGGCTATTCTTTATAATAGACTAATTAGACTACCAAATAATTCCTTCTGGAGAGATTATGACTGTGACAAAGCACGTAATTTAAAGACTCAGAGGGGCTTCATTCAGTTCGTTCGTGAGAACGCTCAATATAATGTGATTAATGATGCGCCCTATGAACTTTTATCTTTTATGAGTCCATTGGAGTATGTGGAACTTGATGTCAGATTGGACCTGGTTCTGAAAGTGAGAAAAAAAGTGATTTTTGCCATACAGCACTCCGAGATATTGCCTTAGAAACTATTAGCTCTCGTTTCCCTCCTGATGAATGGCTTTATGTTTACACTGATGGGTCTCTGTTGAATTTTTCTGGGGGTGCTGGTGCCAGTGTTTTTAGTGAACGTTTTTCTTTTTATCTGCATGTTGGATCTTTTACAACTCACTTCGATGGAGAACTCGAAGCTATCCATGTGACTCTCCAACAACTTGCTGTCTGTCATATTCCATTTGAGAAGATAGTGATATTTTCAGATTCTACTTCTGCTCTGCAGGTTTTGACGGGCATCCAAGAGAATACGAGCTCCTGTGTACAGAACTGTAGAAAACTTTTGGGGGAGATTGAGAGAAGAGTTGCTTTTCAGTGTGTACCATCTCATCTACGTCATTTAGACTTCGAGTTCATCATTTGTCTGGCACTGATAAATTGGTTCCCGCATTACCTTGAAACAGCCGTATGCCAAATTATTATTTTACTTGTGCTGATATACATTGTGCAAGTTTCCTTGAATTGAATAAGAGCCTATTGCAACCATGGAAATTATTTGAATGCATTTCTAAATAAATTTGTACGAAATTTGTAAAAATTAAATACTCTCAGTCGTATACATGTGCAGTATTTTTTTATGATTAGCGCAAATGTTTTTACACCCAAAATGCACACAATTTTTCTCATATACACTCTATGGCTAATAGTTTTGTACCTGATCATCCTTGTAACAAAAACAGTAACATAATTAGAGAGCGAAAACCAACTAAACCCATGGCTGTTTATATGGAGAAACAAAGGAACTATTTTTAATACAAGAATTAATTTGGAATTTACAGAAAATTCTTATGCTTTATGCTTATCTCTATTCGTCTTTAAAATGATACTAGCGAGTTCTGCCTGCTAGCAGTCACTATATATAGCAATCGGTTTTTATAACTATAAGTAGTTAGCTCGTTGCGCGGGTGCAACAAAAGTAGATCAAAGTTTAGAGTGAGCAGATCGAGTGGGTCCATTGTAGAGTAGAAAATACAGTATAGAAAATAGCATCAAAATCGGTGCAAAAGTCACTAAGATAGATAAAAATGAAAATATGAAAAAGAGGAGTGTCTCCACTCTTCCACCAAGGTTGTTTTATATTATATAATAACAGATGATATTTGTGTGTCGATGTGTGTGTAAGGTCTGTAGCGGAAAATGTAAACATTGTACGGCCTTGAAATGTCGTACACGGATATTTCAGGAACCAAGGCGATGTACTTTTTGTAAAACCGAAATATGAAATTGAGGCTACTTAAAGTAAAAGTTACGCCCAGGGGGTTGACATAATAAGGTTGTATATCTAAGTGATTGCCACCAGCAAAATCTAAATCGCTCAGTTAGAATGAGAAATAAGAAATTTGGGGGGGGGGGGGGGGGCGCTAACCGAACTGAAAGTTATGCCCAGGAAGATGACACAATAAATATGTATATCCAGTTCACATATACAAATGGTGCCGGGACTATAGCCACCAGCAGAATCAAAATCACTCAATTAGGAAGAGATGTGAAATTAGAGGGGGACTACGATGTAAAACCGCGTGGGCTAGTTAAATTAAAAGTTACGCTCCAGGGGGGGTTGAATACAAAAATATGCATGTCCAGGCGATACACGTATAGATAGTGCAGAGACTATAGCCACCAGTAGATTCAAAATCGCTTAATTAGGAAGCGAGATGAGAAATTTTAGGACTACCTCAAGTAAAATTTACACCTAGGGAGAATCGGTGCAATATTGGTCTTTAATGAAATTAGAAGCAAAACCAGGGGGATTGAGTAGTGGCTGGTGAAGGGGGGGGGGGAATTTTAAGGAAAACAACATCAGATCAAAGAATCAAGTATTGGTTGAAAATTGTTTTTAACATTCTTTAACAAATATTTATAATTTTTTTCAATCTTTAATCTTAAAACTGAAAAAGTAATACAGCTGAGTAAGTCAAGAGACCCACCCCCTCAGACAATACATTTCTGAAAGTGTCACTAAAAATATCCACGGGCCTGCCACAAATACAATTCTCATGGCTTTTAAACAATTAAGAGGTCAAACGCATTGAAATTCGTCACAAACAAAGCATAGAACTAACCCTAAATCGAAAATGATCCCCTTTTTGAAGGACAGAACCACCCTACATCAGAAATGACCCCCCCCTCCCCACCAGACGCTTACGGAGCGAAACAGTTTCAGTAATACGGATGGGTGGGTCAAAACTAAACTGAGTACCCCAAACAATGCATTTTTCTACCGAAGGCGAAGAACAGAAACCCCCAAAATACCACAAATAACCATCACTTATTCAATTAAGTAAAAAGCACAAAATATGTATTGAAACTTTTTTGAATTTCTATTTTCTGTATCTAATACTAAACTATTTCGCCATGAACCAAAACTGAAAGAACTAGGTCAATAGAATCAATAAAATAAATCAGAATTACATAAATACAGTAATTTATTTTCAAATATTTATTTAAACATCCAAATTTATTATTTTAAAAAGAAGCGGCAGAGAAAACACACATTTATCAAGAAAAATTCGAGCCCAAATTAGCGAAACTTAGCCAATTTGAGTCAGTCATTCACAGTATTCATTTCTTCTTGGCGACTAGCCGCGGTAACTACAGCGGCTCACATCGGATTGAAATATTGCAATGTCTGTTTTTTTAACTCTTAATTTCTATTGCCGTTATATTAACATACCGTTCATTCTATCAGCCAGAGGCGATAAAGGGATGCGGTCTCATTAAAAATCTCTCATCTTTCCCTGTAATGCAGTATTTTCCCCTATAGACTTAATATGGTATGAAAAGAGCATAAGAGACTCTTTCAAAGTTTTAGTGCTGCCATCTAGTGACAATTTCATCACTTATTTCCAATAATTCGAATTTTAGTTGAAATAAAATTCAGATAATTTCCTTAAAAATTGTAATTAACCTATATAACTAAACTAATTTGAAGTGCTTGATCAAGGAGGTCCGTGCGGCCCCTCTGAAGAGCCGCCCCTGCCTTCATGGAAATGAGAAGGAGGATTTTCTAGCAAAAAAGGGAATTGGTATCCTTCAAAGGACTTGCCACTCCATTCTGTTAAATTAGAGATTGAAAGAATATTCAGACAATCATTTCGTAGTGTGGCTTCTCACTCTTCTAGAGACAAACATTGGAGTGTGCTTTGCGGATCTTATTATGTTCCCGATTCACCTCGTGCTGCAGCAGTGGCACTGTTTAGACTTTTGACCAGATATGACTGTCTTGGTGCCTATTTGTATCGGTTTAATTGAACTACTTCGCCTGACTGCGTTTTGTGTGCCTCTGGACAACCCATAACTGCTGCTCATCTGGACAAGTGTTCTGCACTAAATAATTTGGACTGTATTATTGAAAAGTATTGGAGAGCTCGTGGCCTAATGACCAGTGGTCAATGGCTTGGCATTTGTTAGATAAAAATAATAAAAAAAAAAACTTTATATACATTTTTTTAATGAAACATGATTCCTGGCTATTGAGAATTAATTATAAGGAGAAACACTATTTATGCAACTATTTTTAGGATTTACTTTATATATCAAATAACTCTCAGCTACATCTCTGACAAGATAAGTGGTGGATCAAATCAACCATAAAACAGCTGTTTCAGACCCCAATCCACAACAGGCTCCACTTTACAACTAAAACTAAGCCTTTCTTATTTTAACAAATCTTCAAATTTACATTATCCATTATATCAATGCAAATAAACAGAAATGTTTACCAATAGATTAAGTATTATTAGTCCATTTTAATTTAGTTAAAAAAACATCAGTTTTCTTCATATTGATGTATGTGTGTTTACTGATTAATGAAAAGTTTAGCAGTGAAGCACAAAAGCTACTAAAACTATTGCCATTTCATACTGCTAGCATTCAAAATGGATTAAATATGTGGAACAACTGGCATGAGTGCAAAACTTTCATGCCAATTTTTTTCATAGAGTGTATCCATAATAATTCTTAAATATGCCAATTAAACTTTAGATTCCAACTAGAAATTGCAAATAACAAAGTTAACTTCCAAAACATAATTTTCATATAAATAGTCAAATATAAAATGAGATTAGAACAACATAATGCTAGGAAATGATCAATTCACTATGGTGTATGAAATATTTTAAAAATTGAAGATAAAAATATGTACTATATATTTTCAAATGACAGAACATTTGCAGTTTTGTGCTTCAGATCATTAAATATGATGTAGATCTAATCGTGGCGAAGTTCAAAATACATTGAAAACCCAACATATAGAATATACTAAATTAACATATAACCTTAGTCTGTGAGATTATCATTTTCATAAATATAATCACAATATATACATTAAAATTCCTTATTAGAGAACTTCAAAAATAAATAATTTAAATTAAATGTGCATGATAATTTATTTGCTCAAGCTGAGGTCTGTTATGTTCCTAGTTTATAAGACAAAGGGAAAATTACAGCAATAAATGGCAATAAAGCTAAGTAGTTTATATTTACCTGCAAATTGGACGGGCAATGATCCAATAAATCTAACATATGAACTATATTTTGCGGCTGTTGTATGACAAAATTTAGTTCCATGTCAAATTCTCCCCCAACCAGCTAGGAAAAGAAAGAAAACAAATTACAATTAAAAACATTTTGCATAACATCAACAAATTCAATTAGTTTATATTTCATTAGAGGAATAACAAGCAGATTCCACATCATGTGCATGATATGCAAAAAAAATCATTTGGGCAACTCAAGTACTTCACATCACAAACAGTTTTCAAAATCACATAACAAGCATGTGTGATGTAAAAAGAAAATATAATAAATTATCAAAATAGTATTCTATCATAAAAAATACAAGCATGAAACATTAGTTTCAGTAAGTGTATAAAACAAAATAACTGTAATATATGAGTGGTAATAAAAAAGAATTGCCAGCATTTATGAAACTTCAAAGGAACATGATTTATGTTCCTTTGATGTTTAAATGCTTATTTTTTACTTTTTTTTATAAGAGCAAAAAGTCACGTTCTATTGTCATAATTGACTTCAAAAATTCACATAATTTTCCAATCTTTCAGGGAGAAAAATAAAATCTTAGTAAACATACATCATCTCTGCTTTCAATCTTGGTAGTATAACCATGTCCAAGAAAGATTCTTCCTCCCTATAGTAGCATTTTCTCCCCTTTCCGGATCTTTATAACCCATTTTTAATAAGCCAAATCTTGATCTAACATTTTTATATCTTTACAGTATCAGTATACCCGTTCTTCTGACGAAATATACATTATAAAGAAATTTAAAATCCACAATCATGTGCAAATTTCTATAGTATTCCAAATTATATTATTGTTCAAAACATTCGATTAAAATATTTCAATTAATGCTTCTAAAAAAAATTTTTAGAATCTATGTTCTTGCTGTAACAAAATTATCTTCACAGACAGATCTGAAGAATAAAACATCCTGGTCCCGTTTGTAAACAAATTTACAAAAAATATGAAATTGAATCAATATATGCCTAAATGAAAGTGCTAAAATTGTATGAGAAGATCCGTACTACTTATATTCTCGAATATTAGAAAATATACCTGTGTCTAGAAGATTACCCGTACTACAATATAAACTTCAAAATTATTTTTTCCAAAATAAAACATATGATGTAATAAATTGAAAAATATTAATAATACCTATAATATTAAACCAGAAGGCCGTAATGGACATAATCCAATCAAAAATGCAATTTCGATAACATTTATTTTATATACATTTCTTTATAATTTAAATCCGAAAAGATTTAAAAAATCGTCTGACGTATAAACACATTGGATTTAATTCCGTTGCTAAGTGATCACTTAGCAACATGTCAACATGATATTATTTTCTTCAAATAAATTGGTGGAAAAAATATCGTCACAATAATGCTATGTCTATGGAAAGTTTAACTGCGCGTTTTATATGAATATCTAGACAACTCCTGGTCCTAGAAAGTTCAAACATGGACTCAATTTTAAGTGGGGCTACTCAAAAGCTACCCACCAAATTCGTGAAATTCAGTGCAGCTGTTCTTCCGTGATGATGAAATAAACACATAGAAAGACAGATTTTTAATTTTATATACAGAAATTTAAAAAAAAAAAACATTTTCCACAGATTAATACATATTAACCTTGTTGCATCACTTTCCCAAATTAACTGTTCAGTCTTTAAACTCGCCAGTACGAATTCCAACAGTTATGTTCAAGTGTAGCAAGCAAGCATTAAAATTATGTTTTGTATGAAAAAAACAAACAGTATTCTGGTGAAAGGAATTTTAATCACCGATTGGTGAATTACTACTGATGTGGTCAAGCCAATTTATATAACCTTCACAGTCAGTGGTGATGACAATGAGCTACTTTTTGATGCGAAATGACGAAACTTTTCAACACTGAAATTCTCACCATTTTGCAATGAATGCCGGTTTTTTTTTAGAAAAACGTCTCTTTTTCAACATGACACAACTCATTGCTCAAAGCCCCCCCCCCCCCCCCCCCCTCCAAAAAAAAAGTAAACATGTAGGTTTTCTTATGAGCCAGGATAGCGATTATGATATATAATTACTAGCAATAGTCATCCATTTTAGTCAAACTCATCTTATTTTATTTAAAAAATTAAATTAAATTAAATATTTAAAAATAATATTTGTGATAGGCTTTAATATTTTTTACATTGCTAAATTTTAATAAAAATCGCCGATAACTACTGCTCGTATGCGAATTTATCCTTATTTCATGATTTGTGCAAGTCCTGAGTAAGAAAAAAAATCTGATGTGGGCAGCACATGACTTTCCCTACATAATACAATGAATTGACTTTTTTTCACAGAGAAAAAATTGTGTACGAGATCTACGACGAAATGTTTTTAATGCTGAATTGTACATTGGGAGCTTTTCCGGATGATAGCATGTAAAACTATTTCAAAGTACCCAATTAACTTATATTTTACACAACTCTGAATTGACAACTATCAATATTGATAACAACCGCAATAAGTAATATAGTCCGTATTTTAAAATAATGTTAATAACGAATTCATCAAATACATCATTTTTGCAATTTTAGCGATATTTTTATCTATCTAAGGTGAAATATCGCCGGACATTCGATTGAGTTTAAAATCAATAACCTTCCAGTATCCTCTGATTGTAATTTTTTGTAGCAAATTTCGTTCAAAACGCTTCATTCGTTTGTGAAATATTTCCTCAGCCTCATGGACACACAGACATCACCTCAAAAACGTTGATTCGAGTTCAGGGATGCTTGAAACATGCTTTCCCGCCGAAAACTCGAATACGAATTTTTGACCCCCGTCACAATACTTTCCCTATACATTGTATAAGGAAAGTAGCATAACAACAAACATTTTTAGAAACGAGAAAGTTTATCAAATACAGCAATTTTAATTACCTCAACTAGCACATTCCGTACCGATCTTTGGGGAGTAAGGCTCTGAAATATAGAGATTGGTGCAACAGTGGCCATTTTGACTCCCAGTTGATGGAGCAATGTACAGAAAGTATATGTCGAAAAGAGGGCTACTTTCTCGGGATCTCGAGAAAATAAAAACATTTAGACTACTTTTTTGAAAGCAGAACTATTTTACAGCCAAATGGCGTACCAAATATCAGCCATGTAGCATGCGATCGCGCACAATAGAACAGGCAATAAATAATAAACAAAGGCACAAATAGCACAGGCAGACGATAACTGACTGAACCGGTTGGAGTCAAAATGGCGGATGCGTCAGCCTGTATATTTAGGAGTCTTATTGGAAAGGGATAACAGGGCCATTCCGTAGGGGAGATGGGAGTTACAACTTTTCTCTTTTCTATCATTAGAATTTCATACTATAATTTTATTTTATATATATATATATATACATATATAAATAAAGATCAGAAAAATATCTGTAAATACAAGTTCAAATATGGGGTAGTATAATAACGCACATCATATATATATATATATATATATATATATATATATATATATATATATATATATATATATATATATATATATCATTTTTGCAATACAGAATATTTTCTATTAATGATCAATCTCAGTCAATTAATCAAATAACAAGTAAAATAAAAATTCTTCAATTATATATATATATATATACACATAGTATATAATTAAACTAGTAGATCAACATCAGCAATTGAATCCTATTCTCTCTCTATATATATAGGAAGGGGAGCCTGCGATAAAAGTTTATAGGAGACTCACAATTTGTATGGAAGGTCCTGGGGCTCAGAACATGTACAAGATACTAAATTATCTTTTACAAATAATAAACTTGAGCAGGCCGCGCTCCCCGAGTACCTTATACCTCCCTGGCCGTTTTTAGGTAGCTATAATTGTCATTTGCCCATCACCAAACAAATTATTGATTTTATCACCGGACGTCTTGTGAAAATATAATATCGGGCAAACTTTAAAGATAAGCAAATTGTAGAAGAAATTGTTCAAACTTACTTGATCGAAACACGAGCGCAACCCTCGCCGTTTCACCATAGTTACAGAGACGCGGAAAACAAGCGGCGCTACATTTCTTTCGCCCAGGCGAAAGTTCGGCATGAATCATTCACTTTATGGTCCGTTTGGCAAGTGCACTGGAACAGGTCTTATTAGATCACACGGTTACAACAGAATAATGGATAAAAGGGGGAAATGTAGTTATTTTTTTATTTGACATGTCTCACGTGACTGTTTATTTTGATTTTGCGATGCAAATAAATAAACAAGGAGTCAGAAACAGCTGCTTTTATTTTGGGTTATTTACAAATTCTGAAGGTGCGTGCCTCCATGATCGAGGGATACATTTTTGACACAGATTAAGTATTTTGCACGAGCTTAGAATTAGCCCTCTGCAATTTTTACTTTATCATACTTTCTCTACTATTACTGTAATACAGTATAGAGAAAGTACTGTTTTCACGAAAATCTTCAAATTCGAGATTTGGAGGCCAATATATGTTTAAGGACCTTCTCAACATGTTTCAACTATTTTTGGAGTGACACCCGTGTTTTTTTTTTTTTTTTTTTTTTTTTTGTGTGTGTGTGTGTGTGCACGATAGATGTCACAAATATGAATGGATTTTCACGAAACTTTATATCCAGCTTTGCTATCAAAAATCTAGAACTAGATAGCAATTTTAAAATTCAAGCAAAGACTTCGAAATTGATTAAGTATTTTACACTTTTTTAACATGGGACAAAATTCAACATAATCATACATAAAAAGGGTTATTTATGGCTCATTGATCATAAGACTTAATCATTGTAGTGAGAAATAGCTGCGACACACCGTTTGTGTTCGTGACGTCATGAACCTCCTCCAACAACGGGGGATAAGTTACCCCCCTCGGGGTTATATTTTCAAGTATGGTATCGATCAAAAGATTTTGTCAAGTCCTATCAAGTGAAGGGTAACACACTCTAATTGCAATCATTTGGGTCAACAATACCGATTTTTTAAAAAATTTCTTGAATTTGAAAGGGAAAAACAAAATCTACACATTACTTAAAAGTGACAGACTGACACATCAGCTTCTCTGGGTACGGTCCCTGTGGAAGCCTCCCCCACTGGGTTCCGGTCTAAATTGGGTGGCACTTCCCGGTCGTCCAAACAGTTACCTTAAACCTTTCAGGTAGGTCGGACGGTCTGGGTCTCAACAACAACATCAGCTTCTCTTATGCATATTCAATATCGCACCTAATTCTAAATTTGTTTTATCACTATTATTAGTTGTTCATTTTTTGCTTTCCCTGCAATACATGGTAATGTATAGGGAAAATAATGGAATCGTGTCAAAAATAGCAACTCGAATGTTCGAAGGAAGTTTTAGAACCTCTAAAACACGAAAAATCTAATTTTAGCGTATTTCTGTGTGTGTGTGTGTGTATGCGTGTGTATGTGTGTGTCTGTCTGTGAAATGTATGCATCCACTTTAACTCAAAAACTAATGTACTAAATATCAGAAAATTTGGTAGGTAAGTCACTTGTGTGTGACTCTGGTGCTGATTAGTTTTTGGTACGATTCGGGATAGTAGAACCTGCTATGTACACACACACACACACACACACACACACACACACATATATATATATATATATATATATATATATATATATATATATATATATATATATATATATATATATATATATATATATATATATATATATATATTTGCGAAATAGTAAGCAGAAAATCCACTCTAACTGACAAACTAATAGATCACATTTTATAACATTTGGTAAATAAGTCACGTATGGGTTACCCTGGTGCTGATTAGATTTTAGTACGAGTCGGAAAAAAAAAGAACCTGCCTTTTTTTGCGAAGTGGCCGGCAAAAATCGTCAAAATCTAAAATAAAAGACTACGTCTGCTCAAATATATTCATTAAATGCATGTTTTATACGTAATTTTTGACGATAAAAAGAATTCGACCAACTCCATTACTCTAGGACTAGCCGTTCGCGAGATATTTTCATTCTATCGCATTTTTGCTACGCCGCCTTTTAAAATGCGTCCCGTTACCGAATGAAAACGAAAAATGAATCATAAGGGCCCATTCAGTGCCATTTCAAATAATTATACATGCTATTTTGTGCCATTAAACTCAATTTAATGAATTTTTAAAGAAATAAAAAAGAAACGAATTCGGATCTATAGGGAAGTCATGTGCCGCCCACATCAAATTTTTCCCCCCTTTGAACTCGAAAAGATGAGAACATCTTTCCCTGCTGCGAACGTATCGACTGCCCCTCGGTCTTTCATTTATCTTATTATCCAAAGATAGCAAATGACAGTCCGAGAACATTCCTAAAACTTACTGCATAGCACATTCATAAAACTATTCAAATTACAATAATAAAGAGCACTTGCTGATATCATCCACATCAACACACATTCAGATGTTGCCAATCCTCTCAAATTGAATGCAAACAAAATTTGGCGAGGAAAATACCTTGGATAGATGCCAAAATTGTGTTTAACTATAGTAGCTGGCACACATTTATGTAGTTAAAAGAACATTTCAAAGAGAAGGTAATGAAACGTTCTTTAATTATTGCATTCCAACTTTTTGTAATACATTTAAAAAAGTATCTGGCTTTTACTACCTGTTTAACGTGAATTTTAGTTTTGGATGACATATCTCTTAATGAAGTTCTTAAATTTGATACTTCATCATTGTTTTGCATTATAGGCAGAGCTAGGAATTTTAGTTTGGGGTTCTTTAGCTCTTAAAATTTCTGCTGAAATATACAAGGTACAATCAAAAAGTTCGGAGACTGTGCTGATATCTCCAACCCTGATTGGAGGAGAGGTGAACTATTTTACCGTGGCGTAGAAACACATGGGACGCGAGATGTGAAAAGGAAGAAGCAGGTCCGCAGTGCAGGGTTTTTCCAGACAATGCGTGTCAGTGGTAAATGAACTATAGTCGTTCGCATTCGTCGAAAACGGAAATGGCGCAGGTGCAATGTTTCTGTCGGCGATTTCCTCAAATGCTGGCAGAATTTGATATTCGTCCGTTGTTCTTCAAACGCTATTTTCGTTTTCCACGAGCGCGAACGACTACAGTTCACTGACACGCATTGTCTCGAAAACCCAAACCACTCAACTGACCCAAGGGCTTACAGTAACAGTTTGAGTGGCCGGGACACGCATTGTCTGGAAAAACACCTGCTTCTTCCTTTTCACATCTCGCGTCCCATGTGCCTCTACGCCACGGTAAACTAATTATCCTCTCCTGCAATCAAGGTTGGAGATATCAGCACAGTTTCAGAACTTTTTGAGCCTACCTTATATAACATCAATATAAATGTGAGAAATTTCTGGGGATGCTATTGTAACTTTTAGGGGTACTCAGCAACCCCAAACCCCCTTCCCCCAGCCCCGTCTTTGCTATGCGTTATCATTTCCTGGATTAAGGTGAAACAAAAATAAAGCTCACTATATATAGAGATTTAGCATCCAGCTCAAAAATTTATTGATTCTCCGGATTTTGAACCTTCTGGAACTAGCCCGTCATGGAATTGACACGGAAATGCATCACAACCCTTCTTTTTTTCGGGGGTGGGAGCTTGAAAATTCAAATTTGGTATACCATTGTTTTTTGTGGCATATTTTAATCCTTTGGAGTTAACATCTTATCGGACTAGCCCATCCTGAACCGGCCATAATAATTTACTCGTTTTATAGGAATAACTCGAGATCCGGTGTAACTCGAAAGGTCCCATTTAACATGTCGGTGTTTTTTCGTGGTACATTGTTATTCTTTGGATTTTGAATTTTAACACCCAGCCCGTCCTGGGCCCACCATACGAATACTCGTTTTCGAAGAATGACTCGAGAATCGGAGCAGACGGAAGGTCCAAATTTGGTATGTCGTTGTCTTTCATGCATTTGAGTTTCATAAATACACTCTTAATACATTTAAGTTACATACAAATAATAACAGAGCGTACTTAAAAATCTATCTTATTTTACTTTTACATTTTAAATATGTTTTTAATATCCCTTCACCACATATTATCTAATAATGGCTGTTGTCTAATTTAAGAGGGGAATATTCCCCACTTACTTATTTCAACATTTAGAAGAAAAAAAAGTTATACACGAAGTAAATGCAAAATTTATTGCTAGTATTCGAAAGTTCTTTTAAAATGAATAAATTTATTCCTTCATTTGACGTAAGGAGAAAAGCATTTTCGAAAGACAAATTTAATTTTACAAGAACAACTTCGCTTTCATGCCTGTCCTCATTTGCATTTACAAAACGTTTCAATAGGACAAAATAAAAACATAAATATGTATAATTTAGTTGAAAATGTCGCGGAAAGAACAACATAACCCAAAGATACGGAAGAAAAAAAAAATAACTTACTGAAAAGAATAAAAACAAAATTAATTCAGAAAAAAACTTCCAAAATATATTCAGTGCCCCGCGAAAATGTTATTCACAATGTAACATATATTGAATTTAAATAAACAAGTACCGTAAGAAAAATGGAAGCAAAGAACATCAAATATTTATAACGTATGATAAATGTTCAACTATTTTGACAAAATGTGTTGTCAAAGAAATTAGAAATAGCCTTTTGCAATAGTAGAGGACATTAAGAAATGACTTTAACTAACAGTAAGTATGTGTGCATGCATACTTGGAAACACTTTCATACTTATTTTCATTAGATGAACAATATTGCCAGATTAATAATATTTAAAAATATATTATGTACTAGCGATTTTCACCCACGCCTCGAGTGTTCGAAATGGCTATCGGCCATTGAATGTGACACATACACACTTTATAACAATTATTGATAACTTTTCTGAATATCAAAAACCTTTTCAGATACAAGCATAAAAATGACGTACATTTTATAATCCTGTTAGCATGTTAAATGACAAAATATATTGAATCTTATTTCCGCGCGCGGTAAAATTATGTAATTGTAACAATTAAAAAAATGGTATTGCGTTATATTTAGAAATTTATTTCTTTTTCCCAGTTTTAATTGCTGGCAGCGAAATAATTTTTCTTTTTAAATCCCTTTATATCGTCACCTCTTTATAAGATTTTTTTGAAATTATCTACTTTCCGTTGATTTGGAGGCTGAGACAGATCGAATGAGACCCAAACGGAGTGTAAGTGCTCGATAATTAGGCAAAGTAGTTTGAGTTATTATTATTATTATTCCTCCAAATTAACGCCCTTAATTCGAAAGAAAATGAGACTGATCGGATGAAACCGAAATCGAGATTCTAGCGCTATAGTCGAAATGCTTGCTAATTTTGATACACCACCACCTCAACCAAGCACAACGTAAGCAGGAACAGTACACAGAAAAACAACACTTCATTGTTCCACTCATTTCACAGAATAAGCGATATTACTCTCAAAACGTTGACGAAAGTCATTTGACAAAACAGCCACTACTATTCTCAAAACATTGACAAATATCACAGTCCAATGCAGCTCGTCCATTCGTCAACTCCCCTGCAACGGAGGGGTGAGTCCTTTCCTTTTTAGTCTCTCCATAGAAACTTCTGGAAATCTCTGTATCTCATAGAATAATCGTTCTATCGAGAAGTTTCTGGAACATTCAGGAAGTCGCCAAATGTAACCAAATGGCGATAAATTGCCAAATCTGGCAACCCTTCTTCTAATTCGGAAGTTTGGGTAACCCTGGGTTCCGGTCATCCCTACGTCATGCACTGTATTTTCTTCGCCTGGTTTTCGAGACAGACAAAAGCGGAGGAGCCAAAACGGATACTGCGCGCTCGCTACAATATGAAGATGACAAAGGATACACAGGGTATTTAATATATTTTGCATTTATCTGTCATGGTTTTATAGAGGGGGAAAATGACAAAAATTAAGACTATTTCTGAAACTTTGAACTGCTACTCAATTTGATACAGCCCCCGTTTAGTACAATAATAAATAGAGTCCCCGTTTACTACAATAATCAAAAGGCAATGTATGTCGGTTTATTGGAGCTGCAGCAGAATAACCAAGCGGCGTACAATTTGGCACAAAGATACTTCCGGACAAGTCCTACTGGAACAATTGTTTTATTTAAATTCAGTTTTTATTTATTTTTTTAATTTATTTAATGCTTAAGTGAAATCAATAAGTATGGAAACACGTTTGAAAATATTTACAACAAAGGCTACACATTTAGTAAAAAGTCATTAATAGAACAAACACCATTAAGAACGTGCACAAAGTTACGAAAATGCTTTAGGACGTCACAACGTCCTACATCAGCGGCAATGTAAATTGAAATGAGACAGACATGAGCTCTTATATATATCCGAACACTTGAAACCGCGACAAACTACATATGGATTGTCGGATCATCCTAGACCAGGGGTCGGCAACCTATTGAAACGGAAGAGCCAAAAGTTACAATTTACAAAATTTCCCAATTTTTAAAGAGTCACTAAAAATTTTCGTTTCAATATTATAGTATTTGCTTATATATATTGGATTTTGATTTAAAATAAACGGCTTTAAATACGGAATAATATTTATTCATATAAAAACACAAATATAGATAGTTACATCAATGGGAGCATTGGCTTTGCATGCCTTTTGAAAGTTTGATTAAATCTGGCTTATAACTTGTTATTTTAAGTTTCAAGCACGACTCTAGATTTTTATTTGTTAGTTGACTTCTAACTTTACTTTTTATTATATTCATGCAAGAGAACGCTTGCTCGCACGAATATGTCGACTCGAAGATCGCCAGCACTCCATATGCCAACTTCTTCACCTCACTGTAGCATTCTGGAAGACTATTCCATGCGCCGAATATGAGGGCCTCAACTCTAGGAATTTCTTTTAGAGCTGTCCACTTGTGCTGCGCCATATGCATGCATTTCTGGAGCCCCAACTCTTCCAACTGGCTCTTGAGTTCTGTGAACTTGCCACTCCAAAGTCTTTCCTTTTCAAATCTAGCAATTGCATTTGGAGCGATCCAGCATCAATTCCAAATGGCTCAATGTTGATCTCATTTGCATTTGTGTTGAGAGGATTTACTATGAACGCGAGAGTACTTTTGTTTGTTTTGAATTGCTCGAATCTCTCAGCGAATCCATCCTTCATGTTTTTTAAAGCTAGGCTGAAGTAATTCGTGTCAATAGTTTCGTTGGTCTCATCGCGATATTGCTTCAGATTTTTAAAATGAAGTAATTTACCGCTTCCCATGTTTCAACAAAAAGAAGTAATTTTTTTTTCGAAACAAACTACTTCAAGCAAGGCGTAGGCTGGGTTGCCCTTTCCTTGCAGTTTTAGATTTAGTTCATTTAGTTTCATTGTGGTATCTACCATGAAGTTGAATTTTTGCAGCCATTTGTCTTCTTCCAATTCGGGATGGTCAATGCTTTTTTCATTGAGGAATATTTTTATTTCACTCAAGCACAAAGCAAAACGTTGCAATACGTTACCTCTGGAAAGCCATCGCACTTTATTGTGCAGAAGTAGGTCAGAAAACTGGCTATCTATTTCTGCAAGGAAATCTTTAAACTGGCGATGGTAGAGTGCTTTTGCCAAGATGCTGTTAATAATCTTAATTACCAAGTTCATGACCTCAACTATTTCGGCCGGAAATGTTTGGGCACAAAGCGCTTCTTGATGAATTATGCAGTGAAACGTTAGAATTTAGTGGTTTATTTTTTCTGAAGAATTGATGTTACCCCTCTATATATTCCTGTCATACTTCTGGCTCCATCAGTTGCTATAGAAACGATTTTATTTATATCGATTCCATTGTCTTCCAGGCATTTTTGCACAGCATTTGCTGTATCTTCTCCACGAGTTTGCCCTGAGAGCGGTAGCAATCCTAGCAGTTCTTCTTTTGGACCTTAGGACGACATATACCTGACGCAAAGGGTAACTTGTGCCGTGTCTTTTATGTCGCAAGACTCATCTAT
Organism: Amaurobius ferox; assembly: GCA_951213105.1. Taxonomy (NCBI): domain Eukaryota; kingdom Metazoa; phylum Arthropoda; class Arachnida; order Araneae; family Amaurobiidae; genus Amaurobius; species Amaurobius ferox. Next base: position 119,967,962 of record OX578153.1, on the reverse strand, counting down.
AGCAAGTGATAAGGCAGAAGCCAGTTGAATGTCTTCCACTTGCATATGTGTTTCATTTGAAGACATTTTAGCAGTTCTATCTTGTACTGTTTTAGCAGATAATGGCAAATCTTTGATTTTTTTCATGATTTCTGCTTTGTTTTTAAAATCACGAAACAGTTCTCCAGATGCACGTATAAAACAATCTTTGACGTGCTCACCATCTGTGAATGGTTTTCCTCTTTTTGCAATTTCTAATGATACTGCAAAGTTTGCCAGATTTACATTATTGGAAGATTGCGCCCAGTTACTTAGCATGGAACTTGACTGTTGTTGTTTTTTTGGAGCTCTTCAACAGCTTTTTTTTCGTGCGTCACCGGTTGGATATTTACCAGCAAACTGGGTATGTTTTGTAGTGAAGTGTCTCTCCAAATTTGACTTCTTATTGTGTGCGAGTTTTTCGTCGGCAAATGAGACAAGTCGGAAGGCCATCTGTGTTGCATATGAATGCAAACGACTCCGTCCAATCCTGATTGAATTCTCGGTTTTCTTCTTCAGTTCTTCTCTTTCCTTTACCAGATGCCATGATGGCGCGGAGCTGAAAAAATGACTTTTTAAAATTTTACTTAGCTATCTAAAACGGCAAACAATTTATTTACCATTATTACTTCGTTAGCACGATCCTCAGATATGTAATTCAATTCTGTTACTGATTTTATTATATTATACGCGCACATACATTTAAGAAGATAATTCGCATCTAAATCGTATTCTTCTTGAAACAACAAGCGAATAAACACGCAGAAACCGCAAGCGATTAAATTAACACACATGCAACGTAACGTCGACCGCGATATCCGAGGATGACTGACTGACAACACGTCTAGAGCCTAGACGTGTTGTCTAGACTCTAGACGGTGGCTGTTTGGGTGAGACGGAAATGAAATTCAATTGGCTGAAAGATAAACATGGTCACGGAGTCTCATCTCTAAGAGCAAAACAATAGTTCAAATTTATCTCATTACGGTCATGTTAAGCGTAGCGATTTGTAATTAACGATTATGAAAATAGAAGCTATTGAGAAATTAGGTACTTAAAAATATATTTTCTTATTTTTTAAGGGTTTTGATAATAAAATATTAATTTTTTCGTATGGAACTGGAGAGCCGCAACCTTACATCAAAAGAGCCACATGCGGCTCGCGAGCCGCAGGTTGCCGACCCCTGTCCTAGACCCATAACAAGAAATATCAATCATGCATAAAGCATTGATTATGAAATATTTTTCAACTGCAATGAAATTTTATTTAAACATCTCTAAAATTCGATACATTCAGCGGTGATATTTTTAAAATTATCACAATACTACAATAATGTATTATATTTGAAAACTTAAAACTTCATAAAAAAAAATTGAACGTTATTGAAATGACGTCATCGAAATATAAATCGCCTGGCTTTCTATATAAAAGCAGTGAATATTTCATTCATAAACTTTTATTCCATTTCTTTCATTCAGCGGTGATATTTTAAAAATTATCACAATACTACAATAATTTATTTTACTTAAAAACTTAAAACCATGGATGCAAAAGTATTTTCTAACGCCATCGAGAAATGCAATACTATAAAATCGTCTCTTTCTCTATGTAAAATCAATGCATGTTTCATTCATATCAGCTATATTCCAGACTCCAGGACTAAATAATTTTGTTTTAAAAAAATTCAGCAACTCTTTTACAAATCATCTTACAGCTTGATGTGTTTACATTCTGCATTCGTTAAAATTAATGGGCTTCGTTGTAGAAATAATCAACGTTTAATGATCATTTAAACTAAAAAATACTGTAATTGCGTTGGCGCAGTATACAGATGCACAGAAATTACGCAAAAATAACGCGGTTTTAGAACGGATGCAATACTAAATATAAATTAAAAATAACTTTAAAATTCACGATTTTGACACTTGAAAAAAAGATGGATACCATATTTTGAAGTAGGTCACGTAATCTGTTCATATAAAATGGGTGCAATTATTATTTTAATTTTTATTTAAAAACTACCAAAGCTATTTTGCTGATATTATATATATATAAATATATATATATACATATTATGGGATAATCTGAATATTTCATAAAAATTTCGAAGCAATTTTTGAATTTTAAATTCGCTTAAAAAATGTTCAAAAAATGAGGTCCCATAGGGCTCAATGTATTTCATTTTTTCAACCCGGGTTCAATCCAAAACTTATTGGTGATATTATATTCATTTACATTCCCATATGACCCACAGACCGTCTCAACAGCATAGTAAAATTTCATTTTGATAAAGTCATTTTGACGGCAGTTATCGCGCGGACAGACAGAATGAACAAAGTCATAAACACTTTTCAACTATGTTATAAAGTGTTAAAAATCGTTAAATTATAAAACAATTTTCAGCTGAGCGATTGAAAAAATCCATTGCGGAGATTAGATCACCATCGTGATCTAAGTGCTTTTAAAAACTATTATGTACTTAAAAATGACCATTTTTGTTTCAATAAATAAAAATGTGATAAAAAAAATCCATTTAAATTCCAACTATAAAGGAAACACAAATTAAATTAAAATCGTTAAATTACACAACAATTTTCAGCTGAGCGACTGAGAAATTGAAAATCCATCCATCGCGGAGATTCAATCTTAACACCATCGTGATCTAAGTGTTTTTAAAAACTATTATGTACTTAAAAATGACCATTTTTGTTTAAATAAATAGAAATGTGATAAAAAAAATCCATTTAAATTCAACTATAAAGGAAACACAAATTAAATTAAAATCGTTAAATTACAAAACAATTTTCAGCTGAGCGACTGAGAAAGAGAAAATCCATCCATCGCGGAGATTCAATCTTAACACCATCGTGATCTAACTGTTTTTAAAAACTATTATGTACTTAAAAATGACCATTTTTGTTTAAATAAATAGAAATGTGATAAAAAAAATCCATTTAAATTCAACTATAAAGGAAACACAAATTAAATTAAAATCGTTAAATTACACAACAATTTTCAGCTGAGCGACTGAGAAAGAGAAAATCCATCCATCGCGGAGATTCAATCTTAACACCATCGTGATCTAAGTGTTTTTAAAAACTATTATGTACTTAAAAATGACCATTTTTGTTTAAATAAATAGAAATGTGATAAAAAAAATCCATTTAAATTCAACTATAAAGGAAACACAAATTAAATTAAAATCGTTAAATTACACAACAATTTTCAGCTGAGCGACTGAGAAAGAGAAAATCCATCCATCGCGGAGATTCAATCTTAACACCATCGTGATCTAAGTGTTTTTAAAAACTATTATGTACTTAAAAATGACCATTTTTGTTTAAATAAATAGAAATGTGATAAAAAAAAATCCATTTAAATTCAACTATAAAGGAAACACAAATTAAATTAAAATCGTTAAATTACAAAACAATTTTCAGCTGAGCGACTGAGAAAGAGAAAATCCATCCATCGCGGAGATTCAATCTTAACACCATCGTGATCTAAGTGTTTTTAAAAACTATTATGTACTTAAAAATGACCATTTTTGTTTAAATAAATAGAAATGTTATAAAAAAAATCCATTTAAATTCAACTATAAAGGAAACACAAATTAAATTAAAATCGGTAAATTACACAACAATTTTCAGCTGAGCGACTGAGAAAGAGAAAATCCATCCATCGCGGAGATTCAATCTTAACACCATCGTGATCTAAGTGTTTTTAAAAACTATTATGTACTTAAAAATGACCATTTTTGTTTCAATAAATAGAAATGTGATAAAAAAAATCTATTTAAATTCCAACTATAAAGGAAACACAAATTAAATTAAAATCGTTAAATTACACAACAATTTTCAGCTGAGCGACTGAGAAAGTGAAAATCCATCCATCGCGGAGATTCAATCTTAACACCATCGTGATCTAAGTGTTTTTAAAAACTATTATGTACTTAAAAATGACCATTTTTGTTTAAATAAATAGAAATGTGATAAAAAAAAATCCATTTAAATTCAACTATAAAGGAAACACAAATTAAATTAAAATCGTTAAATTACAAAACAATTTTCAGCTGAGCGACTGAGAAAGAGAAAATCCATCCATCGCGGAGATTCAATCTTAACACCATCGTGATCTAAGTGTTTTTAAAAACTATTATGTACTTAAAAATGACCATTTTTGTTTAAATAAATAGAAATGTGATAAAAAAAAATCCATTTAAATTCAACTATAAAGGAAACACAAATTAAATTAAAATCGTTAAATTACACAACAATTTTCAGCTAAGCGACTGAGAAAGAGAAAATCCATCCATCGCGGAGATTCAATCTTAACACCATCGTGATCTAAGTGTTTTTAAAAACTATTATGTACTTAAAAATGACCATTTTTGTTTCAATAAATAGAAATGTGATAAAAAAAATCTATTTAAATTCCAACTATAAAGGAAACACAAATTAAATTAAAATCGTTAAATTACACAACAATTTTCAGCTGAGCGACTGAGAAAGTGAAAATCCATCCATCGCGGAGATTCAATCTTAACACCATCGTGATCTAAGTGTTTTTAAAAACTATTATGTACTTAAAAATGACCATTTTTGTTTAAATAAATAGAAATGTGATAAAAAAAATCCATTTAAATTCAACTATAAAGGAAACACAAATTAAATTAAAATCGTTAAATTACAAAACAATTTTCAGCTGAGCGACTGAGAAAGAGAAAATCCATCCATCGCGGAGATTCAATCTTAACACCATCGTGATCTAAGTGTTTTTAAAAACTATTATGTACTTAAAAATGACCATTTTTGTTTAAATAAATAGAAATGTGATAAAAAAAATCCATTTAAATTCAACTATAAAGGAAACACAAATTAAATTAAAATCGTTAAATTACACAACAATTTTCAGCTGAGCGACTGAGAAAGAGAAAATCCATCCATCGCGGAGATTCAATCTTAACACCATCGTGATCTAAGTGTTTTTAAAAACTATTATGTACTTAAAAATGACCATTTTTGTTTAAATAAATAGAAATGTTATAAAAAAAATCCATTTAAATTCAACTATAAAGGAAACACAAATTAAATTAAAATCGTTAAATTACACAACAATTTTCAGCTGAGCGACTGAGAAAGAGAAAATCCATCCATCGCGGAGATTCAATCTTAACACCATCGTGATCTAAGTGTTTTTAAAAACTATTATGTACTTAAAAATGACCATTTTTGTTTAAATAAATAGAAATGTGATAAAAAAAATCCATTTAAATTCAACTATAAAGGAAACACAAATTAAATTAAAATCGTTAAATTACACAACAATTTTCAGCTGAGCGACTGAGAAAGAGAAAATCCATCCATCGCGGAGATTCAATCTTAACACCATCGTGATCTAAGTGTTTTTAAAAACTATTATGTACTTAAAAATGACCATTTTTGTTTAAATAAATAGAAATGTGATAAAAAAAAATCCATTTAAATTCAACTATAAAGGAAACACAAATTAAATTAAAATCGTTAAATTACAAAACAATTTTCAGCTGAGCGACTGAGAAAGAGAAAATCCATCCATCGCGGAGATTCAATCTTAACACCATCGTTGATCTAAGTGTTTTTAAAAACTATTATGTACTTAAAAATGACCATTTTTGTTTAAATAAATAGAAATGTGATATAAAAAATCCATTTAAATTCAACTATAAAGGAAACACAAATTAAATTAAAATCGTTAAATTACACAACAATTTTCAGCTGAGCGACTGAGAAAGAGAAAATCCATCCATCGCGGAGATTCAATCTTAACACCATCGTGATCTAAGTGTTTTTAAAAACTATTATGTACTTAAAAATGACCATTTTTGTTTCAATAAATAGAAATGTGATAAAAAAAATCTATTTAAATTCCAACTATAAAGGAAACACAAATTAAATTAAAATCGTTAAATTACACAACAATTTTCAGCTGAGCGACTGAGAAAGTGAAAATCCATCCATCGCGGAGATTCAATCTTAACACCATCGTGATCTAAGTGTTTTTAAAAACTATTATGTATTTAAAAATGACCATTTTTGTTTAAATAAATAGAAATGTGATAAAAAAAATCCATTTAAATTCAACTATAAAGGAAACACAAATTAAATTAAAATCGTTAAATTACAAAACAATTTTCAGCTGAGCGACTGAGAAAGAGAAAATCCATCCATCGCGGAGATTCAATCTTAACACCATCGTGATCTAAGTGTTTTTAAAAACTATTATGTACTTAAAAATGACCATTTTTGTTTAAATAAATAGAAATGTGATAAAAAAAATCCATTTAAATTCAACTATAAAGGAAACACAAATTAAATTAAAATCGTTAAATTACACAACAATTTTCAGCTGAGCGACTGAGAAAGAGAAAATCCATCCATCGCGGAGATTCAATCTTAACACCATCGTGATCTAAGTGTTTTTAAAAACTATTATGTACTTAAAAATGACCATTTTTGTTTAAATAAATAGAAATGTTATAAAAAAAATCCATTTAAATTCAACTATAAAGGAAACACAAATTAAATTAAAATCGTTAAATTACACAACAATTTTCAGCTGAGCGACTGAGAAAGAGAAAATCCATCCATCGCGGAGATTCAATCTTAACACCATCGTGATCTAAGTGTTTTTAAAAACTATTATGTACTTAAAAATGACCATTTTTGTTTAAATAAATAGAAATGTTATAAAAAAAATCCATTTAAATTCAACTATAAAGGAAACACAAATTAAATTAAAATCGTTAAATTACACAACAATTTTCAGCTGAGCGACTGAGAAAGAGAAAATCCATCCATCGCGGAGATTCAATCTTAACACCATCGTGATCTAAGTGTTTTTAAAAACTATTATGTACTTAAAAATGACCATTTTTGTTTAAATAAATAGAAATGTTATAAAAAAAATCCATTTAAATTCAACTATAAAGGAAACACAAATTAAATTAAAATCGTTAAATTACACAACAATTTTCAGCTGAGCGACTGAGAAAGAGAAAATCCATCCATCGCGGAGATTCAATCTTAACACCATCGTGATCTAATATGTACTTAAAAATGACCATTTTTGTTTCAATAAATAGAAATGTTATAAAAAAAATCCATTTAAATTCAACTATAAAGGAAACACAAATTAAATTAAAATCGTTAAATTACACAACAATTTTCAGCTGAGCGACTGAGAAAGAGAAAATCCATCCATCGCGGAGATTCAATCTTAACACCATCGTGATCTAATATGTACTTAAAAATGACCATTTTTGTTTCAATAAATAGAAATGTTATAAAAAAAATCCATTTAAATTCAACTATAAAGGAAACACAAATTAAATTAAAATCGTTAAATTACACAACAATTTTCAGCTGAGCGACTGAGAAAGAGAAAATCCATCCATCGCGGAGATTCAATCTTAACACCATCGTGATCTAATATGTACTTAAAAATGACCATTTTTGTTTCAATAAATAGAAATGTGATAAAAAAAATCTATTTAAATTCCAACTATAAAGGAAACACGAATTAAATTAAAATCAGTCATACGAAAAATTGCACTCAGCCTTCAAAGCTTGTTTTCTATCCTAATCACTTCGCAACAAGGAAAAAATAATTCTAATTTCCATAGAACCAGGAACTTACAGAGGTGTACTTACAGAAAGACGAATTTAAAGAGGGAAAACATCAGTTGAATAGGAAGAGAACATGTTAAAAAGATTCACACATCTCAAGAGAAACTTGTAGTTAGTTACACTATTATAGTAAATACTAATAAGTACCTACGGCATAAGATGCTCAACTAGGAAAGATTTTAAATGCAGTTATAATTAGTTTATTATGAGGAAAATTAATATTTTGAAATTTCAACAAATAATTTCAACAATTCGATAATGGAAATTTTTAGGGTGAATCAGAATATCTTACACTTGTTACTTTGTATATAGAAAGTATTGTTTTCCTAAAAATTTTCAAAATTCGAGATTTTACTGTTGCCACACACACACGCGCACACACCATTGAACACATGGTAGATTTGTTGTTTGTGGATGCTCAAAACGTGTACATCCATCAAACGTTTGATATTTGACCCCATCATAATACTTTTCTTTTACACATGTACTGTGGGAAAATAAACACATAAGCTTATTCTAATAAGCGCCAACCGCTTTAATCTTGACACATGTTCAATATTAGTAAGTGAATTCTAAAATAATTACATATTTATAGAAGTCATTTAATATTGGATTAATTATTAATCATTTCATATTAAATTAGATTTAATAATTCATTATGATTAATTATAATCATTCCATATTGAATGAATTATAGCCATAAATTATTTAATTAATTATAACCACTTATTATTTAATTGATTACAATCATTTAATATTTGATTAATTATAATTATAGTATTTAATTACAATTATTTGCATTAATTATAATAATTTAACATTGGATTCATTTTAATCATTTATTATTAGATTAATTATAATCATTCAATATTAGATTAATAAAAATATTGTTTTAGATTAGAAGTTAAAAAGGAGTGAGTAGTGCGTGTGGAATTCCGTAGTACTAATTGCAAAGAAATCCGATGTACGCTGAAAAGAAGGGCGTTTCTCATAAAATGGCTGATTTTTTTTTTTCCCATATTTTAGCAATTTTGTTTTCATATTTTTGCTTTAGCGTTGAGGTTTATTTCGGTATTCTGCGAAAATTGCAAACATATCTCAAACCGTACTGCCGAAACGCTTTTGCTTCCGCGCAAGTTGGCTTCCCCACAGTAAAAATAACCTCGCCGAAAAACGACTTCTACAGGCGAGTAAACGCTCTTCATGTACTTGTCTGTAACAGTTGAAAAACTTTTGGAGAAATATCGCCCATTTGGCTATTTTAGGTAGGTTACGGAAAAGGCTGGACATGAAAGGGAAATAACATATGGAATATTCGTTATTTTTCTATTATTAGTGAAGGGGGAGGGAAGTGGACAATTGTTCAAAGTCGAGAAAAAGTGTATATTATATATTGTTATAAATCTATTGAGAAAAAGTGTATATATTGTTGATTACAAAAAATATAAAATCTTCAAACCAAAAATGTAAAAATATTCATATTTAAATATTCAAAAAATAATTATTAAAATATTTAAATTTATACGTATTTTTAATTTTTATATTGTGTACAATTTTACATTATTACAAATTAAAATAACTGTTTGCAGGAAACCCCTCTTTCAGGACACACACTCCGTGTTTTTCAAATGACTTTTTGATCGGGGGGGGGGGGGGAGAGGGGGGTGAATGAATATATCTAAATGCTGTCACATAAATACAAAGTAAGTTAATGTAAATTTTCTCCGGGGGGTGGGGCAAAACCCCTTTGCATAAATTTTAATTATCAGCCTATATATATATATATATATATATATATATATATATATATATATATATATATATATATATATATATATATATATATATTTATATTTGTATATATAAGATCAATGATTTTGATGTACCTCTTTGTTACTTCGACTCCATTTTTTACCCTGGAAAAAATGAGCAAACGTCCTCAGAGGTTTCGCTTTCGCTTGGCACGTGCCGATAAATTATTAATAAAAAAAATAGGATAGTTTAATCTTAAAAATTTAAGATACTAAGACCTAACATCCCCATTAACACTAAGACACGACTGTTCTATTAATACAAAGATACATACTCTTAACCTAAGACGTAATTATGTTCCTTTAATTTCGTATATTTAGTATAATTATAGCCATTAAGATATTTTAGCTAACATGTAAATAGCACGTAAGTTCTGTGTAAATATGATCCTCAATTTTGAATTAAAATCGGGGAAGTGAGCACCCACACTTTTAGTGCTCAGGACCTCAAGGAGTTTTAATCCGACTCTGTGCACGGTGACAGAAAAAAGCACTTCATGACCTTTGTGATTATTTTCTCAGCAATGAGCATGAGGAAACAAAATACAAATGAGGACATCATTGTTGTCGTATTCGACAAGAAAAGTGGTCTGATGAAGGAAAATAATTCTTCGGAAGAATCACGAAGGGATCAGAACATGACTTTCCGTACAAAATATAATAACTTTACTTCTTTCACAGCGAAACAATTATATACAAAAAAATGATAAAGGAGCCTTCACAGGGTAGCAAATACACATTTTTGGAAAATCGGAAGAGGCATATAAAGAACCGAAAGTGGAAATCTTTAACGCATTCCCCTCTGGAATTCGATGTTGAATGCATATTAGTCATCAGCTAAGGTCTATTTATAGCCAATTCTGAAAAATAGATGTTTCAAGGATTTCTTTTTTTTTTTAATAATAAATGGAAAATCTTCAGTGATCCGTCTTACCTCTTCCGAAATTGGATACTGAATTCATATCAGTTAATGTCTAGCTCCATCTATAACCAATCTTATGAAAAAACCGAAAATGGAAATCCTTAATGAGTTCCTTAACCCCGTCCGGAATTGGGTGCTGAATCTATATCAGTCATCATCAAATCTCACCTATAGCAGATTCTAATAACAGATGGTTCAAGGAAAATGTAAATTTTTGAATAGGAAGTGACGAAAGCGAAAATCCCTAACCCCCTTCGGAATTTGATGCCACATCTATAGCAATAACTATCAAAATAGATGTTTTAAGTATAATGAGAATGTTTGACGGAGATGCTTCTCTACATATTCATATTCATTTCTAAAAATTTTTTAATCTCATAATTGTAGAGTACTGCTAGTTTGAGCTAACTAACACTTTTCTTATTTTCTTTTAAGGGTTTTACTCATCGTGAAGCTCAAGGCAAATAAATTCAAATAAAGAAACAAAAGTGATCGCACGTGGAAACACGACACGATGGCGCTGTGGAATGCGACTTGGCAGTGTTGCTTAGCAACGGCCAGAGAACGAATATTGTGTGTACTACTTGTAGAATGAATTACCCGACGTTTACCGGATCCGAAAAAAGTAATACGTAAAGGACACAGATACAGTTAACACCACTCGGAGCGACAGTCCAATGGTTAGCGTGGGGGGATTGCAGTTCGATTCCCGCCTCTTCCTAAACTGTCGCCGTGTTTACGCGGAGTACAATCACGTTAAACATGTGGATCCGTAAGTCCTTAGGAGATGTTAGGGTAGAGGAAGGACGGTTTCGGTCCCAATGGGTTGCGGTCTAAATTAAGTGGCACTTTCCTGCTGTCCAAAATAGACATTAAATTTCATTAAATCATATTAAACAGCTCCGCCATCTGTTAAAATGTTTTAAAATATTCCCAAGAACACATACTTCAAGCAAAAGTTTCTACGTACTATAAAACTAAAAATTTCTTTAATTATTTAATTATATAATATTAAAGATTACAATTAACAGATATTCTGCCTTATCGGTATACTTCCTCTCTTGTATCAACTTCTTCAGAATATACTGTGGAAACGGTAAGCTAGACTATTAATTCAGTTTTGTTTTAAAACGTCCATGAAGCATCCATTGACTATAGATGGTTTCCATAGCAACAGAATTTATTCTGAATATCCACTTAGACTACTGTTTTTATTGAAATATCAAAAACCCTGGATATAATTTTGAATTTTATACTTTACATCTTCGGGTAAGTCGGAGGTCTGGAGTCGAAGAAAAAAGTAACACTACTTAATTTCTAAATTATCTGTTTGAACCAAAGTCATTTCACCTTTCTTTTCAATTCAAATCCTTTAGTTTCAACGCATGGGCAGTTGCACACAATTTACCGCGCATGCGCACGAACATCCAATGCTCCCCAGAATAACGCCTAGTTTGTGATGTAAACCGCCAACCAGAGAATAACCCTCGTGGAAACCCTCGGAATCAAAAATCACGCTTTTCATGGGTTTGATTGAAAATTTTACATAAAATCTGAAAATAGAGTAATAAAAAGATTTAATATTTTTTATACAATATATTTAAGATATATGTATATATAATATATATAATATATATATATATATATATATATATATATATATATATATATATATATATATTTCTAAATTTAAATTTAAATGCAAAGATGACACGCAAATGCAAAGATACTTTGCTAAAGTTCTGCTAATATTCCTATTTTCGGATACAGCGAAATAAGAAAATAATACAATAAAACATGCTATGTATTTATAACTAAAAAATCTGATGTGGGCAGCACATGACTTTCCTTATATGATGCAATGTATTTACTACTTTTACAGTAAAAACAAAATAGGTTATTCTTATAGTAGATTCTTATATTGCTTCCAAGATATTGAATTTTCGTCAAATAGTCGTTATTTTCATTGATTTAGCGCCATTTTTATCCATTTGGCGAGATTTTCTTTGATTGGTAACATTTAAAAAAGTCGCCAAGTTGGCGACATTTATCTCGCCAAGCGTTATGGATGGAAAAATAATTTATTCTTATAGCAGATAAATGACTATTGGCGTTCAAATACAAAAGTATTACTCAAAGTATCTTTATTCATGAATGGAACGAGCTAAATCCACGAGAATGATGTCACCAAATTTATCGCATGATATTACATATGAAAAGTCAACATTTTTCTCAATAGGAAATATTTTGTTTTATTTTATATAAATATTTTTTTTAATTTTTTTGAAAATAATTTTTTAATTTTTTTTTTAAAATGTGCAATATCTCGAGAACGGTTCATGCTAGCGTTCTAAAATATTTGTTAATCATTTTCTAATTAAAAATTATATAAGAAATGTCTATTTGCGTAACTTAATTAGAAGTTTTGATTTTTTGATTATTTTTTCAAAATTTCACTCGAAAATTTAGGGGATTCTGAACATTCGATTGCGTATAAAAACAATAGACTTCCAGTATTCACGAATTGTAATTTTTGTACCAAATTTCGTTCGAATCAGTCCATTCGTTCGTCAGTTATCGTCTCCACAGACTCACTGACACACACACACACGCAAACAATAATTACTCTCTACAGCCCAATGCACTACTTTGCGGACACGGGGTTCACGGCCAATATGTCTTATTTAGTGTTCCCTATCTCCCCTTAAATTTGTGACCATCTTTTCTGTTACACCCTGTATATCATCAATAGATACAGCATTTTTTTTTATATTTATAGGAATATATTTCAAAAGATGGTACAAGCCATTAGTGATAGTCTGGTGTCTTTAAATTAATTTAATAAGCAATTCAGTTTTAATACTTTTTATTATACTTTTTTTTATTAGTTAAAATACTTTTTATTATACACAGACATCGCCTCAAAAATGTTCGATTCGTGATCAGGGATGCTTAAAACGTGCTCTCCCGTCGAAAACTCGGATTCGAATTTTCGACCCCGTCACAATACTTTTCTTATACATTATTGTATATAAGGAAAGTAATAAACAAACATGAAGACATTGTGCCACGGATTCGATTCAAAAATCGTTCTTCGATCTTTCTGATGAGGTCACGATAGACACGGTGTGATAATATTTTCATTAACTATAAAGAACCGATGTGTAAAAATCGTTCAAAGTAGTGCTTCATGATAAAATAACTAAAAAACAAATTCGAATTTTTAAAAATCTCTTATTCAGCAGCATTATCTGGTGGACCTGAAGTATTTCTGCACCGAATTTCGCCGCTGTCGGAAGCTTTAATTTCCCGTTACAAACGACACAGACAGAAAAAAAAACACAGACAAACATCTTCTATTATTATGCAAAATACTGACAAATTTGTGACTTCGTAATTAAGTTTGTGTAGCCATAATTCAGCAATGAAATCACGCAGCAAAGCAACTTCTTACAAAAAATAAAATAAAACTGTAAGTGAATAACAGCTCTGTAGCAGAATAGTTCTTAACATAACCATAAAAACACTATTCGAGTTAAACAAAAGTACAAAAGAGAATAAAACAGTTCATGCAAGAAAACGCCCCCACCCCCACCACCCGTACACCCATTTTACGAGCCTCGTAAAAAGGTTCCCGTCAACAATAGCGCCATTCCTCGGAAATAAAGCCATTTTCTAAAAACATTTTCGAATCTTCGAATGCGTAAAGAGTAAATAGGAGTACAGAAAAAGAGAAAACGGGAAATGGGACAGAAATAAGAAAATAAAAAAGGATCTAATACGCAAAACCGAAATAGTTTTAAGATACGCGCCTGTGACCTGCATAATCCAAAGGGGATGAATACACAACCCACAAAATATTATGTGGCAGATGGAGTCATTTGGAAAGCTAGTTTCATTTTATTTCTTCTTTTTGCGGCCTCCTTATGATACTTCCGAGCTACGTACAGTCATACTACTTTACGAACATGAAATATTCCTTCACTGGGAGCTCTTTTAATCAAGAAGAGAAAAACACCGTATAGGCTATTCCTATGACGTAACTTTAGTGTTGCCATATTGTAACACACGTGACAGGGTTGCCATATTTTGCGATTTATCGCCAATTTAGCTACTTTTGGCGACATTTCGAATGTTCGAGAGTGTTCTGGATATAGCGAATATTCTACGAGTTACGAGCCCCTTCTGGAAGTTTTTACAGAAAGTATATAAAAGGAACCATCATTGTTGAAGAGCAGTTGACGTGATACGAACTACATTGAACTGTGAGATGTTGAGACAATCTTCTGTATTGTGAAATGAGTGGAGCATTTAATGGCTGTTTTACGGTACTTGACAGGTGGTTAATATTCTTGGGAAATAGTGATCGAGCTATTTGCTGTAGAGTGCTCCTGTTTACGCTGTGTTAAGTTTTTCAGAAATTTGGACTCATTCTTCTATCCTGAGCGTACACCCACGATTAGAGAGGATGTGTTGTAACAATACATATTGCTGAATATCTGATAGTTATCACTTTTATGTCTCTTGAGACTAACAATCAACTTAAGATAGCTATCTTTTGCAGTGTTTATTTAGGATACAATCTGTTATACATGTATTTTACAACAAAAAAGTATTTTTCAATAATATTAAATATAATTTTGCTGTCATAAAACTGTACATTTGTCATTTCTGTCACAGCCCTCTAGTGATGAGTTGAACGTTCCTTTTCTAATTACAACAGCAAAAACATAAATAATGGAAATAAATGGGTAAAAGCTAAGAAATTGCATTGTAAAAAAAAATAAATAAATAAAAATTTTAATGATATTATTTTACGAAATTCCTCATGCACGCTTGTTTCTGAGAATCAGGGCATTATGACATTATAATGTCCGAAAAACCGTCTTTTTGACCCATCAGATGGCGACAGCAGCGGTTTTAAGTCAGTAAAAGAACACTATTTAGAGTTTTGTTCCTCAACTTTTCAAGTTTTGAAACTTTGCAATTAACAGCTCATAAAAATATTAAGAACAGAGTCAATTTCTTTGGAGGGAGCTATAAGTTTGTATGCAATTGTAATTGTGAATTGTAACGCAGGAACAAATTCAGAGATTTTATGTATTTGGAGGAAATTTAAATTTTATTTACAACCAGAATTAATAATTTTGTGAGAAAAAGAAAAGTTTTATTATTTATTTTTGAAGAGTCTATTTGTGAGTATTTTATTATTATTAAAATAAATGAAAATTTACAAATAGGATGTCTTCTGTTAGCGTATAAAAACGAGTTATGCATAGTGAATACCACAAAATACAATCTGTGGTGAATACTTTGTTTCCCAGTGTTAGTTTCGATTTCCGTGCAGAGCAAAAACAAACCCGAATGTGATTTCTGACAACATGGACGTCATGAATAGGCATTAATATTTCATTAAATCATATTCATTACACAGCTCCGCCATCTGTTAAAAAATTTAAAAATATTCCCAAGAACACATTTCAAGCAAAAGTTTCTACGAACTAAAAATTTATATAATTATTATATAATATTATATATTATTATATAATTATTTATATAATAATCTAAGCTAAAAATTTATTTAATTATTTAATTTTTATTTATCTTATTTTATTTTTTAATATAAAAGATTACAATTATCAGATATTCAGCCTTATAACGCAGGGGGTATCCTTCATCTCTCGTGTAAACTTCTTCAGAATATACTGTAGAACTTGTAACCTAGACTATTCATTAAGTTTTGTTTAATACGCCCATGAAACATCGATTGACTAGATGGTTTCTATAGTAACATAATTTATTCTGAATATCCGCTTAGACTACTTTTTTTATTGAAATATCGAAAACCGTGAATATAATTTTGAATTTGAATTGCTGAAATGAATATTAATTACCGGTTGATATCAGCTGAAACTCTCAATTTAATAGAGCAAAATTTTAGTTTTTAACTCGTTGTATACCTGAACTTTGTACGGAATATATAATGCAAAGAAACTTAATTCATAATTTACAGTCAACTTTTAATATATGGAATGTTTTTTTTTTCCTTTGGGGTTGGATTATATAATCCTCACGAAAAGGGAAGAAGTGATGAGGTAATAAACAGACAAACAATTATAACAACATTTTATGATCTAACAAAACTGTCAGTACTACAAAAAAATAAATAGATAAATAAATAAATAAACCTTACTACTTTATACATAGAATAGTCTAAACGACGCTGTTGGCAGTAAACAAATAACCTAATCTTGCCACTCAGTAAAAAACAAATAACTAAAATTTTGCTGGTGCTAAGAAAAAAAACCCATGCAAACAGAGTAATAATATAGGACAGACGATAAGGATAAAAAAAACTTAAATGAAAGAAACATAGGTTTCCTTCTTTTAATGGTATCTGCAGATTATAAGGTTTATTTTTTAATTCGTTCATTTAGAAAGCTTCTATAATTTAAGAAATAGAGACACAAATAGCGATGGAACAACTTTATCGGATTTTGAATGACTTTTATGTAGAAGGCTCAAAATACGATTATGTCACGCTCGTTTGGAGACTTCAACAACGATTAGGTTCCGTTTGAAAACCCTTCTAACGATTGGATCACGTTTAGTGAGGAAAAGGACATGAATGCAGACAGACGGACGTTTACATTTTAAGTGAAATTTTTAATAGATAGCGGAACTGCTTAACATGATTTAATGACATTTTAATACATATATACATATGTTCGAAAATATTCCATTCAACCATATATTACATAATATAGAAGAACGTCTTCCTTTGCCTAATCTAAATATTAAGATATCCTATCGCTTTGTAAGAACCAACGGAAGAAGATTATTCAACTACAATAAATTATGTAAAACTGTGTCTTCATTTAATATTGAATCCTGTCAATGTCATAAAAATATACATTGTGATCCCTACCACAAGCATATAATTACTGGAAACTTAGATTTTATAAAAGATAATAAACTCAAAAACTTATTACAACTTGGTACTAAGTACCGAATACAAGAATTTAATAATATTTATAATGAATTTAATTACGATCTGGAAACCTTCATATACAAGATGGCAGTCAAACACAGTATACCTGTACAAACTTTTAACGCATGGAAATATGCCTTTTACAGTGCTTTTTGCCAATTCTACCCGAGAAGAAACAAGGATTCAGGAAGTTCTCGATTTCCGTCTTCAATCAAACATTTTAATGAAGAATTCGTAATGACATACACCGACAAAATAGTATCGAATTTTGCATTCACGTGTAAAAAATTCTATGTCGATACTTTAACACAATGCTATAAGGATAGTGCCATGTATACCTTAATTCCTAGCAACGAATCAATCATCACTAATAGAATAAAAGCACTGTATAAAAGAATTGGTATGGATATTAAATCAGTAAAATTTCCATACTTGATCCTTATTCCCAAGTTACACAAAAAACCAGTCAAGTTCCGAACTGTAACAGTGGGATGCGGATCGTACCTGGAACAAGCAAATAAAAAACTTCTGAAATTACTCCAATATGTTATAACTGATATTAAGAAGCAAAACTCCATAATGTTAAAAAACGGACAGGAATTGATAGACCGACTGAAATTTTGCCATAAAGATTTGAACTTCAGAAGCTACGATTTCCGGGATCTGTTTAATAACATCGATTTAACAAACCTACAAATGATCTTGAAAGAATTACATGAGGAATATAATTTAAAACCATATATAACTCTCAGAAGATATTTGGATTTGATTGAGTTGGTTTTGAATGAAAACATACTATATGACGGTACGCATTACTACAAACAGGTCAAAGGCATACCCATGGGTGGTGCATGCTCATCAATATTGGCGGATATTTATCTATCCAAATATGAAAGAGGAACCCATATATTATCGGAAATACCTTATTTCCGTTATGTTGACGATGTGATATTAGGGGGTTATGCAAACACCCCTGACATAGATTTTGCATTCTACCCAAGGGAATTAGACTTAATTGAAAACCCGATCAATGAGGATGGATCGACGGACTTCCTGGACTTGTCAATAAGAAAACACCGACAGTGTGGAATTTATACAACCATACACGACAAGAGAAATTCATACAATATCAAAATTAATAATATTATTGATTGGAATTCAAACCTCACTAAAAATATATTCAGAAATATTATTGTCGGGTACTTCAGAAGAAACAGAAACTACAGTACTTTTAAAAAAGACTGCATTTATGAATGTAATAAAATAATAAATGATGCATTAAAAAGAAATTACCCTAGATATTTTTTACAACATTATTACTATTCCTTTTTCAAAGAAAGAAATTGTGCATTGTTTGATTCTAAATGATTTTGTAATTCTATTCTTAATCATATATATTTTCATATCTGCGATCCTATCATCATGAAGTCTTATTGCGCATGTGCGACTTTCCCTTATAAAATGTTGTGTTTTCAAGCTGGATTGTAGGGTGTATCTCTTCCATGCTTGGTTCCATCTTTGCTTTTGTGTCCGTTCGGGTGCTTCTGTCTTTGCACATGTGGGAGATTGACCATTGAGTTACATTGGTGCCGTGAGCGTTGCCCGGGTCGTAAAAGCTGCTTTAAGCGGGAAAGGGGTGTCGCAATCCACCCCTGCCATTCTATGCAAATCATATGGTCACTCCTGTTCTCGCTTATTTTTTCTTCTTGTTTTTATCCTTATATGCCACTCTGGATGCAGGGCTGCTAAGCGCCACATCCTCTGTAAGGTTTCTGTTTTCTCCTTTACTTAAATAGGAGTTCCGTTCGTGATATACTTATTTTTATATGTATATATATATATATATATATATATAAGAATGTGAATGACAATGCATATATATATATATATATATATATATATATATATATATATATATTATATATATATTATATATATATATATATATTATATATATATATATATAATCTATAATTTGATAGATATTGCCCGGTATTTACAATTTAAGTTGGGAATTGTTTAGACCGATATCCCATTACCAACTTTGTGCCATGGATAATTTTGAATATAGTGATTACCCTACTAAAAATTATAATTTCAATAAATGTAAGAATAAAAAATGCAAAACCTGCCCATATGCTTCTCATACTCAAATTACAAACCATGAAAGTCTTCTGCCTTTCTGCAAAATTTTTAATTGCATCTACCGTTTATCTTGTAACATATGCAATCTATCATATATAGGACAAACTAGCAATCCCATTCATCTACGTATGAATGTACACAGAGATCATGTCAAAAAATATATTCTAAATAATAATTTTCTTCCTACTTCCAATAAAATTGAATATAAACACTTTGCCAAACATGGTTTTGAAAATATTACTATACATATTTTAGATATAAAAACAAAATCAGCAGATAGGATTTATTTTGAAAACTACTATATTAAATCACATTGTACTCTTTTTCCATATGGATTAAATCAAATGTATCTAAATGGTAATGTTGTAAAAAATAATTTTGTAGATAATAAATATTCTATTTTTAATCACCTTTTTTTGAAACCCCATTTAAATGATAGTGAATCAATCAAACTCAAAAGATTTAAACGAGGAAAGGGACATTCCAATCTTAATGATCATAAATCTGAGATTATAACTCTACATAATCAATTTAATAGAACTTTTCAATGGAAATTCATTAGATCCTGGGTTTTTGCAGTAAAGAAAAAACATTTAAATAAGGTTTATGCCATTTTTTTAAAATTAAATCTTGCTAATGAACATTTTAATCATATTTTCTTTGATTTGCTTATTACAAGATCACAGTTTTTAAATTTAAAACTAAATCAGTTTCATTATAATAATACAACTACTAATTCTTATTGTGTTATCTCTTTCAAACATCCTATATATAATTCTATAAATTTTGGACATCTGTTTAACAAGTTTAAACATTTATTGCCTATTGGTGATTTATTTGTTTCAAAGACATTCAAATACAATAAGCCTATTGGTAGGTCTATATTTAATTATAATGAAGTTTCACAATCGCTCTCTATTGATCATTCTTCTCAGTCAATTGTAGATAGTGAATGTATTTGTAAATTAAATAAATTTGCTAAATTTCTAAATCCTGACTTGGGGCATATAGTTACAGGAGATTTAGACCTTGTTAGTGACAATGTGTTAAGAACCATTATGTCATTTGGCACTAAATTTAGGATACCTTCTTGTAATAATTCTTTTAAAGTCTTAAAATCAATTAATCTTGATCTTGATAAATATATATATAAATTAGCTTGTAAATACGCTCTGCCATTAGAGGCATTTAATATGTGGAAATTTACTATATTAGAATCAATTAAAAATGCTATTAGAGATATTAAATTGTCTAGATCTTTATATAATATTGATAATATTAAACATTCCATTAATGATTTACAAAGATCCTTTGTTATCACCTATGTTGATAAAGCCTCTAATAATTATGCTATTATCTGTAAAAAATTTTATATTCAACTTCTGTTAGATTATTTAAAAAATAATAGTCTTTTTAAACCTGATTTACATTCCATCAATAGTATTAAATTGAAAATTATCAATATGTATAATGATTTAAATATTAAATATAAATATCTTAAATTTCCTTATATAGTGCTTATTCCAAAATTTCATAAAAATCCTATTAAATTTAGAACAGTTACTAGTGGCCATAATACTTACTCTACTACTGCGAGTAAATTATTACTAAATTCTTTAAATCTAATAAATAATAGTTTAAGCCAGACTAGCAATAACTACCATATTCTAAATAATAGTAAAGAATTAAAGAATAAATTAACATCTCTTAGAAAAATAATAGGATTTCAAACTTTTGATTTTAAAGATCTTTTTAATAATATTAAGATATCTGATCTATATGATGTAATTTTAGCTCTATATAATGCTTATATTACACCTCTTTCAAATCAAATTAAATTTAAAAATTTTCCTAAACTTCTTCACTTTGTTATTTTCAATAATTATATTTTTCAAGGAAATAAATTATACTTAC